>JANSVA010000007.1:33529792-33553032 GCA_025504915.1 Erythroxylum reticulatum | reverse complement strand
TATTTATATTATGAAATGTTTGGAATTAAATTTTCCTATTATATGTTGAATGTAATACATGACAATGTGGAAATTTAGAATAGTTTGTTAGTCACCAAAGTGACCAAACTAATTAAATTAAAAATTTTCATGCATGATAATTATCCAATTAAATGTTTATTGCATGGAAAGCTTGTTAGTCGTTAAAGTAGCCTAGCTTAAAAAATATTAAGCATTTAATTGTAATTTGTTCAATTGTTCATTATGATATGATGCTAAAATGACATAAAGGTTGAATTGTACAATTAAGATCATTAATTATAACACTAGGAGGTCACCCAAAGGTAGACCATTGTTTATAATTAATGACATTAAAAGGACTTTAGCAACATATTTAGTTAATAAGATTATATATCCAAAGATAACATGCATGTTGACTAGAATATGATTGATTGTTCATTATAGTAAACTATATATATGAATCATAATAGGTTACATCTATGTATTTAAATTTCATCCAAAGGAGAATTTAAATGCATAATTAAAGTATATTAATTAGTCTGAATCCATTTAGGTTTACTCAAACTATTAATATGTGAGATATATGTTGTGTTTGCAGCATCAAATAATTTGTTTGCTTTAGGAAATAGGCTTATCAAGTTCAATGGTTTGAACTATGCTGATTGATCTAAAGAAATCCAATTCCAACTGGGTGTAATAGATTTGGACTTAGCCATAGTTTCAAACGTAAGGCCTGTAGCCATAACTGAGACTAGTTCTGAAGCTGACAAGTCTTATTATGAGGCTTGGGAATGGTCTAACAGGCTGAGCTTGAATTTGATGTGAATGACAATTGCAAAAAATGTAAAGCCATCAATGCCTAAAACGAACAATGCAAAGGCTTTCATGTTGAAGCTTAAAGAATACTCCCGACCAGAACAACAAATTAATGCTCCAATTCCACAAATTAAACATATTAATGAAGAACTAGCTAGTAATGTTCAAGTTACAAATGATCAAGTGATGTCACAAGAAGTAGCATTACAAAGGTCTATAAGGTAAAGAAGATCAGCTATCTCAAGTGACTATGAAATTTACTCACTTGAGCATGAATGTAATTTGAGCATTGATTGGGATCCAGTCTCATTCAAACAAGTCATGGAATGTAATAATTCTGAAAAATGGTTCAATGCTATGAAAAGAAGAGTTGAAATCAATGGATGACAACAAAGTCTGGGAATTAGTTAAGTTGCCAGAAGGTGTAAAACAAGTGGGTTGTAAATGGGTCTTTAAGACCAAATGAGACTCACAAGGCAACATAGAAAGGTATAAAGCCAGACTTGTTGACAAAGGATACACTCAAAAGGATGGTATTGACTATAAAGAGACTTTCTCTCTAGTTTCAAAGGAGGACTCTTTAAGAATTGTTATGGAATTAGTGGCTCATTATGATTTAGAGCTTTACCAAATGAATGTAAAAACCACTTTTCTAAATGGTGACTTAGAAGAAGAAGTTTATATGGATCAACCAGAAGGTTTCGTGACTACAGGAAAGGAACGATTAGTGTGTAAATTAAAGAAGTCAATATATGGACTGAAGCAAGCTTCCCGACAATGGTATCTTAAGTTTAATGATATCATTATGTCTTATGATTTTGTAAAAAACATTGTTGATCGGTGTATCTATATGAAGATTAGTAAGAGCAAGTTCATTATATTAGTCCTATATGTTGATGATATCCTTCTTGTTGAAAATAATATGGTTTTGTTACATGATGTCAAGAATTCTTTCTAATAATTTCGAAATGAAAAATATGGGTGAGGCATCCTATGTAATAGAAATAGAAACATTTCGTGATAGATCACAAAGATTATTAGGATTGTCTCAGAAAATTTATATCGAGAAAGTATTAGAAAGATTTTAAATGAAAACATACTTCGCAGGGATAGTTCCAATTCAGAAAGGGGACAAATTTAGTCTAATGTAATGTCCACGAAACAATTTGGAACATAAGGATATGGAGTCTATTCCTTATGCGTCAGTAGTTGGGAGCTTAATGTATGCTCAAATAAGCACTCTACCAGATATCGGTTTTGTTGTTGGAATGTTAGGCCGATATCAAAGCAATCCTAGAATGAGCCACTGGAAAGCTACAAAGAAAGTTCTTAGATATGTACAAGGAACAAAGGACTATATGCACACATATAGAAAATCAATCAATCTCAAAGTGATAAGTTAATCGAATTCAGACTATGCCGGTTATATAGACTCATATAAATCTACATTTGGTTATATGTTCCTATTAGCTGGTGGAGCAGTTTCGTGAAAAAGTGGGAAATAGACAGTTATTGCTACTTCCACTATAGAGATTGAATTTATGGCGTGCTTAGAGGCCACAGTTCATGGATTGTGGTTACGAAACTTTATCCTAGGTCTTAATCTTGTTGAAAGTATTACCAAACTGTTAAGAATTTATTGTGATATTTCTACAGCTGTTTTCTTCTCTAAGAATGACAAGTATTCAAAGGGTACCAAACATATGGATTTGAAATACTTGTCTGTGAAGAAGAAGTGCAAAAATATAAAGTGTAAATTGAGCATATTGGTACCGATCTCATGATAGCGGATCCGTTAACGAAAGGCTTACTGCCCAAAATATTTATTGGTCATGTTAAACGGATGGGCTTTATAGATAAGTCTAGATAAGTCCTTGTTAGCATAGCATTCTGACATGTATATATACATATAATTTTCTTGCTCGAATTGTTATGACACTTATGAATTCAATTACAGTCATATGTTTTTGCTTACTTACTTGTTATCCATATTATATTG
This sequence comes from Erythroxylum reticulatum, assembly GCA_025504915.1. Taxonomy (NCBI): domain Eukaryota; kingdom Viridiplantae; phylum Streptophyta; class Magnoliopsida; order Malpighiales; family Erythroxylaceae; genus Erythroxylum; species Erythroxylum reticulatum. Next base: position 33,550,217 of record JANSVA010000007.1, on the reverse strand, counting down.
TATACAATAATTATTATTTGTGAGAAAACAATTACATAATTACCCACTTAAAGTTTGTTGAGTTAAGTTGATTATGTGATACATGGAAGGAATCATGTTATTTAACTTGTGACCGCTATGATTCCATCAGCTTAATTTAATTAAGGATGACTTGATCGATTTCATGTATTGTGTACACTTAAAATTTTATTGTTGGATCACCAAGTTGTAACATGGGCCAAATAGGAGATTGCTAGACTATTTAATGTCCCAAGTGACTTATAGATTTGAGTCTCATGAAAAGTACCCAAGATAATAGTTATTGGGTATTAAATGATGGAACTCAAATGGGTCAAAGACCCTTTCTCTCTCTCTTTCATACCTAAGCATCATGATGGTTGGTGAGACAACATAATGGTTGGTGAACCAACATGATGGTTGGTAAATGAGTATATAAGTTTTAGAAGAAAAAAAAACTTATGAATTGAATGTGAGTCATTCTGAATCATTGAAGAAATACATTAAACAAAGAAAGGAAGATAGGGAATAAACTTATATCAAGAACATCAACATCTTACAAAATAATTATGAGGTACGATGTAAATAATTGTCAATCCATAAATAACTTACAATTTTGGCTGTTAGAGGTGATGCCTACAGCTAAGTTGGCCACTTCAATTCCAGTGTGTAGGTTCTAAGAAAGTTATAGAGGTTGCCATAGAAATTATTAGGAAGGGACATGATCCATCTTGACTGGAGGTTAAGTACTTCAAAGACAAAGTAATCTTAGCGGTCCATCACAATGGCAACAGTGACAGGGTTAGTGAGGTGAGATTTACCAAGCTGTTTATATTATTTAAGGTGTCTCCAAATCTATCAATTGTGTGGTTTCTAAGTTCACTAAAATTGATATTTTTATAATGTTTTTTGCTTTTCAATAGGTCCCTTTATTCGTCTTTTTTTCATAAAGTTTTAGGTTAAGATTTATGAGTTAAAAAAAGCAATTAGAATGCATATTAATAAGGAATACGTAAATGGTAAGTTAAATAAGCAGCTTATTTTTTAATTTATTTTATTATACTTTATTCTTTTGTTGTTAAAATAATTTTGAGTATCCCACAACTAATTTAATCCTACAAAATGACATGTAAATCTTATCATTAGATGTTATCAATCGACAATATATAATTACATATCAATATCAATATCAATATCAATATAAATAAAAATACATATTAAATGTTTCTAATATTATAAATAACAAAAAATATAATGTATTATTTCATGTTTATAATTTAGAATTATAATTAGAAAACATTAAAAGTCATTTCAAATGTTAATGAAATATTTATACTTTTTTTTTAATGAACTAAACTGAGTAATGAATTATATACATCTGAATTTAGTTCAACAGGTAATAATAGTATAGATTAATGTACAAAAATCTAGAAAAATGAGTGAAGATTTGAAGCATATGGGGTAGCAGTATTGCCTAGAATAGGCCAAAAGTACAGCTTCATAATGTGGAATGGAAAAAGAATCGAAGAGACCACATTCGCAAATTTAGGGATACATTGCAATTTAATATCGTTTTCTTTTGAATTATTGAGAAGCTTGTGAACCAAAGGGAAAAAATTCAGCCTTTTTCCCCCTTGGATCCTGCCCAATGTTAAAGGCGACTTTCTATTTCCTCACCCTTCAACCTCGCGATCAGTTCTGAAAAGAGAGTATAGAAAGCAAATAAGGAAAAATACTAGTTGTAGGAGTGCAAGAATCTTAGACACTAAAACAATTAACAGGTGAGTCCAGTTCGAGAGGACAAATCTCCAAAGTAATAACTTTAATTGATAAATTTTGATGTCCAATGAAAAACAATTCCTAGGATATTTATAGTACATATCCAGGAGTATTATTTGCTAACAAACTTAAATAAATCCCTAAGAAAAAGGAAGAAATCAAGGATAATAAGGTAATGTTGCAGTTGAGAGAATCATGCAGGAGATCTTGAAATGGCAACCCAACTACCTCAGAAAATCAAGGAAATGGAAATCCAAGAAACTGTTTCAGTTGGACCTATTCTTCAGCTTATTGCTCTTTGTCACGTTTTCTATACTTTTTCCTTGAATAAGTTTTCAAGGGTGGATTTGTATCAGTACCTTCCCCCTGAAAACTGAACTTGTCCTTAAGGTGAAAAGATGGAAATTGACCATCTATAAGGTCATAATTCTCCTAGGAAGCTTCTTCAAAAGGACAATCTTTCCATTGAACTAACAACTCCAAAGTGGATAATATGAGTTCCCAATTTGAAGAAATAGGAAGTGGAGCAGGCGGTGTTGTTGGAGTTTCTCCCAAAGCTAGACGCAACAAGGACACATGGAAGATAGGGTGGACTTGTGAAGAGGATGGAAGTTCCAATTCATAGGCCACTAGTCCCACTCACCGGGTTACTTTATAGAGGCCGAAGAATCTTGGTGAAAGTTTCTCATACCTATGTTTAGCAGGTGAGTGTTGACGGTATGGTTTAAGCCTTAGAAAGACGGAGTCGCAAATGTTGTAGCTTTGTTCTCGGCATTTTATATCAGCTTGTGTTTTCATTCGTGATTAAGCTTTTAAGAGGTTGGCTCGTAAAAGTTTTAGCATGTCATCATGGAGAAGCAATCTCTCGTCTGGGTCAACAACATGTGTTTCACCTGGTACATAAGGATGAAATGGGGGAGGAGCTCGTCCATAGACTGTATGGAAAGGGGTTGTTCCTGTGGAAGTGTGAAAACCAGTGTTGAAAGAGTATTTAGCCCAAGGGATGAAGGAACATCATTTTTTTGGCTGCTCATGAGCAAAGCAACGTAAGTAAGCTTCTATCAGTTTACCACTTCGGTTTGGCCATCTAATTAAGGTTGATAAGTGATTCCCATGCGCAAGCGAGTGTTGCTCAATATGAAAAGTTCTTGTCAAAAATTGTTGAGAAATATGACATCTCAATATAAAAGAATGGACTGTGGTATAACGTGTAGGCAAAAAATTTCTCTGCAGAAAGTTTCAGCAATTATTTTCATAGTAAATGGGTGAGATAAGGAAATGAAATGAACATATTTACTAAAGCGGTCAACAATAACTGGAATAGTATCAAAATTTTTAGATTTAGGAAGACCCACAATAAAGTCAAGTGATATATCTTCCCATATTTGTTCTGGTATCGGTAAGGATTATAGAGACCTGCAGGTGCCAATGCTTGGTATTTGTTTTGTTGACACGTCATACAATTCTGCACATAATGGTTAACATTTTGGTTCATACCCAGCCAAAAGAAATTAAAGGAAATTCTCTTAAGTGTTTTAAGATATCCTCCATGTTCTCCGGTCAAAGAGTCATAAGATTTTGAGAGAAGCTTTTACCTCAATGACTCATCGGCAGGAATCACCAACTTGTTTTTGTAATACAACTTTTTACTTGTTTTCTTTGGGCTCAAGCATCCATTCGATAATAGATGATGTACATATGCCAAAGGTCAAGCTTCTGACCTTAAATAAGCGCTTGATGGGAGGCACCCCATCCATATCCCTTTCTTTTGTGTGTTTTTCTCTTTTATGCATATCTTTTGAGTGTTTGCTTTGAGTATTTTACTTGTTTTCTTTGGTTTGTTTTGTTTGTAGGCGTTTGAAAAGGAAGCTGCAATCTTTCACTTCAACACTGCTATCTGTGCTTTCAAAGCTGTAATCATTCATTTCAAAACTACATATAGTGTCTTCAATATAGGGGAGTACTTCTATTTCCATCAATCTTTTGTGTTTTTATTATTTTGGACATTGAGGACAATGCCCATTCTAGGTGTGGGGGAAGGATAGGAGTACATATGTGTGACTATGTGATCATGCCTTTCTTTGATTCTCATTTCGAGGTTTTGCATGCTTGTGTTGTATGTTAAGCCATCAAGCTTTGTCATATTAGTTTAGATGACATTGAGTGTGTGCATGAAATTAAATTGGGCTATGAGAATCTAAAGTGAATCATGCGGATTGGTTGCAATAACTGATCTTATAAACTTAGTCAAAATTTTGACATTTGAGTTATTAGGTAATTTGTAAAATTAAGGTGAATGCTTAAGCTAAACTTGTGAGTAGATTTGAGCTTTAAATGACATCACCTTTATGTCATTCTATTTCGTTGAATTATACGATTCTCCTCTAATCAGGCTTGCCTTCAGAACTTGCATGGAACTAGATTGAAATTGTTTGAGTACATGAGTTATAGAAACGATTAAGGCTTTCTTTGTTTTTACATCCTTTAGCTTAAAAATGACCCACTTAGTTATTTTCCCTTTGTAAACACTTTTGAGCCTTTAACCTTGTTTGTTTTTCAATTAACCACCTTACATTAAAACCCAAAAATTCCATTAGCCTTACCCTATCACAAGTTGAATGAAGTATTGAGTAAGCATTTGATTTTGGGACTTTTGTTCTATATTATATTCTGAGATATTTTTATAGGTACTTCTACTCATGTATTTGTTAAATTATGATGCTATTATTTTCTCTTGTTTTTATTGTTCTCTCTTGTTCTTAGCGTTAGCTAAGTAAAAAACAAGAAAAGAAAGAAAGAAAAAAAAGAAAAAGAATAAAGCATAGTAGCATTAGTTAGTATGAGTAGTTGTAGTCTTTTGTATTCATGTGTTTATCTCAGAATTTGAATTTGACTGTCCCTTTTACTCTTTGTAAATGCTTGTGATTAACCCTTTGCTATTTTTACCTTACCTTTGAACCTAGCCATATTACAACCCATAATAAGTCCTTATGACCTATGAGCTTATGTAATTTGAAGGAATGATAACTGGTGAATTTGCAAGCCTGTGGTAGTGCAATCTGTTAGAGGGAGATTTGAGAGAAACACTTTAACCCTAAACACTTAAGTTTAAGAGAGAAATATGTGTGAACAATTCATCTTGGTTTCATATTTTCCTTTGAACAAGAATGTCTTAGTTTGACTTTGTTTATTTGTATCAGTGAAAAAGGATTATGATGCATGTTGCAACCTAAGTCTTACTATACCAAGTTAACGAATTGTGTGCACTTAATCTTATGAAGGATGAATTGATAAATTATAGTGGTTTGCTCGAGGGCGAGCAAAGGTTTGGTGGGGGGGAATTTGTAAAGATGTTATTTTGTGCTTATTTTGTATATAAATCTCTTTAATGTGTTGAAATTATTATTCAAAATTGATGGATTTTCTTCTTAATTGTTCTCAGATGATTTTCAACACTTAAGAGATGAAATTGAATCAAAAAGATGCAAGGGAAGCAAGGATAATTAGAAATTCCAGACTGGCAGGAAATTCAGTGACTAAGCGTAGCCACGTGTAAGGACAAAAACTATCTGCAAGATCTTTTTTTAAATACAGATCCAATTCACTCAAGATTTTATGATTTTAAGAATCAGATTGCATCCTTATTGATGGAGATCGACCACCTAAATATGAGGGAAGATTATCTGCAAAAGATCATGGAAAAAAGAAGGAGATCGAAGGAGATAAATGAGGTTTGTGTTACTGTTCACAGAAGCCACTTCAGGATAGTTTTACATTCTTCTACAGAATTTTCTTCTGTTTTTTTTCTCAGCCATATTTAGGTTTTTTTTTGCAACATTTTCTCTAGGAATTTTTGGATTTTCTAGGAAAGACCAGGGATGGAGAATTTACAATTAGTTGTTTCTTTGTTGATTTTCACTTTTATTATGAGTAGCTAAATCCTTTTTCTTAGTTAAGGGAAACCACGTTATCATCTATTATGTGTGAGATGTTCCAATAAAACTTGTTTTATTGATGAATACTGATTGCCTTCCGAATTACTTTTTCTAATTGAATTGGTTTATTTCTAGGATTCGCAACTAGGAATCGATTTGTTTAATAGCCAGATTAGTAAGATATGATGTTCAATTTTGCTAATCACAAGTGGCAATTAAAATTATCATCTTTACGTTAGAGCTGGAAATTTTAAGAAGAAACTCATCTTAATTAAATGCATGTCGTATATGTGTTGTCTTGTTCATTGTTTTCTTGGTTCTTAAAGCTATTACTCAATTTAACTTAAGATCGTATCTAAGTTGTTGATTAATAAGAATGCTTAGAATACATGTTTCTTTTCATTTAAACTTAAGAGAAAACATCACCCAATGAATGTTTATTGATGAACTGAATTTTATATCAAGGATCCATATTAGTGTGATAACGTCAGTGACCCGAAGCCAAAGTTTGTCTATTAAATTTTCAAATCCAATTTCTTTTGTTAATTTTCAATTTTTTCTATTTCTAAATTCTTAAATTTACATGAATTGAAACTTCCCCCCCCCCCCCCTTCTCATTTTTACTTTGTTTTAGTTTTGAACTCGTAAAATCTTTATTATTAAAATTTCTCGTGGGAATGATCTCAACTCTTCACTAATTACATTTTCATTGTTAAAGTTGGTATTAATTTGGTTGCAGGCGACAGCAGTGTTAAATCTCATCAATAATATGAAAATACCTAACATCTTCTATATTTTTCAACGTCAAGTCAATACAATGTATAATACAAGGAGTCCAATAAAAAGAATTATACTTTCTTTGTAATCTTCTTCTAACCACTTTATAAGCGAAATCATTGTTAGTAATGAATTGAACAATATTTTCTGACCTGACTTCATTCACAACTTCATCTAATATTTCAAATAAAGTATCAACATTCCTAATAAGGCCAAATCCATTAATAGACTTCAAAAACATTGAGTCTTTTGCAAAAAAAAAAACAAAAATTAATTATATGCCCATGTCTTCTATTTGTCCAATTATCACCGTGATTGAACACCTAAAAGTAGCCCAAGCCATTCTCCTTTCATCCAAATAACTTTTAATTTCATAAACATAGTAGCTACTCAAAAGTTTACCTCTGTAGTCATCAATTAAAGAAGCTTTGTATCCTGGACTATAAGAGGCAATAATATCTACCATAGGCTGATAACAATAAGAATGGGAAGCATTGAATGTTATAGCTAAATCATATCACTATCTAGCCATTGCTAAATCTACATTATGAATCACTTCTCTTGATTGTGGGACATTACGAATTAAAGGTTGAGCTTCAAGAGTTGTTTATAGTGTTAAAAAAATTAGACTTCTTTCTTTCTTTTTTCCTAGCATCAAGTCCAGGTATAATATTCACTTCATGTTGAGTAGGAATACTACAAATTTCAACATTCCCACTATCATCCTAAACATCATCAAACGATCTTCCGCAACCAATGTTATAATTCAATCTCTTCCTTTTATCTTTCTTATGCTGACACTCTTCAAGCAAAGTCTTCATTTGTCATTTTACATCACGATTTACTTTTTTACAAGATTCTACATGACCTTTAGCCTCAACTAAATACTTCTTTAATTTGGTGATTCCTTCACCTTTCAAATGTTTGTTACAAAATAAGCAAATAGTATGGTTCTTCATCCTGAGAACCAATCCAGCATGAGCTCAAGCTGGATCATTGTATCATTTTGAAGTGGTTGAATTATCAGGAGTACTTGAACTTCCTTCTATTTATTTATAAAAATAAATGAAGACATATATCAAAATAAAGAACACATAATTTCATTATTAACTACTATCCCAAAATATGTATTGTTTAACTCAAAAGCCCAAACTAATATAATTACACAATACATATATACATCTTATATACTATAATTCTTTTTATGTGATTACATCATACACAATTCAATTTCAACTAAGACAATTCATCAGTAAGTCAAAAACCAACAATTCTAGTATTCAACATACACAATTATATAATACACATATACATCTTATATAATATAAATCATTTTATATGATTACATTATTCAACCATAAACTAAAGACATACACTTACAACTATAACATATTTAACTTCAACCATAACTTAAAACTGTAAGTTTACAACTTACTTTACGTAATCTCATAATTCAATTATAAACTAATATATTTTGTTTACTTATGCAATTCAATTTGGAATGTTTATAATTAGTTTGTCTTTTTAACTAATTTTAATCAACATTGTTACTAAAATCCTAATTCCTAACTTTAATTTAACAATCTTTCAATTCACGAATTTTAATCAACATTCTTAATTTCTTACCCAAAATTTTCAATGCATTAATTTTCTTCATAAATTGACAATGCCAAAATTACATTAAAATTAAACTAACTCACACAAAAAATACCAAGTTTCAAATCTCAAGTTTTGAATGCATTAATTTTCTTCATAAATTGACAATGCCTAAATTACATTAAAATTAAACCAACTAACACAAAGTTTTCCAAATTTCAAATCCAAATTTTCTAATGCATTATTTTTCTTCATAATTTGACAATGTCTAAATTACATTGAAGTTGAACTAACTCACACAAACAATTCCAAGTTTCAAATCAAAATTTCCAATTCATTAATTTTCTTCATAAATTGACAACTAAATTACATTGAAATTGAACTAACTCACACAAATAGTTCCAACTTTCAAACTCAAATTTTCCAATGCATTAATTTTCTTTATAAGTTGACAATGCCTAAATTACATTGAAATTGAACCAACCCACACAACCAAATCCAACCATCACAAAACACACACAATATAACCAAATATAATGCAATTGCAATTTAGAGTAAAAGAACACACCAAAAAATCAAAAAATATAATTAAGAGTTAGGTCGGTTCGGCTCGAGTTTGGATCTGGATTTGAAAAATTGAAATTCCATATCTGCACTGTATAGATAGCTATAGACATTGGGCAATAGACAGTTGGAACTTGGAAGCACTGGAGAGAGGTTAGGTGGTGGGTGGCCGATGGTGTGCTATGCATGAGGAAAAGACGATGGCAGTGTGCTGCACATGAGTTGTGAGGAAGAGACAATGGCGGGTTAGTGCCGCGTGGTGGGTGGCGCCAACAACACCTAAGGGAGAATTGCAGGAGAGGAGAGTCAAAGACGAGGAGAGATTGCGAGGGAGACTGAGAGAAAAATCAAAAAGTGAGAGAGAGAAAAATCAAAAATGGCAAAGGTGAGTTGAGGGAGTGGGTGTTAAATTTTGATTTTTTGCAAAATAATCCCTAGACTTCTTGAACTTTATGATACTAGCCGGCATTTACCAAACAAAATTGGTGATATTGGTCGATATTAAAAACTGGTATTTTATAATAAGGTTTTGTATCATTTTTTGGCCTGTATAATATCTTCTGACCGATACTAGCCAGTATAAAATTCAAAATGATGGCTTTAAAATAGAAAAAGTAAAAAAGTTTTTTAATTTAATAATAAAAAATAATTATATTTATATACCCTTGTGCGTAGAAGTTGAATCATATAAAAGATTCATATCTTTTATTTTCTATATATATATATATATATAGATATATATATATTCTGAAAATTTATATTTTAAAAGAATAATGAAAATAAGATCTTCATATGATTATTATTTATGAATCACCGAGTTGTGTTTGGCATTACTCAAACAAAATAATATAAAAATTATTATTTTTTAAAAATATATTATTTATATTATAAAACAATTATATATCGACAACAACTATTTAAGAGTGACAATAAATCGATCGAAGTATTACATTCAATTTTATATTAAATTTTAAATTTGAATAATTTTGACGTTCATAATTTGGACTTTTCAAAATTGAAAAGCAAAATTATATTTTTATTATTAATTTAATAATTATTATTTTAAATAAACGGTACCTAAAAGTTGAATGAAATTTATTTTAACATTCTAACGAGTACCTAAAAGTTGAATGAAATTTATTTTAACATTCTAATGAGTCATAAATGTTTTTTAAAATAAGTTTGAGTTCAACATCAAAACTTTAGCATTCAAAAAGGTTCAATTAATATATGTGGCTATTGACTTCAAACATCATGTGTTTTTCTCCTGCGTTAGGTGTGTAAAGTTTTAAACAATCATATTATAATAAGTCGATGCTTTATTAGACTATTAAGTCACCCATGTAGTCCCTTCATATGGGAGTCTTACCGTGTTCAATTTGACACCTTTCGAATGCTACTGTAGTCTCTTAGAAGATATATCGAAACTCAGCTTCTCTAAATTTGTGTTGTAGTTTTTTCTACTTTCTTCCTTCAATTAAAAAAAAAAGTAGAACTATCGTGCCAAACAACCTAAACCCAACAAAGTCCCGAGCGATAAAAAAACATATATTTTGATTTAACTTGATCCTTTTTAAAAGGAGATAAAACTATAATTTAAACATCACGAGTCAATGATTGCTTCTGCACGTTGCCCAAAAGTCAACATATACCTACCAAATTCCAACTTCCAAGTTATCGAAGTTAAATAAAGCTTTGGAGATAAAGCTTAGCCGATTGGCACTTGTCTCGACGCGAGATTTGGGGCGGGTTGCATGGACACGGACTTACGTTGACCATAATTTTTCTTTTTTTTATAATCTAAAATGCCACTACGAGGTAAGGTTCGTACGGGGGGATTATACTTCTGTACTTTTATTTGCAAGTGATGGTATGATGCGGTTAGGAAGACCAGTGTGTGTTGGGAGTTTGCATGTCAAAAGGAAGAGTTTCCAAGTACGAGGTTTTCTTAAGAAAAAAAAGGGGGAATTGTGTTTCAACGTGCACTTAAGTTGGCGGAAGAACTGCCTAATAATAGCTCCTTCCTTCGCTATCAATGATTCGATTTGGGTTTCTTCAATGGCCTTAGGCTTGTTGCAGATCTTCCTTTTAAGTTAGGAATGAAATAGTGAACAAGAGTGAATCTAAAATTTTAATTTTATTTATCTTAGATAAGATATTATATATTACACTAATTAATCTTCCTATTTCTTATTTTTATTTCTTAAAAAAACACCTGGATTATTTAAATAATAGCAATTATGATTTATGATATTCACTTTAATATTTTTAATTAGCTTTATAAACTATAAATTATTTGGAAGAATGGTTATTAATTGATTGCTTAATAAATTTTCAATCTTTTTCTTTTTCTTTTTCTTCCTTCAATTCTTGCAAGTTGTCATAATTGATTCCTTGAATCTAATCCATAACACTAACAATTTGTACTTTAGGTATATTTTAAGTTTACAACAAAATGTTAAACTATAACATTTTGAAGCATTTAAATTTAACCTTAACTTTTAAAACATAAATTAAATTGATGGAAATTTTGATGGAGTTAACTCCTCGTCAAGTAAATGTTTATACATGACATTATTTTTATATTTTTAAATAAAAATTGAGTCTTACTGTCACATTATTAATTTTTTAAATTAATCAAAAAATAGATCTTACTACAACTGTTACACAATTCAGATAATAGAGTTCTACCTGTTAGGGGACAATAAGACTCATATTGATATATTCTAGATAGTATACATGTAGTAGTAGAGTCTACTTTTTATTTTAAAAAATAAAACATAGTGTCAAGGTTCCATTGAGTTAATGTATGTCTTAAATCTTTTGAAAACGTTGAATACTTCAAATGTTGGGATCTATTTTGAATACTTTAAAATTGTTAAGATTGAATTTGAATAGTTCAAAATACTAGGATATGCTCTGCAATTTAGTTGTAATCTTTAAGGTTCAAATGTCCCTTTAGCTTGACCCTATAAATAACCATTCTTCCACTGTAAAACATAAAATAAACTTGCATCCTATTCTCTCTTCAACATGATGTTGTTGCTTGTGAAACCAATTACCCCAAGGCTTACTCAAAACTATGAAACTAGACCTATCTCTTCAGGTAAAATTCTGTACATATGATCGTTTACATTATCATCATTAACTTTGTGATCTTAACACATGCTTGTGTTTCGACATTGTCAAAGAACAGATGTTCGTTCTCAAACGCCCATGGATCCTAAAGTTATTTGTAAAGTTGGCTCTGTAAGATACAGATCACTAAATAGTCTCTTCTTTTCTGCTTCTGCTCACTGAAAATGGCGTTTGATTTGAATCATTTTGACGTGAATGTTTTAGGATGGAGAAAGGTCGAGTATGGTAGTGAAGAGATTGGCCTCGGAGGTTCTGGGGAACGTGAAGCTGTCGACGTCACCTTATGACACTGCATGGGTGGCCATGGTCCCGTCTCGAGATGAGGAGAAGAAGAAGCAATCAGAACCATTGTTCCCGGAATGCTTGGATTGGGTGATGAAACACCAGCAACCTGATGGATCATGGTGCTTTGATCAGGCACATCCATTGCTCATCAAGGACTCTCTCTCCTCCACACTCGCTTGTGTTCTAGCTCTTAACAAGTGGAGTGTCGGAGAACAACTTGTCAACAACGGTAGGTTTTGTTCCTAAACTATGTTTGCATGGTGTCGGGTTGACTTATATTAAATTACGTTAAAACTTTATTACATAAAAAAGATTATTAAAGATTATTTTTTCAGGTTTAGAATTTCTAGAGACCAATTTCTGGGCAGCTACTGATAGAAGACAACTTCAACCTGTTGGTTTTGATATAACATTTGGTGGTATGATCGAAAGTTCCTTAGAAAGCGGACTGAACTTACCTTTCGATCCAGTTCTGGTTGAAAGATTACTACGAGAAAGGAACATTCAAATCCAGAGGTTTTTTCTTACTTATTTATACCTTCTTATCTTCTTTTAATTTAATTGAAAAAAGGCATAAACGTTAGTAAGTGTTTATTTTTAATAGTTATATATTATGATCTTTTGATAATTTATTCAATCTTTATTTTTTGACATGACTTATAAATGTATGCATGTATATTATTAGTAAAAAATCTTAAGGAATCTTATAAAATTTGATAACTTTTGATTTTTTAATTTTTAAAAATCATTGAAAATAATTTACCTTTAAGATATCTTTCAAAATTTTGTTGAACTGCTTTTAATTATTTTAAACTAGTATATTATCAAGTTCTACTGACCTTCCACTATTTATCACTTTTTAAATTTCTTCCCTTATAATTTGTTGACAACAAATAAAGTTAAGATATCTCTCGAACATGTAATGATCACCTAAATAGATGTTATCTTCTACGCTTTCATTTAAAAGATTATAAAAAGACCTCAGTCATAGTCTTTTGATGTCATTATCAGTTATAAGCACCCGCCCTGCTTCATTTACAACGAACTTGATCTAAGTCTCTCGCTTTTCTTTCCCTCACTTTCGCCAACTTTAAAAAAAAAATCATTTTCTCCATCTTTAGTTTCCAATCATTAATAAAATTTCTTGTAAGCTCTACTTTTAGCTTCTAAGATTACCTTCTTCGCCTCTTTCTTTATCAATTTATAACTTTCTTTGTCAACTACTCTTTACCTTTGTCATAGTTCCAATAGAGCTTTATACATAACTAACTCTCGTACACCTCCTGGGACTTTTGTTCTTCCTCCAACCTCTAATAATAGGATCCAAAACTAAAATTCATTGCTAAGTTGACAAGCAAACATTAAGTATCACCTTACAATCCTTGCAACTAGGTTGATTACTCCGTCTAATGAGGAAGTAGTCAATTTGATTTTTTGTGGTCTGGTTTTTAAAAATTTCCATATGCTTCTCGTTTTTGTTGTAAAAAGAGTTGGCTATCACAAACTCTAGTACTACCGCAAAATTCAACAAAGTAGTCCCGTTATCATTCCTTTCATCATACCCAAAACCCTCATGAGACTATGAATACCCATTCGAGGTTACCCCTATAAAATCATTAAAGTCTCTTCCTAGAATAGCTCTCTCGTCAGGGGGGTTTGCTAAATCATCTCATCTAACTTTTCTTGTAATTGAGGTTTACTGTACGGTGTATGGTGATAAAACGATGCTGCAGTAAGAGAAACCATACAGTTCTTATTAATGAAACGCAGTGTAGAGAGGAATATGCAGAACACCAAGAGAAACAGGACGTAAAGCATAATGGCAATTTTGTAAACGAGATAAAAGTTTATTAGAAAGAAACAGACTATAAACGTTTTCTTTTACTCGAATTTTAACTATAACAATACATGATTCAATGAGAATTTTCTTCTCTCTTTTTTTATTTCTCATGGTATTAGAGCAGTGTCTCTCAAAACCTAGCCATTGAAACTCTAACTAGAAACTAAAGCGATCAAAGATGGAGGATAACACAACATTGATGAACCAGATTCCGATGTCCAGCCGAAGTGAAGATAGTCAAACAAAAGGCAATAATCATATGCAAATTTCTACATCCAATAACCCAGGAGCGTATTTGGTTGCTACACCATGGACAGGAAGCAACTATCGTACATGGAAAAGAGCTATGATGATTGCACTTGGAGCTAAGAGGAAAGTTGGATTTGTAGATGGATCGTTGCATCAACTCATGCAAGGAACCGAGGAATATGCACAGTGGAGACAATGTGATCTAATGGTTACCTCATAGATCTTGAACTCCATTTCCAAAGAATTAATTGGATCTTTTCTTTATACAGAGTTAGCAAGTGAACTTTGGAATTGATTGAAGGAGAGTTTTGGAGAAAGTAATGTTCCTTTAATCTATCAATTGAAAAGAAAGATTCAAGTAGTGCGTCAAGAAAATACTCCAGTTTCTTTATATTATGCAAAGCTCAATGGATTATGGTCAGAACAGGAATCTATTGAATCTAGGCCTATTTGTACTTGTTGCAAATGTACATGTGGGATGGTGAGCCAAAATGCAGAGCAGATGAATAGAGATAAGCTTTTGCAATTCCTCATGGGGCTCAATGACAATTATGAACATGAAAGAGAACAGATATTAATGCTTGACCCTTTGCCTAGCATTAACAAAACATTATCCATGATTCTCATATCAGAATCACAAAGGTAAGCACAAAATCTGAATCAAGATCCAACAAATATAACTGCACTTGCAGCCAGACAAGGAGGCACCACTCAAGTAAGGGGATCTAGAAAGGAAAAGATAAAGAAAGGTAAATGTGATCATTGTGGTATGGAAGGACACATAAAAGAGGGTTGCTCTAGAATTATTGGATATCCAGAATGGTGGGATAAACCAAGAAACTGTTATGGTACCCAAAACACGGGCAAGCAAAGTCTATTTACAACAAAAAGTTCATTCTCAAACTGAAATGCCACTGCATGAAAGAACTGAAGAAGATGGAAAAAGTTATTAGACATCAATTTCATGCTGTAAGAAATGATGAAGATGATGAAAAGAAAAAACACCAAGCAAGAAGATAGCTACACTGCATGTTCAACAAGCTTTGCAGGTATAACTAACTTGTAAAGTTATTGTGCTGCATAAAAATTCAATGATTGTATTTGGATAGTAGATACAGGAGCAACTGATCATATGAGTCCTAATCCAAATAATTTCACGTGTTTGATGTATGTAAATCATCAAATTCATGTGAAGTTGCCAAATGGTTCGATTTGTATAGTCAAGAAGAAAGTGGATATAGTCCTGAATCAGTATATGAAGCTAAACAATGTCTTGCTAGTTCCACAATTTCACTTCTACCTTCTTTTAGTGAGTAAATTGTTACTTGATCAAAAACTCACTGTGATATTCTTACCACATACTTGTATTTTTTAGGACCTAATTACAAAGAAGATAGCTACTGTTGCTGAAGTACAAAGAGGTCTATACATACTTCATCAAAGAAGCTTTGCTGCAAACAAAATTTCAGATGTTTCTAGTCTTATTACTAATAATGCATTGACAAGAAGTGTAGCATGTTCTCTTTTTCAATTAGATACTCGAATAAAGTCAATAGTAGTGTGTTATGGCACTGCAAATTGGGTCACATGTTTGATAATGCACTTCTTTATACTCAATTAGCAAAGGATGATGAGTTGTATAGTCATCGATGTCAAATATGTCCATTAGAAAAACAAACAAGATTTATATTTCCTGTTAGTATTCATAAAACGAAAAAATGCTTTGAGTTGTTACATATGGATTTATGGGGTCCTTATCATTTAACTTCCATCACGAGGGCTCATTATTTTCTCACTATAGTTGATGACTACAGTAAAACAACATGGACTTATATGTTGAACCAAAAACATTAGACACTTGGCATTATAAAGAATTTCGTACAGGTTATTGAGACTCAATTTTAAGCCATTATCAAAGTGATTCGAACAGACAATGGCATTGAGTTTGTCAATACAGCCTATACGCAATACTTTTCAGAGAAAGATATTATTCATCAACAAACTTGTCCTTATACTCCCTAGTAGAATGGCATCGTAGAGAGGAAACACAGGCATATCCTCAATACAACCAGAGCTCTCTGAATACATGCACATCTACCAAAAAATTATGGTCAGATTGTGTTTTTACAGCCACTTATCTAATTAATAGGATGCCCACGCAACAGCTGGATTGGCAAACACCTTATCAACGGTTGTTTAGTCATGCTCTTAAATATAATCACCTACGAGTATTTGGGTGCCTATGTTATACTACTAACACAGGACCAAAAAAAGATAAATTTGAAGCTAGATCGAGGAGACCAGTCTTTGCTAGGTATCCTGGGAATCAGAAAGGATACAAACTCTACAGTATTGAAGATGAGAAGTTATTAATTAGTAGAGATGTGCTCTTTTATGAAGACCAATTTCCATATGGCAAACCTACCTTGAACGATGACCATATAGTTTACACATTGCCAACCTATAAGCCAATCTCATCACCTTCTCCTTAATTTCATGTCAATGGTAACCAATCCACACCCCACCACCTCCAACACTCAAGAAAAGTACTAGGCAGCTAGTCAAGCCTGCATAGCTTTAAGACTATGTTATAGCATATAACACGATATATACCCTATCTTATGAAGCCAACGTTACTCAACTCACACAAATTCCTAAACCAACCTCTTATCACCAAGCTATTACAGACCTTAATTGGATTACTGCAACAGAAGAAGAATTGCAGGCTTTGGAAGATAATCACACATGGGAGGTTACCAATCTTCCCAAAGGCAAGAAAGTTGTTGGCTCTAAATGGGTTTTTAAGGTGAAGTACAAATAGGATGCATCAGTAAACCGCTATAAAGCCAGGTTAGTGGCTAAATGATACAATCAAATTGAAGTCTTGGATTTCAAAGATAGGTTTTTACCTGTAGCAAAGATAGTGACAGTAAGAGTTTTTCTTGCTATTGTAACAACAAGAAAATGGCCAATCATGCAATTGGACATTAATAATGCTTTCCTCCATGGATTTTTAAATGAGGAGGTTTACATGAAGCCACCACAAGGGTATAAAGGTGCTACACTAGGCCAAGTATGTTTTCTCAAAAGGTCATTGTATGGCCTCAAACAGGCTTCCAGACAATGGAACTTGGAAGTTACTAGTTTTCTTGATACATTGGGTTTTATTCAATCAACACATGATCATTTCTTGTTCACTAAACATAGCACAAATCAGTTCATGGCTTTGTTAGTTTATGTTGATAATGTCATTATTACTGGTTTTATGAAGAGGCAATTGTAGAAGTGAAGCAAGCTTTACACTCCAAGTATACCATTAAAGACATGGGATACATGAAATATTTTCTTAGGATTCAAGTTGCACGATCCTAATAAAAATTCATTATAGATATTCTTAAAGATGTAGATATGTTGTCAACCAAACCAATTGTTGTTCCATTACGAATGGACCTCAAACTTTCTCTTAAGGAATGAGATTTGTTATGAGACCCTGATCGATTTTGTCATTTAATTGGTCAACTTCCATATTTCAACATTACACGTTGCGCAGTTCAACATCTCAGTCAATTTCTTTCTCAACCACGAGTTCCTCACCTCAATGCTGCACTTTATGTCCTTCGATATCTCAGTGGAACTATTGATCAAGATCTTTATTATCTAGTCGATAACAATCTTCAGCTTACTGCTTCTTGTGACTCTGATTAGGCTTCTTGCCCCTTTTCTCAAAAATCTATCACAGGTTTCTGTGTTTTCCTTGGCCAATCCCTTGTGTCATGGAAAACAAAGAAATAACCTATGGTATCTTGTTCCAATGCCGAAGTAGAATACAAGAGCGTGGCTAAGACAGTAAGGGAGCTTCAATGGCTTTCTTACATTCTCTCTAACTTCCAAATACCTTTAAACCTTTCCATACCATTATTTTGTGATAACAAAGCAGCAATACACATTGCTGCAAACCCTGTCTTTCATGAGCATACCAAGCATCTTGAGATTAATTGTCACGTGGTCAGGCAACAATTTATGCGGGATTTCATCAAATCATCCCATTTAGCTTTGAAGCATCAGTTGGCAGATGTATTCACGAAATCTTTATCAGCAGCTTAACACTCGACTTTAATTTGCAAGTTGGGATTATGTTCTTCCCCTAATTCCAACTTGAGGGGGGTGTACGGTATATGGTGTATGGTGATAAAACGATGCTGCAATAAGAGACAATACAGTTCTTATTAATGAAACATAATGTAGAGAGGAATATGTAAAACACCAAGAGAAACAGGGCGTAAAGCGTAATGGCAATTTTGTAAAAGAGATAGAAGTTTGTTAGAAAGAAACTGACTATAAACATTTTCTTTTACTCGAATTTTAACTGTAACAATACATGATTCAATGATAATTTTCTTCTCTCTTTTCTGATTTCTCACTTACGTTGTTCGTCCACCCTTACTTGAGGTGCATAAGCATACACTACATTTAAAACAACACACTTTACCATAATCTTTAAGTATATAGTCCTATCGTTAGTCCTTTTTACCCTCACAACATAATATATGAGTTCTTTGATAACCACGATACCTACCTCATTCTGTCATCTTGAACATCATGAATATCAAAGTTTGAACTTATTAATCTCTATCGCTTTTGCTCCCATCCATCTTGTCTTCTGGAAACACACTATATGAATCTTATATTTGTCTAAAATCTCCACTAATTCTAAAGATTTCCCTTTAAGTGTCTCAATATTTCAAAAACCTACCTGTGATCTATTAACATCTTTTCTTCTTCTAAATTTAAAACTCACCAATGAACTAGCCCTTCTTCTATTATCAGAAGTCAAAGTCACCACTCCTACCCTAATGCCAAGCACAAGCTATAGAAGACAAACCTAACAAGTCCCTAAATGACTATTTTATTACTCAAGAAAGAGAACAAAATTTGATATTGAATCTCAAAGTGGGCGCCATAATAAACGGATGTGAGAACCATAAGTACACACAACCACACATTAATCTAAATTAAATGATCCGAAAATCGAACGACTAATAGCAACTAGGTATCTACAGAATGCTAAAATACGGTGCTAAACAGTTAAAAATTACAAGCAAAATATTGAAAATATAAACAAATAAGAACTTAAAAGTTTTAATGGATCGATGAAGACAACAACAACAACACCAAGTGGAAGTCTGCTAAGACGTGGGATCTAAAGAGATCCGGTAATACACAGTCTTACTTCTACTTAGTAGAAAGATTATTTCCGATAAACTTGCATGCAACGCGTCACGAAGATACTACAAAATTATAAATGGATGTGCATAAAAAATGCTAATAATAGTAATAATAATATTATAATTAAAATAATACAATAAATAAAAATAAAAATCAGAATTTAAAAAAAACACACAATCTGAAACAATCAAAGGTACATCTGATAGAGAAGAAAAAAATTTGTACATACTAATTAATCAAAATTTCAAGTATTAGATTTTGAAAAATAAATTTATCAAAGTTAAATTTTATCAATAAAATGCATAAACATCCATTTTATAGAAATTCTCGATATTTTAGTGTTATAAAATGAAGGTTTCGCTATATCTAACATTTTTAATCATCAATTTTCTAAAAATTATACTATTAATAAACTAAAAACAAAATTAATTAATGAACACGATCAGGTACCGTATGGATGGAAAAGAAAGGCATTTGGCATATCTTTTGGAAGGATTGGGATTGAGAGGAAATCATTATGATGGGGAAATGGTAATGAAACATCAGAAGAGCAATGGGTCACTCTTCAACTCACCATCTGCAACAGCTGCTGCTTTGATCCACAGCCATCATCATAAATGCTACGATTATCTTAAATCTGTTTTGGACAGATTTCAGAACACAGGTACGTATGTAGTATGGAGATTTTTTAATTTTATTTTGATTGGTTTGATAGAAACTAATATTTTATGTGTTTTAACAGTTCCCACAGCATACCCACTAGACATTTACATTCAACTTTGTACTATCGACAATCTTCAAAAGCTACGGATAGACCGATTTTTCCATCAAGAAATCCAAAATGCTATGGCTCATATTTATAGGTACTCTTCTTTACCCTTTTTATTGTTTCTCTTCTTTTTTTCTTTTCCTCCCTTAAATTAACCTGCATTTTTGTTTGGTCTTAAAGATGTTGGTTGCAAGGCAGTGAAGAGATATTCTCAGACATTAATTGTCTTGCCATGGGATTCAGGTTGCTTCGGATGAATGGATATGATGT
>JANSVA010000007.1:33426573-33442996 GCA_025504915.1 Erythroxylum reticulatum | reverse complement strand
AAATAAGAAAAAGGTTAAACCGACCCTACTTGTCTTGTACTCGTTGGATCATAGGCCAATCAACTCCTAGTTTTTTTTATTACATTAGGTATTTCAATTTTGTCGGATTAATCCTAAGCTCTTAAGACCCCATTATAAGAATTTTAGAAGAGGTAAATCTGAAACTTCGAAATCTCTTAAATTCTTACGTAGTCTGTACATTTTTACGTACAAAAAATTGTCACATAATTTATTGATCAACTACTAATTGATCACTAGTTCTGCTCAACATCAAATTCCTAAGAGATCTTATGTTTCTTAATAGTTTCAACTCTTGGAAATAAGATGTGCATAATTGATTTGACCAAGGAGCTCTGTATAAAGAGATGAAAGATCTTCAACAAGAAAAGTTTCCTTTTTTTCCTCCACTCAAAGTACTCAAACTCAAGATCTTTTATAAGGGAAAGAGATGAAAGATCTTCAACAAGAAAAGTTTCCTTTTTTTCCTCCACTCAAAGTACTCAAACTCAAGACCTTTTATAAGGGAAAGCAATAAATGAAGAGTTTACAATATTTACGTCATTCTTCGTAGTCCCAATCAACCCCTATTTGAATAAGCCTATTGTCATACCCTCGTCATAAGAAGATTCGATCTTGATATAAAGTTGATGGTCAAAATCCGTTCCACTTACCTAATCAATTTGGACCTCTTCTTTTCTGTACTTGCAGAATCTGATAACAAACTAGTAGGACAAATTAAAAGATGTGAAACTTTGTGTGAACACGAGTACGTCTTGCATTGAAATGCGTGATCTTTGGTTGGAAACCAGTTCTACAGTGTTACATTTATGTTTCACCTAATCTTTGGTTTTTAGCCATTAAGAACAAGTTTTACAAAGTTTAAAATTTTTAAATCACGGGTATGGATTACTGTTGACCCTTGAACCCTGTCATGACTAACTTCTTGACAAAAAATGTAACGTAGGAAGACAATTATTTTGTCTTCTTCTTATTTTTTCTATACAATTACAGGCGGCGATAAAAGTATTCACTAATCAAGAGAAGTCCCCGTCGTTAGCTCCATAAGCAAAGGCAGGAGACGGAGAGAGATGGTTTCAGGAGCTGAAAGTGGTGATACAAATGGAGCAACTCTTTTCCAGTCGATTCGATCAGGAATAAAGCTGCTTGTAATAGTAATCTTTCTTGGGTACTTGATCATCTGGTTGATGATGCCTATGCACATATATTATCAACACTGGTTTCCTAAGATTAGTGCGAAAACAAGGTCCACATACTTGGGAGGAGAAGGTTCAGTTCCTGTTCCTGTTCTTAGTTCCCAGTTCCCATTAATCTCTATTTTCAGAACCTGAAGAGGCAAGTGAATAAGTTCTGTGATGCTGTTCTACAGGTTCGTACTTGTTAATCTATACTTTCCCTGCCCTCCTCATAGCTACACTGGCCTGTATATACCTCCATCTGTGAAAGAAAGTTCCTGAGGATAGCTTCAGGTGAAGTACTGCTACTGCTCTAAAACTTGCGTGCTCTATATGATCAGACTCTTGTAATCTGACTATGTTTTCATGGACACAGTAAGAATGGTGCTGCAGGTTCAGGTTTTGGGTGGTGGAAACGAACGGCTGTCGTGAGAGGTCCCCTTGGAATCGTGTCCTGGATAGAGCTGACGTTTCTTGGCATGTTTGTCGGGTTACTAGTGTGGACCTTAGCTTCTTACTTGCACGGAATGTTTGAAACTAGCGTCCAAGACGCTGAACGTGAAGGATTACAAGTGTAAAGTTCTCCTCACAGGCTTTCTTTCTCCTCCATACATTGCACATCTTTCATAGATTCCACAATCCCACCATTTTTGACCTGGAAGCAACCTGTTTTGTCTTTTTGAGTATTATATTCAGTCCTTGTTTATGTTTCTATGACCTTCACTATTTTGTTCAGGTGGGAGGACAAATTGGAATGTGTAGGACTGACTTTGGGCCTTGTGGGATACGTAAGTATGGCCCTACTCTTCTTCCCAGTTACCAGACTATCGTCCATATTGCAACTTCTGGGCCTGACCTCCGAATCAAGCATCAAGTACCATATATGGATGGGTCACATATGCATGATTCTGTTCACTGCTCATGGCCTCTGTTACATTTTCTTTTGGGCCAAAACCCATCAAATATCAGAGGTAAACTTTTTCTTTTCCTTCAACTGTTTTATTCATTATCGGGTTGGATTTAAAATTCAAAGTTGGATTGGATTTAAGATCAAAACTTGAGTTGGATCATATTTGATCTTATTTTCGCTTTCTTGGATATTCCATAACTAGATTTTGAGTTAGATCTCGTGTTCTAAGTCTACATCTGATCTTATTTTGCATATCTTACTTACTCCAAGTTGACTGCATTCCAATTTCTCAAAGAAGAAACTTAAGAAGTTGGTTTTGTGTTTTCACTTGGCAGATGCTCAAATGGGACAAGTTCTTTATTTCAAATGTTGCAGGAGAAATTTCTCTGCTTGCAGGATTGGTCATGTGGCCTACAAGCCTGAAACAATTCAGAAGAAAACTATTTGAGCTCTTCTTCTACACTCACTACTTCTACATTCTCTTTGTTGTGTTCTTCGTGTTCCATGTTGGCTTCTATGGTTCTTGTATCATCCTTCCTGGTTTCTATCTCTTTTTAATAGATCGATTCTTGAGATTGTTACAATCTCAACAGAAAGTGGCCCTAGTCTTTGCGCGAGTTTTGTCATGCGAAAGTGTAGAACTCAATATTTCCAAGCTTCCAGGTGAGTTTTTGATCCATTTTAACGGAGTAGTGGCTAAATTCCATTGTCTGAACATCATCGTTTGTTCTGCCAGGATTGAGCTACACTCCTATGAGCAGTATATTCATAAACGTGCCTAGCATTTCCAGGCTACAATGGCACCCCTTTACAATTACCTCCAACAGCAACACAGATCCTGACAAGCTAAGCATAATCATAAAAAGTGAAGGACGTTGGTCATCAGAATTATACAAGATCCTGTCGTCCCCTTCACCAATCGATCGCCTGGAGCTCTCTGTCGAAGGACCCTATGGACCACCTTCAACCCATTTCATGAGGTGCGTATATGCTACAGAACCAACCAGAATCTTCTTTCCATTTTCAACCGTGAATTGTCAGAACATTCCCGGACAGGACTAACATTTGTGGAACATGAAAGGAGTTACAATCTTAAAAATATAGAAAAAGCAAGTGTTTTTACTGAATATAAGAGGGAAATCTGTGACAGGCACGACATGCTTATAATGGTGTGTGGAGGAAGTGGCATAACTCCTTTCATATCAATCATCAGAGAAGTCATTTTTGCAGCCAACACAAAACCTGACAGGACCATCCCAAGAATTCTCCTGATTTGTGCTTTCAGGAAATACGTGGATCTCGCCGTTCTTGAGCTCATCCTCCCAATTTCAAGCACCAAACTTGACATATCTCGTTTGCAGATACAAATCGAAGCTTACATAACCAGAGAGAAAGAAATCAATACAAGTCAGCAGTTGGCCTCCAGAACCATATGGTTCAAGCCAGCTTCTTCTGATGCACCAGTTCAGTCAATTCTCGGCCATAACGGTTGGCTCTGGCTTGGAGCAATAATTTCAGCTTCTTTCATCATCTTCTTGCTTATCATTGGCATTCTGATCCGATGTTACATATACCCTATTGACCATAACACCGATACCATATATCCTGCTGTTCCAAAATCTGTTCTGAACATGGTAGCTATATGTTTGTCCATAGTGATAACTGCTTCTGTGGCATTTATTTGGAACAAGAAGCAGATGGCAAGTGAAATTAAACAGATTAAGGATATGGGTTCACAACCATTCAACACACAGAAAGATTTGGAGAACATGGGAGATTACCAGTCTCTTTTACAGGTCACAAATGTGCAATTCAGCGGAAGACCAAATCTGAAAGGTGTTGTGCATCTATCCCACCTGCACTTGATCCTATATGTTCTAAAAGTCTAAATTCTGACATGTATTTCTCCACTGAATCTTATGCAGATAGATTGATGAAATGTGAGGGAAAGAGTGTGGGAGTTCTAGTAAGTGGACCAAAAGGAATGAGGCAAGATGTTGCTAAAATTTGTTCATCTGATGTATCAGGAAATCTCCATTTCGAGTCCATAAGCTTCAGTTGGTGAGGGGAAGATAAAGAGTGGTAGACTCCAGGTTCTATTAAGCTATACCTGGACAGGACCTTAATTTATAGTCATAATTATTCTTGCTTATAATAACCCTATCACTTTGCCATATGATTCACTATATATCTTCCACGATAGACAACAGATGATGAAACCAAATTGTCCATTTCGGTAGAATTCCCGGTTTCCAACTTACCAACAAGGTTCAGGACATTAATTTTACCATGCTGCGACCTTCAGTTCAACAGAAGCTAGAAATGGTAGAAACCACAGAAACTAAAACATGACAAACAGAAAAACCTTGCAGATCTCTATTTATCTTTTATATATGAAGCAACTCAGTTAGACATTACAATACCAGGTGTTGGCTGGGTGAAGATGATGACAATGGGAAAAAACAAGCATATGAAACAGATACAAAAAATTGAAGCAACTTCTAACTTCTTAATGCAAAAATTCCTAGGCAAGTCATAAGGGTAAGAAGATAAACAATTAATAACTCCTATACACTACGTAAAACCCATCATGTGTAATCAACGAATTTGAAGGTTGCCTTTGTTGAGATATCACAGCACAAGGCAAGTACCATGTGACTTAATCTGTACAGCTTCTGTCACTTAAAAAAAAAAAAAAACCATTCTTTATTAACTCTCCCAAGTGCATCTCTAGTTCTATCAGTTATCCTGCAGCAGTTAGCATAATTATGAGTCATTAGCCACAAAATAATCTTTTATGTTACCGAAATCCCGCATCGTCCGTGTCATATCACCCACCCAATGAAACATCTCGCATCTTTTGTTATGTCTATTTCCATCATCTACACCTTTCACATTCAACTTACCTACCACCATCTCCCATTTCAGGAAATTTTCTAGAATGCTTCCTTGGACTAAACTGATTGTAGGAATCTGACTTGTGGGTGGGACTAGCATAACTAAACCTTCGACTTTCATGAGACATTTTTGTTGGTGATTTTCTTCCTCTATAGTTTGGCAATGCACCATTTCGCCCATCAAACGATTTTGAACTATGGTGTGATGAGAAACGATTTCTTGTTGAGGACTTATAGCCGTCTTCATAAGTAGCAACAAAGCGCTTCTGAAATGGCAACTTAAGTCTCTCTGCTCTGGCATCTGATCCATAGACCGGAGATTTGCTCTGACATCTTGAATCCACATTTTGCTCCCTCTGCAATGCATATGTAGCTGGTGAACGACACCTGGATCTTGGAGGAGATTTTCTGCGTGCTAACCCATAATGACATCGTCCTCTACTAAGGGGAGATATGCTTCTTCTGTCTCTCTTTGGCAGCCAATGTGGCGGATGATTACGACATTCAGGAGTCTCCTCAGGTATGAGTCTGTTGTATTCCTCTCTAATGCCTCTGCCAAGCTCTTGTTGATACCTTTTAAACTTACTCCTAGTGGGAACAAAATCTCTAACCGGTAATAATCTTCTAGTATCCATGGTGTAGTTATAATTCCTGATGACTGGAAACCTCCTCATACTATGTTCATACCTGTCACGAGTAGAAGAGTTCATAAATTGCCTGTGGTTGCAGCTGAAAAACCACGGATCTTCAGGCTCTGAATAATCAGAACCCCATCCACGGCCCTCTATTGCACTTCTTGGCCCAGGTGGACAAAAGCAATAAGGGCTCCGAGAGGAAGGAGAATATCTTTGATCAGCATCCCAGTAACGTGCTGGATGATTCGCAAATTGACCTTTGCCTGGGCTTTGTGCACAAAAATTAGAAGTAATTCTGTCCCTTTCCAAGAACTTTTTGGAAGTATCCCCTGTTGCATCTCTACAATATACACCAACAAAACTATCAGCACCGAAACATATGATAGCAATCAGCATGTGGGATACACGTAATGGAATAGAGGAACAAGGGCAAAAATTTCTTAGCAATGTAAAGGCGAAAGAATCCAGAAGTCACCTGTTCTGAAGTGGAATGTCATCCTTCAAACGAATAGCATCAGGTCCTTCAACATTGGACAACTCCTCCGTAGTCAATGGCACTGATAAACCAGCTTTTGATGAGCAGTCTTTGTCAGCAGTCGCATTCAAGGTCCTTGTCCCAGTGCTGGCTGAATCATCTCTTCGAGAATCTCCGGTCGTGGAATTTTCAACTCTTATCACATTATCAGTTCCTGGACTAGGTTCTGTCACAACCTTCATTTCCTTTCCACAATCCAAGTGAGAGAACCCTTTTTCCTCAAACTCAGATCCATAGTCCAACTGTTCAACAACCCCATCCTCTAATTCACTATCATCCCAGCAAAAAGGTGGATCAGATTCCCTCAACTCCCCATCCTCAAACTGTGAATCATGGCCATCCTGAAGTCCAGAAGTATTTCCAGTGGCCACTTTCTCGACATGATCAGTTTGGTAACTGTTGGATTCATTGCTCTCATCAGAAGGATCTTTGACAAATTTGCTGGAAGTTTTCACATCAGTCAAATCAGAAGTTGAAGGTTCCTGGATAATACAACTTGGAGAAGAGACAAATAAGTCACTATTCCTGTAGTCGTCGTCAAGCAGTTGTTCAATCTTAGAAGAGACAAATAAGTCACTATTCCTGTAGTTGTCGTCAAGCAGTTGTTCAATCTTATGGTCCTCTGTGCTTGATCTGTTAGTGCAACTGGTTAAACCTTTCATATCCACTGAAGATTGTTCATCAGTATGCATACTTGAAGAGACTAATCCATGCGGATGGCTCTGACTAATTTCTTTATGTTCCTGCTGGTTATCGGAAGGACCCAAATTTTGCAGCTTGCCATTTCTGTGGATGGAGACATTGTGTAAACAGTCAACTAGAAAATCAGTTTTCACATTCTTACAAGGCATATTATTCAAGTCAAAAGGTAATCTATAATCCGTTGATGATTCAGATTTCTTCTTTGCTCTGGTGTCATTTCTAGCAGAACACGTAGGTGATATGAGAGTAGAATTATTGACAACAGATGGGGCTTCCATTTTATCTTTTGGGTAGGAACCAGTTTCTTCGAGAACCACTGCAGAAGTTGATGATGAACCAGCTCCTTCTTGTATTGGTTCTTCCAAGAGTGAACATTCTTCAACAAGATCAATATTCTTACATAAACTGTTATTGCAGGCCACAGCAGCAAGTATCTCAATCCCAGAGAAGTCTTCAACGTTTTCAAACTGACTATCATTTGTTTCTGAAATCATACTAGTCGCATCTGTTGCCTTGGGAATAGTATCACTTTTTCTACTGTGGGCTTTGCTATTTAAGTTAAGTTCACGCACTTCAAAGTAAGGCATTGGGCACTGAGATGTTAAGGAGGTAGACTGTGCCATAAGTCTCCTCTTCTTAATTGGACCGTGATCTATTTCTTCACCAAATCGACGCCCAAGAACAGCCACACCATGCTGCCACATAGACAAACATACCTCAGAAATTCATGCAGCCAGACATTAAAAAATCAATAACCATTAATAGAGCAAGTTACAAAAGGATTTGTAGTTTGATTTTGAACCTTCTCAGTATTTGACACCAATGTAGCATCTGCTTTGTTAGGGACATCATCTAACAGCGTGGAGCCAATGTTGGACTTTCTATCAATTGATCTCCGTGGACGCCTCAGGCAACTCCTATAACGCTTTGCCACTGTCTTCCAAGTCAACTCAGGATTTATGAACTTAATAAGTTCCAAATCCAATGTACTCATCATGCTTGTAGAGGCCACAATTCCTTTTCCAACAACTGAAGTTCTATCACCACAGTTCATACAAAGATATAGTGGCTTCTTGTTTTCAACTTGATGCCAGAGCATAAATAAAGCTACCGGCACAAGTACGTATTTAGTCTGCAAAAAACATGTCGAGTGCAATTAAGCAGAAGTGAGTACAACCAACCACCTATGTGAATTCATTTCTCACTTGTTCTACCGTGTCTATGCTGAAATCAAAGTTTTCCAGGCACAGATAAAAATTTTGGCAAAGATAAGAATCCCAACAGCTTACTTTTCAGTTTCCTCCAAAGGATGGATTTCAAAGAAATGGCTGCAAGGTTGGAGCCTCTAGCTTCCACTGCTCTTCTCACCTGCAATTATAAAGTTTGGATAAGAATCCAAAGCAGTCTGAGACATGGAAGAGAAAGCAATAGCCATTCTAAGCATATCGAATCTAGAATTTACATTTTATCATGCCAAGAATCTAATAGCAGGACTCCCCAGTAAAATTCTATAAGACAGTTAGGCACAAAGTGTTTTCAGTTAATTACTTTGAAGTGCAGGAAAAAAACTCCATCCAATCATATTAAACCATAGCAAAAGACGGTCCAATTAAAGAACTAGAAAACAGAACATTTGATCTATGAAATACGGGATCCAAATAAGTTCATATCGTCACTAAACTATATTTCCACCACAATATTCTTCGTCTAGATTTCACGGTTGTTTCAGCACGTGCAAAATTGACCAAGCAAAAGCAATTGTATCCATAATCCCATCGGAGATATCCAATCAAATCACTACTACAACCATAGACTGGGGCATAAATGATCTAAACCCAATTTGATCCCATCTTTCAAGTACCACCACATCCCTTTCTTCGGAACCGATTAACATGAAAGATGTCCTTTTGATTACCACATAAGATCTATAGATCCGATCAGGAAGACAAGAAATTGATATTCCCAGATCGCCTACACACAAGATTTAGAACAGAAATAAACACCAATTATGTCATTAAAGCTCCACAACAATAAATAACATAGACCCAATTCGATCCCGTCAATAAATCAACCCTCGGCAACAAGCAGATAAGCTATCCAATTACTGAAGCTATTTCCCACGACCGCCATGGCTAAGCATTTCACGAAAATTCGAGCACACCCTTGTTTCAAATACTCCCTCAACAGAGTCATATAGTTCTAAACATGTCCAAAACAACACCTGACTCCTACTTCTCCATAAATTCAAATCTCAAGATCGAGGCTTCTTGACCCTCACACTGCACAATAAAAATGTACAGACAAAGAAGAACCGATCTTCACTGGGAACCAGACGTCGCCGTTGCTTGTGACTCATCAATCAAGCTCTTCAGAAACTCGGCCTGACAACTAGATTTGCCTGTCCCAATGAGATGTGCTTCAAGCTTCTCATTCCGAATCCCACAAGTCGGATCGGGTAGGTCAACCGTAGAGAAAAACAAACACCGCACCCACCATATTCGCATTCCTCCAGCAGTTTCATTTTTCACGCTTAAAAGTTAAAACAGAAATATAAATCGTACGAATCAAAACTTATACCTTTTCTCTCTTCAAGAATCGCCGAGCTTCGATACACGATTGATATGAAAACCAAATCAAAAATCTTCTTCCTTCTTCTTGGTCTCCTCCTTTCTCTCAGAGTTTTTGTTTCCGCTCTACCGCCGATCAAAGACCGATCTCAATAGTTTCGAATGTGGAACGTTCGATTGCTGAGCCTTTGAACGCCAACTGTAGACCCGCGCACTTCTGATTATTCTCCCTCTTTCTATCTCTCTCAATCTCAAACCCAGACCCTTGCGTGGATCGACGCCACGAAAGCCCTATCGCCACGTATTTATTGGAGACTTTATTCCGAAATTACCCTTGGGAGTTTCCGCATACTACCTAGGATTTGCCCTTCTCAGCTGCTCTGTCCCTTGTCCTATTCCGTCCTCGGAAAGGATATTAAAAAACGAGGAAGTTCATCGGAACTCTGAATGCAGCCAATCAGAAAGACAAAGGATTTGGCAGTTAGTTCGTATTTATTGGAGACTTTATTCCGAAATTACCCTTGGGAGTTTCCACATACTACCTAGGATTTGTCCTTCTCAGCTGCTCTGTCCCTTGTCCTATTCCGTCCTCGGAAAGGATATTAAAAAACGAGGATGTTCGTCGGAACTCTGAATGCCACCAATCAGAAAGACAAAGGAATTGGCGGTTAGTTGACAGGAGATTATGGCCTTGTTTTACAGTTAGTTGATTGCATGAATTGTTTTATTATTATCTGTTTATTTGTAAAATGAGGAATAAGAATATAATTTAAATAAATAAGAGTATAATTAAGTTTAAAAACATTAAATTAACTTCTAAAATATTTCTAATAAAATTAATCTTAAAAATAATTTTTAAATAATTAAAAATACCTTTTTAAATTTATTAGCAATTTAAAATTACTTAACTTCATTTAATTGGAATTAATTTAAAAAAAATCAAAAGCCTAACAAAACAATCTACCAATACCATTATATCCATTAACATAATGTAGCTTAATTTGACAAATAAGGTGAGAGGTTTTGCTCCTAAGTTACTATTCTTATCTCTCACAACTACTTCTCGCATTTCTTTTTGTTTGTGTAACCTCTAGATTTTCGCTGTCTCATGGGCATATCAGCATTTTTAATTAATTGAAGGCAAAATGCTGGTCCTCCTGAGCTTGTTGAAAATAAGCAAATTGGGTTAATCAGCCAACTTATTCAACTGAATCGCCAAATATAATAAGTAGCTATTTAACATAGTCAAATAAGCTAAAATGATCAATCAGCCAATTTTTAGCTGATAAGTTATTCACCAAATGGAGCCTATATTAATTCATTTGATAAGTAGATTATATTAGTTGTTTATTATTTGATATTTGATAAAATTAACTGTTTAATATTGGCTATTTATGTATAAAATGACTTATAAGGACATGATTTTTAAAAAGATTATAAAAGTATGATAATCTTATAATAATTTAGATTTTACATATTTAATTCTATAAAAATAAAATTTATAACTATAATAAAAAACATAGAACATATAATAATAATAATAATAACAATAATCATAATAATTAATAATCATGATGATGATGATACATTTAAACATAAAATATAACGACTTAAATAAAATTTAACAAAATAATTCAAATAGAACAAAAGAAATTGGGTAAAATTTAAGGATAAAATCGGCATTATAAGAAAGAGCAATCAACTAATTGCCCAAAAAGTTATTTAAAAGGAGCTTTTAATTTTTAATTAGTTGGGTTAAATCGGTCGATCCAACTAACCAACAACTAAACAAATAAAATAACTTCTTGATAAATCAAAACAGTTGAATTGAGTCAATGAGTTAAATTTTAGCTAATCAATCAGCAATCAAACAAGGCCAAGTTGAGGTTTTTAATTAAAGAAATTTAGAGAAAGTCAAATTATTATTTTGTTTTTGTTTGCCTTTGGTGTGAAAATACATATATGATATAATAAATTGAAATTAATACGAAAGCCCATTTGGGTTAAATGAAAGCCCACCGAAACAAGGAAGCCATCAACTCCATCCGACTTTACAGATTGCTCCTAGGTTTTGAAATGGGCTAGGGTAGATCAAATACTTAATTAGTTAAAATGAAGAATAAATTAATCTTACTTAATAATTTTATTAAATAGTTAATTAGTTAAAATGAAGAGTAACTTAATCTTAATTAATAATTTATATAGTTTTGTAATTAAATTAAATATAATTACATTTAGAATGTCTTTAAAATGTATAAATTTCAAATATATTTAATATAAATATTAATTTGTAAATAAAAAGTAAAAATTCAAACTATTTATTTTAACGAAATAATATTATTTTATTAATAATTTTTTAGTAAATATTTTGTATCGGAATAAAATAAATTTATATAATTAAAATAATTTATGTTTAAATTTTATCTAATACATAGCTATTATTAGTAATAAAATTGTAATTACATTGATTTAGTAACTAAATATATTTTTAATTTTATTTAAAAACAAAAAATATAATAAAAATAAAAATAAAACCAAAGGGATGTTTGTTTCTATTTTTATTTTTAAATTTTGTTTTTGTTTTCAAATTTAATAAAATATGTTTATTTAAATTTTTATTTTCTATTTTTGGGTTTGGTTTTTCCTAGTTTTCAAAAATTATGAAAACTATAAAAAATAGTTTTTGTTTCTTATTTCTATTTTTTTCATAACCTAATTTACTATCATTTAAATATATATTATTTAATTTTAAATTTTTAATAAAAATTATGAATAATTTAATTCTACATTATATAGTTAATAAATTAAAATTAATTATCAATAAAACTATTAATAATTTAATTTTTATAATTAAATTATATGTAATTAAAATTTAATAATTATTAATAAATATAATTAATTTTAAATATTAAAATATTAAAATAAAGTTTGATTTAATAATTAAAATATATTTCAAACTAAATATTAATTGATAAATAAAATTTCAAATTTTAAATTATGTAATTTATTAAACTAACTTATTTTATTAATAATTTGTTAATAAATATTATATAAAAATATTAAATAACTTTATTTAATTAAAAATAAATTATCTTTAAGTTTTATCTAATATATAATTATTATCAGCAATAAAAATATAATTACATTAATATTAACCATCAAACAAGCTTTTGCTTTTATTTAAAAGAAAAATATAAAAAATATAAAATATAAACTATATCAACAAAAAAAAAGTGCAACCGAAGATTTAACTTCTCTAACTCTCACATTCTTTGTTTTTTTTTATTATGTGTTTGAGTTTATATCATTCAACCGTTTGTTTTTAAAATAATAATTTATTGATAAGTTTTAAATAAATAATTATTCTAAAAAGGCATCTGCTTGTTTTATTTGGTACGTAGGGACGCTCGTAACTCAATTATGTAATTTAAGTCAGAAAAGTGTTTCTGCCTGCGGTCCAATTCAACTTACCTTTGTCGAGTGATGTGATTGTGTTATGTTTAGAGTGCCTTTTGGAAATTCCGTAATCACTTTTCTTAACTACAAATGGAAAAAAAAAAAAAGAGTTTTTGACTATACTTTAGTAAATATAGTTTCTTTTAGTCAGAAAGTAACTTTTTAAGAATTTTAAATTTAGAATTTTTAAAAAATAAATAAATAATATTTTCAGGTAAAATTTTCATATTAATTAATAAACTTACTTTTTAATCCTTTTACCCTTAAATTTTACATGCAATTATCACAATACACTCAAACTTAGCTTCACGTTTATCTTACAAACTCATTTTCTCTAAAAGATTTAGTTAGATATATTTTCACTTATGTTTCATATAGTTTAAAACCATATAATAATTAATATATTGTGCTTTGCTTATTATTTAATATATTTTAAACAATATTTGTATGTATAAATAATTTTTATTACAAAATAAAATGTAGTTAAAATTAAATTTATTTTTTATTTTTATGTTGTCAAATAGTCTATTGTATGAAGCTATTTCAAAAAATCTTTTTTTTAAATGACAGTCAAACAATCAGTTGGTTTTTTTGAAAAGTTTTTCTCATAAAAAAACTACAGAAAAAAGCTTTACTGGTATAAACTCAACCAAACACAATCGAAAAATTAAATGAAGTTAACATAGCAATGGGCTAACCAAGTCTTTTAAAATATTTTTAAAAAATTTAAAATATAGGGTTATTTATTTATTTTAGTTAGATTAGAGTCTGAGTTGTCAAAGCTCACGCTTATCAAATCCTTAACATTTTTTAAATAAAATGATATTGTTTTGGTTAAAATAATTAGACCTCAAATTTGTTTGAGTTTGAACCTAATACATGGACCGACCCATTAAAGACGACTAAATTTAAGTTCACAAGTCAAAAATTATGATCCCTAAATATAAAATAAATTATAATGTTTGCATTCAAATTGAATCATAATATTTTCGAAATATTAAAACAAGTTCTAAATAAATAAAAATTTTAACAATCTTAATTTTCTATATATTAAATGTCACGATAATACTAAAATGATAATATTTTATTTTTCCAAAAAATCTACTCTCACAATCAATTTTAATTAATTTTTATAAAATTAATTAAGATTTATTTTTTTTAAATATAAAAATAATATAACATTAATATTATTATTAGCATTTAAATAAAACTTTTTATCTATTTAATGTTTTTTAAAAAATTTAAAAATATTAAAATTTAACTTAAATATTTCATAATGTTAAAATTTAAATTATATCCTATGTTAAGGTCGACGCTCAAAGATACAATTGTGGCCTATTTCTATAACACTGCTTTTTTGGGACATAAACGGCTGTCGGGTCTATTCAGCCCGTCAAATCCAACAAAGTCCTCGTACCGGTACTTTCGGCCAACATATGTTCCTGATATTTATTTTTCTTTTATTTTTGAAATGTTCCTGATATTTATATAATATATTTTTATATTCATTTTTTGTCTAATAAACGTGCGATTTATCAGTCACATCTTTTGCCATAAATGCTTTCTGATTATTTCAATTTTGAGGTAAAAGATATAAATGCCTTTTTTATATTTTAGTAAACGCATGACATTACATTTTAACGAAACTAAGGTGGTTCAATCTCAAATGTTCATTAACTAAATTAGTTGGTTTGAGTAGTTCAGCACTCTCATTCCTTAATTATAGGTCTCATTTTTGAGCCATGGGAATGGAGCGACTAGTTTGATAAACACTTTATCCCTTACAGGCTGACCCGATGTGAGCAAAAATTAAATTAGGTGTAGATAACTTCAAAGTGTTGTTCTCATAGTTAAGACCCTCTCAAAACACCTCGTGGATACAACCGAACCAAAAAAATCTCAAATGTTCAATATATTGAATCTCAAAGGATTGGAGATGACATGATCATCGTTTCTTTACCGTCTTTTTTGACTTTGATTAGTTAAAATTTAGGTATTTTTAATGAACCGACTCAACTGCTTTTTAGGTTTCAGACAGGCTTAAGTTTAAGCAGTCAAAATTAGAGTTCAATTAAACAAAATACTTTACTTTATCCTTTTATTTTTAAAGAAATTAGTGAACTTACTCATCGTCATCACTAACTTTGATATCTTCAATGCTCCCTCTCGAAATATGGATTTATTAAATTAATCCATTAAAATAAAAAATTATTTTATGATTTAAGTTAAATTTTGACCATTCTTAATCATTCCTTTTAAATTTATATTATTAAAATAATGTATTTTTTAAATTTTATTTGTTGATAATAATAATTATTATTATAATTATATAAGTCATGGCATTAAATCCGAAATGGGTAAATAAAAACTTTGAAAAAAAGTAGAAAGTCGTTGACGAGTTGAGGAATAGTACAAAAACGACAATAAAAACATTTTAGTGGAAGTTTTAATTGATACGCGAAATATAAAGAGTTTTGAAGTAAGCAATTTTATTTTTAACTAATAAAAAAGTTATTTTTGATAAATAAAAAATACAATTATAAAATAAAATACTAAGATGAGTGTTAAAATAATAAAGTAATAATATAAAATTAAATATATTCTTGGTCAGAGAGCACATAAGAATCATCATTATTATCATTATACTCATTCTAAAATTTCGCAATAAAATAGAGTCTGATAGGCCTGATAGTACGCAACCTTACCCTTACATATTAGAGAGGTTATTTCCCGTAGACTCACTGTTAATGAGCATTTTGCATTAAATTTTAATAAGTAATTTGCTAAACTCTTGTCCATTTAATATTTAAATTGTACTAATTAAGAATTATTTGTTTTAATTTTAGGCACATATTGGATTTGGACAATGAGAAAAAAATGTCACAAATTGGGAGCTCTTTACACCTAACACAAAATACGACAATGTGTTAAGTTTGCCTTGGATAAAAAAATTAATTAAAAAAGGCATGAAGTTAGCTGGCGACAAGGTGAGAGCAGCAATGTGCGTGTGTTTTTTCGACAAATAAAGGCAACTGGAGTGATTTAGAGGGGCCGGAAAATAAACACAAAAGAAAAGGAGGCTGACGACAAAGGATGGAAAAAATATAGCTTGGCGTGAATGTGCGCAAAAGGTGGACCAAACAAAATGAAATCAATACATAAGAGACAAAGAGATAGGTGGCAATCAAAGAAGGAAAAACGCTGAAGTAGTAGAAGAAGACACGTGAGTAGCTGGCAGAGGAGAAAGAACATGAAGTTTGCATTAAAAATCATAGAAGAATAGAGATGTGGTGGCTGCGTTAAAGACAGAGGTGTGAAAGAGTAGACAACGTTAACAGTGGAGGAGGGACGTGCATGAATAAAGGTGGACCGAAACTTTATTTGCCATGCCAATGAAAAGCAAGAACAAATGTAGCGCCCCGGCGCCCCCTTACCGCAGGGTATACACCGAGACGCCCGTAGGTCATTCCGATACATATCCTACGATAAGGGTGAGCTACGAAAAATCACTACAATACTTCACATGGC
>JANSVA010000007.1:33414073-33425178 GCA_025504915.1 Erythroxylum reticulatum | reverse complement strand
ACAATATGCAAAGCAAAATATGTTAATTATTATATAATTTTAAACCATAAAAATATAAATGAAAATATATCTAATTAAATATTTTATATGGATTATAACATAAGTAAAATTAATATAAAAATAAACATTAAAACATATAAAAAATCAAATAATATTATATAATTCCCAAAATAATTTGAAGATGAGTTTGTGGGTATTGTAGGAATTATGTGTAAAACATAAGAACAAAAGAAACTAAAAAGTAAACTTATTAATTGATCTGAAAAATCTAATTGAAAAAGTTTAAGAAGCTCTAAATTTACGTTTCTTAAATAGCTGTATTTTAACTGTCAAAAAAGTAACATCTATTAAATAAGTATTTTTTTATTTTACAGCTAAACACTCATTTTCTAAAAAAAGACTCTTGTGTTAGAGAAAAGTACTTATTAACCTCCTAAAAGTTCATCTAAACAGATACTTAAAAGAGGTTATAGATTATACAACTTAACTTCTAAACTCCAGTTAAATCAATAATTTAAAATAATAAAATAAATTATAAATTTTTATTAAAATAATTAATTTATGTTAAATTTAAAAATTATAATAAAATTATTGCATCAATAATTATATCATGACAATAAGCAGATTGCATTAGTTATTTTTTAATTGAGAAATATTTTACTGTATAAAAATTAATAGATTCTTTATTATCCATTTTAGTATATATATATATATAAACATGTCATAGTCATAAAGGCATCACTTTTTATGCTAAGCAAAGGAAGAGTGCATGAAAATATAATCATGGAAATAACATTAAGAAGAAACCGTAGAGAGAGAATTTTCCTAGAATCCAAACACTCCTATTCATTATTTCGTTAGGTGGTTTTGCTCCATTTCTTCTATTCTTTTTTCCTTTGCATTTCCATTTCCAAGGAAAACGTTAAAAGCACTAACTTACATAGAACAACGCTGGAAAATAATATATTAACGAACAAAAGAAAGGAAGTTAACGCCAAGCAGAAGCCACCGTGAGGGTTTTCCCCATCCAACCGAAACAAACACCACCATTCACGTGTTTGACGTTGAAACCTGAGTTCACTCGGGCTGAACAACCGAGTCTCTCCTTCACCGACTCGCCCACGTCTTGACCCATCTGCTTTAACTCGAATCCCGCCATTCCCATTCGGGCCCGCCATTTCCCGAACACCTCGCATCTTTCTAGACGGTCTCTCCCTTCACACGCAACCGAGTTATTGAGCCTGCGACCGAGTCCCTCCTCCACTTTGACTCGTTCCCCGGTGTCTCTCTGCACCGTGTACTCGATCGACTCCAACAACGCGCTGTAGTAAGAGAGCGTCTCGTTCACACGTGCCGTGAATGGGGCAGTGTTAGTGTTCATTTCTTGCTCCACTATTGTCACCACCCGCGGAGATAGCTTCTTCACGCGCCGGAGAAGCTCGTCTCGTGGATTCTCCATCGAGACGCTCTCGTCTGGCATTCTATACAGTTTGAATGCAAAGTTGACGGCCAACGGCTCGTCGGGTTCGCAACCCAGCGACTCGCGACTCAGATCGCTGAGTCTACAACACACCACGTAGAAACGTAAGGCAACTCCGAGTCGGTCCGCTAATTGGCTCAATTTGTCACCAACTAACTTTAACCTCTCTTTCTCTTCTCCGCCAATATCGGCTAGAGCAGTGATCTTGAGGGTCATGGGAGGTTTACCCTTCCAACGCTCCGAGAGTAGATAGAGAAGATCCATGTACTGTGTTCCTTGGCCGATATCGAAGTCGATAACGTGAAACCCATCTTCGCTTTTTGGTTGTTCAACTGAAGCTTCGAGGATTGCGAAGTTAGCAGCCATTAAACCAAGCTTAAAACAAGGCGAAACCTCGTACAACAACTGGGTCGAGCCGAAATGTTCCTTGCTGTAAAGCTCCATAACCGTAGGGGGGTTCTCGGTCGGGTTAACCCGAGATTTCAGCGCCGTTA
Source organism: Erythroxylum reticulatum (assembly GCA_025504915.1). NCBI lineage: Eukaryota > Viridiplantae > Streptophyta > Magnoliopsida > Malpighiales > Erythroxylaceae > Erythroxylum > Erythroxylum reticulatum. Next base: position 33,423,204 of record JANSVA010000007.1, on the reverse strand, counting down.
ACATGTAACCCATCAATCTCTGCTCAGAACTCTCTTCGGGATTTGAAACCTTAGCCATACACTTCAGGATCTCAGTCGCCACATCGAATTTTCCTTCTGAAATTGCCGATGCAGCTTCCACCAGAGTCTGTTTTGAACAATTCGGGACTGGGTTCGTCACGGAAGTTGTCGAGGACGAGGACGAAGATGGAGATGGAGCCATGGGGTTGGGACTCGAAACGCTGATGAGACTCTGTATTGTCTCACACCACTCGCTGTTGGCGTTTGTTATCGCAGATACTGCATCACCTTCCTCGTCGTTGTCATCCAACAGCTGTTTCTCTAACTCCTCTAACTGATTCATCATCTTCTTCTCACTGTCCTGTCCCATCACAACCGTTCCTCCAACTCTGCTCTGGTTATTGACAGCGTTCTTGTAAGATATACCTGGTAACGTCTGGTTTTGCGAGTGAATGGGCAGACCAGAGCCAAGATTCGTAGGTTGAGGCCTGACTTGTTGAAGAAGAGGAACACCGTAATGTTGAGAAATGTTGGGGAATTCAGAAGACGCACTAGCGGAGAATTCAAAAGGAGAAAGTGTTGAAATCGGAGAGTTTTGTTGATATATCCTAGGCTTCACCGACCGGAGCAGGAGTCCGTTCAGTGCCGGTTTAAGACTCCCATGTTGATGTTGTTGTTGCTGCGCCTGAAATTCAGCTAGAGTCCGTTTTCCGATCAAGCCTGGAGGTGCGAAACTAGAATTTCCCATTCGGTGTTGAACGATCTGCGCTGATGGGTCTATAAGCATTTGAGAGAGCTGGTTCCTATAAGTGGGAGGAGCTGGGTTGTTGTTCGCAGCAGTATTCATGGCAGTGCTCATGGATCGACCAGCGAGACCCGAATAGAAATCTGGGCCACCACCGGAAAACCCAGAAGCCATCTCCAACACCTCCTCTTCTCTCTACCGTGTATAAAGAACTAATCAGAAAGCGCTGCAGAACCTATGAGAGTCCAGAGATTCGCATAGAACACGAAACTAAATCAGAAAAATTAAGGCATTGGAGAGCTAGAGAGAGAATGGAAGAGGGAGAGTTTATTTCTTAAAGAGTAGGAACGATTCTGGTGGATATAAGAAACAGAAACGACACAACTTTCTGTGTGTTTCCATTAAGATACGTGCACGTTTGGCGTGAGCTTCTCACCGCCTGATCACGTTTTGATTGCGTAGTTTCGGAAACTTGAAACGATCCAACGGTGATATCTTCGGCACAACTTACGCGCGATTACAGCTCTCCTTCCCTCCACATTAAATTGCATATCCACGCTTGTCCTAGGAGCGTGGAAACTCCTAAAGCCATCACTTCGCGAGGGGCCAACTTGTTGGCCCAGGCGCGTGTCGGCACGCTGTTTGTTTAACCAATGCGAATATAGAAGGACTTTTAAAACTTGAGCGAACGACATGATCTGTGTTCGGAGCAGTGATCAAGTGACACAACAGTTACGTAGTGGATGTGAGTGAAAACGACTAGAGCGCGAGCGGGAAAAGCAGCAATGATACACGTGTAGCTACGCGGGAGAGAGTCGAGGATATTTAGGTAAGTGTGAAGTGAGATTAGAAATGCTCGAAGCCAGTTCGGTGGAATCGAGATTCCAGCAGTTGTTTTGTCCGAACGGGCGATTCCAGTTTGATCCCTGGTGGTGGGAGAGAAAACTTACACGTGTCGGTCATTGGTTTCTGTCTGGTAGATGATTTTCAAAACCCGAAATTTGTCAACGTTGGCTATGCCCAACCGTTGAGTCTTTTCCCTCACGCGACTCTTCCCAATTTTTCAATCGAGAAGCTACTCAGAAATTTTCGATAAATTATATATAAAAACTATGTGCTTTTCATATAAGGATGTATATTACATCATCTTTCTAAATTCTGTGTATTTATAAGATTTTTACTGAATTATTATTATTATATAAGGTTATTATTAGTTGTAACAAGATAATATAAATGAAGATAAATCAAATTCTTTTAAAATTTTAGTCTTAAAATAGGTAAAATGTTATTAGTCGTGTTTAGTTGATTCTATTAACTATTACCTGATAGTTGATTATAACAGCTGATTTGACCAATATATTACATTAATTGTTTGTTAGAGATATTTGGTAAAATTTATTGTTTAATATTAACTGTTTATATATAAAATGACTTATGAAAACATGATTTTAAAAAAAATATAAGGGTATGAATATTATATATCTTAGTATTTCATTAAATATTCTTAGCAAAGAATAATAAATTATTTAATGAATTAATAAATTAGAGTTAAATAAAAGTTTTAATGTAATCACAATCTAATATATTTTTGTTTATGATTTATAATTTTTTGAATTATTAAAATAAATAGCATAAGTTAAAATGTTTAAATTAATAAAGACGTGGAAAACAAAATTTACAAATTAATTATTATTATTAATTGTCGGATGATGAATATGAGTGGGGTTTGACTATGAGAGCAAACGAATAAGAAGTCTACATAACTTCTGAAACAAATGGCTACAATATGGTACAGAAAACAAACATTTAATAGCTAATAATACAAAATGTTACTCCTCACAAGCTTTTTAAAAATTAACTGATTGTGATCAATCAGCCAACCCAATCAGTTGATTACTAAACATTAAAGATAACTGATAAATAAAGTCAACTAGTTAAATTATTCAATCAGCTATTTTTTGGCTGATCAGTCAACAACCAATCGAGGGCATCATCTATAGTGAAATAATAAAAATAAAATCCAAAAAAATACTTTTTAAATACCAAAATCAAAGTAAAGTCTTTGCTTAATTTTTATTTTATTTTTAGTGATTTTTTCCCCATTTGTTAAATCATATTGAACTTAGGGAAATTGTAGATTTTATTTAAGCAATGTCTTAAGGACCATATAAGTAAGCAAATTTATAATTGGTAAAAAATTATTATTCTACACTAAAATAAATTAATAACAACATAATTACTTAATCAATTAGTAGGTATTTATTTAATTGTGAAATTCCAATTATGAGTTTGTGTCAAGAAAATTCACATAATATTCCCATTTTAAAAACATTTTCAACGTGAAAGGAAAAAAAATCCAATTACAATTAGTAATAGATCGTGTCGGGTTTACTTAGACCCAAAATTTTATTTTTAGGGCTACGTCCGATCGAGTTTAAATAATCCAAAACTTATTTAGATTCGATTAAATTTATATTTACTTTTAATTTGAAAACAACTTAAAGTTAAGTTGAACATGTTAAGCTTGAATTTTAGTCCAAATCTCAAAATTAAGAAATAATGTTTGAGTCTGACTCAAATTCCGATCAACTAAGATCGAATCCATTAGTCTCCCGGTTGCCAAACTGAACTTTTTTTTGTCATTCCTAAAATTAGTAAGTTAACTAAATTTATTGGATGACTAAGCATTTTATTTATATCAAAATTGATTGCCACCCGTTTCACTATAGTGCTATTCATAGTACATATGAAGTGGATTGCACATGGGATGCGCATTAAAGTCCTTAGGACTAATCCCGTAATTACTTGAAACTCTTTTTTAACCGTAATTTATAATCAAAATCTTGGTTGACGTGTAAATATTAAATAAATTATTTAATACATATAATAATTTATATATTATTTCATTATTTAATGATGAATTGTTACTTTATATCGATTTTTTATTAATTTATACTTAATTATTTGTAATTACATATTGTTTAATACACCTTATATAACGTAAGCTTATCTTAGTGTTCTTTAATGTATTACAATCTTATCTATTAGTTAAAGATAAGACTGCGTACTATTAAACCTTTTTAAATTTCATATTTTAGTAAAATTTCTAATTATTAATTAAGAGTAAAATTGTATACTATATGATGAATTTTTACTGAATGGTCCTTATTGTTGACCTTATATAATATAAGCTTATCTTAGTGTTCTTTAATGTATTACAATCTTATCTATTAATTAACGATAAGACTGCGTATTATTAGACCTTTCTAAATTTTATATTTTATTAAAAATTTTAATTACTAATTAAGAGTAAAATTGTATATTATATGATGAATTTTTACTTAATGGTACTTATTGTTGACCTTTGAATCCTCCAGACGTTGAATAGGTAAAGGTAAACAGGCAAGTCAACCTTGTTCTTTTCTTTTCACTGTAATTTAAAATTTGACTTTAAATAATGAACCACTAAAGGATATTTTAAAGGGGGCATTTATGTCAACTCATTAAATTTACATGACAAGGGTGTCGTAACCGACGCCTTATCAACGTCTAAAAGTAGTTAGGCAGCGTGTAGGGAAGTAACTTTGCTATAAATGGGTTAGTAACAAAAAGCCATTGAATCACACCAATCTGCGTTTATCCCATTTTTTGCCTCATTGTTCCCTTTGCCTTACTCAATTTCTAATGCCTTAGTTTTCTTCAATCCAATCCACCTTCTTTTTGATAGGGATAGTACAACTGAGATACGAAAAATACAAAAAGATCTTTATATAATACGTAACGGTATTTTAGTTACACATTTTGAATCGAACGTAAAAGGACAATAAACTAAAAAAATATAGAAAATATCTAATATTGATCTCTGTAACTTCAAACGAAAATTCTGAAGCTAAAACGAGCGTGAACTCACCAACGTCTGTTAAGTGACCATTTCACCACTATAATTTAAGCTGTTATGCGAGGTCAACTTAATTGGTTTTATATATTTACTAAAACTTCCCCTCAAGTAAAATTCCTTTGAGCTGGAAACTTGCACATGCTCACTCTACTTTATGCTGAATAATAAATAGGCGATAGGATTTGAACTTACGACCACTTGATCACAAAGGTTCTGATACTATGTTAAGTGATCGTTTAACCACAATATCTTAAGCTATTGTGTGAGGCCAACTTAATTGATTTTATATATTTACTAACAACGTCTTCATAGAAAATGCTCTTTAGGATGCGGGTAAGGTCTTTCTACAGTTTTCTTAAAACGTAAGCTCTCTTAACAGATCAGAGAATTCTTATACTTATGATTGATTATATGAGCAAATGTATGAGATCTTAATCTTTATATATAGTATTTATATCGGTTTCCTCATCACAAGATCGATATGGGTCCGATCTACACTAATTGAGATCTATTTTCAACACAAAATTCGACCCATTGATTTAGATCATTTATTGGGTCACTTTATTATTTTTATATGGATCAAATTACGTAACTTAACCGATAAGTTATTAAAAACTAAAAAATGTAATTAATAATTATCCAACTTTACAAGAAAAGACAAAATTATCCAACACTTTACTTGTAGTAAGATTACGTGCTACTGAACCTCCTCAAATCTGCGCGTGAAAGAAACTTTTACTTAATTATTACTATTATTGGTAGTTCAGAAACAAGAAATATGACAAATCTTTTAAAGTATATTTAAACAAAATTTATTATTTTTTAATAACTGACTAATTCTTTAAATATTTTATTTAAAATGCACAATTCGTTTAAGTATTATATAAGAAATAATGATTGAACGATCTAATGTGTTACATATAAATGTACATAAAATTATTATTATATGAAAAAAGAATTTTGCAGGAGTATTTAATGATCTATACCCACCAAAACATCGTACCTTAATTACTGTTTTCTACATGAGAGGGCTCTTTGGTCTTTTTCTCCAGTTTCGTAGTTTAACTAGCAAAGCCGTCCTTTTGTAAGTTGGTGGAGACTGCCTAACAGAAAAACGAATCACTCGAGACTTGAAAAAGTCCTTCCCCAAACTCTGGGCGTAAAAGGGCATAAACGTCACTACAGCATCGATGTGGGGTCGTGTTTGGTCACAGGCTCTCAGTTAACCGGGGATAGCAGGTTCACTCATGTTTGGAATCCATCAACGCAACGCCGACTGGGGTTTTTGATATTTTATATTTTATTCGAGGGATGGGGGCCACGCGCTTCCAGTTGCGTCGACTGCCACACGCTATCTGTCTGTGCCACACGAAATCTACTCAAATCCGCAAAATCCGTTTGCTCTTTTCAGTCACCCAATGGACGAACAGTAACGCCTACATTTAATTAAGCTATTATTTTATATGATGAAGAATATTAATTATTATAAGTGAAAAGGCACTAAAAAAAGACAACTTTAATTAAAAATATCAAGCTTTCCCACTAATAAGATAATTATAAATAAAGTGTTTCTAAATATTATAAATTTTAAGTTTTACTTTTTAATAAAATTTTAATATAATCTTAAGTTCGAGTTTTTACGGTGCTTCAAAATTTCAAGTTTTATTGATTATTAAGTAACTAGTTTTATTTTTCAATTTTAATAAAAAAGATATTATTACATATAAATCAATTGGTTTATTTTAATTTAAAATAACTTGTTAATTTATTAAAATTGATTAATTAATTAATAAATTGATTGAATTTAATAACAAAAATTATTAAAATAAATCGAATTGAAAAATTAAAATATAGTTTCAAATTTTTACAATATCATAAAAAATATTAAAAGTGAGTGTGTAACAAGAGCTTGATAAAGGTGATGGTACTTCTCTTCCCTAGGGCTCGAGGTTATGTCCGATTGATCACTTTTAACCCGTGATCTACTCATAACCTGATTAATCTAAATTAAAACTAAATACGACTAAGTCGGGTCAAAATTGAGATCCGGGTGCTTGATCCAACTCTAAACATAGGAAAAATCTTGTGTTAAAAGTTATACGACTGAAAGCTTTCTTAAAATACTAGCCATCGTCACTATGCACCCAAAAAGAAAAAACCATCTTTGTATTATCCGATTACAAAATAAAGATAGGTCCTTCTAAGTTCCTCTCGGATGTGGAAGCATAATCCAAACAAGCAACAAGTGCTGGATAGCTAATTAGCAATAAAATAGGATTAGCCATTGTGTCAAGGGTTTGGTGGAAAGAGGATGGCTTGTGAATGGAGTTATCTGCTGGATTATGACTAGTAATGGTCCATGTTCGAAGCTCAAACCCCATTTGATGAGAGATTTTAACCTTTTAAACGCTTCCTGTGGCTAACATTTTGGGTTTCTCTTCAATCATATCTAAATTATTAGAGATTGCCAACTAATTAATGTGTAATCTTGGGGACCATTTTTATACCCAGTAGCCATCAAGCCTTGTTCAAGGTTTATATACTTTTAATATGCAACAATGATTTGGTGCCCGTGACGAGAGCAATGTTTTAAAAACTAAATCGGTTTAAAAAATTTTAGACGGGTAAATTTTTAGTTAAATTTTTAATAATTTTTTGAAAATTTGATTAATTTATTAATTAATTTGTTAGTTTTCATAAACTAATCAATTTTTATAAATCAAAATAAATTAAATAATTTTTATTTAGTAATTTCTTTTCCGATTAAACTTTAAAATTTTTAATTAATAAAGATAATCATTTTTTTAAATTTTTTAATACTTAATCAATTTTACGACTATTTAATACTGATCGAACATTTTAAACATTAATTTTTTTGTCTTACTAATTCAACTTTTGATTTGATTTTGAAAACAATGGTCGAGAGTAGAAAATTATGTGTTATTCATGAGATAATGACCAATTATGATTGAAAATTAGAGTAAAAAAAATAAAATATAAGATTTTAATATCTTAAATTAAAGGATTAAATATATTTTTAAACAAATTAAAAGGTTGAATATAGATATCAAATTTTTTAACAAAAAATCATAATATCTTATTATTTGAAATTTAAATAGAAATTATGAATATTTTATATATTATTATTAAATATAACTTAAATTTATATTAAAAAATTATATAAAAAACATAATTAATAAATATGCTAAAATAAAGTACCATTAAAATAGAATAAGTACCCGTTTCAATGTCTTCATCAATGCGCACCGCATGCTCGCTATCCATATCAAAGGCCACGGTAGTCGGTACTAGATCACGTCCACGTGCTCCCTCTCATTTTCCGTATCTAACACTTCCATCACATCTTCGTTGATGATTGGTTGATCAGTGCATGGCCTTAAGAATGTCAAGCATTTATCTCCTTTCTTTTCTTAAATCTTATCTGTATATTTATATAGAGTTTATATAAGTATGTGAATGAGATAAAATAAAATAAAATTAAAATACGTGTTAATTCCTATTTTTAGATTCCAATTTTCATAATTTTTTTAAAAAATCTCAATTTCCAAAATTAAGGACATAAGAGTTCTATAATTATTATTTAAATTGAATTAATTACTTAATGACTTATTTAAAATATATAATTTACATTATATTTATAGGTTTTAAAATTGTTCAAATAAAGTTAAAGAATGCATTATTTTTTAAAGAATTACTAGAATAAAATTTCCATTTTACTCCTTAAAATTTGAAATATAGTCTTAGGAAGAATTAAAAATAATCATTAAGGGAAATAATTAAGAAATTATAATTAATGACTAAAAAGTTAAATCAGTGCAATCGGTTTAATCATTAAAATTTTGAAATAGCTAATTTTTCTGCTTTACTTTATAATTTTTATTATAAAATTTGAACAATTTATTAATTAATAAGTTAGATTTCATAAATTAATTTTTATAAATAAAAATCAATTAATTGATTATCATTTAACATTCTCGTTCTATAATTAAATTTTAATTTCTCACAATGACAATCTTTTTTATTAATCTTATTTTAAATTTTGTAATTTTATTTAATCTATTAATTTTATAATAGATTAATACTAATTAAACTTTTAAACTTATGGTTTAGAAATGCATGATGTTTGTCATTTCCTAAAACAAGCTTGTAAAACATAGGCTTATGGTTGAAGATATATTTGGTGAATGGGCATACTTCACCAAGTGCCCTTAATTTAATTGGACCGTATTTTAGGCAATGCTTCTAGACTAGGGATTAGGACTTCCTACCTAATTTTGTCCCCCCTTAGCTGCTTGAGCACGCAAAATGAAGATTGTTGATCAAAATCATATGTTCATCTAATTAAAATTAATTGGGTTAATTAAAATTTAAAATCAAATTAATTTACCTGCTTGTATCCAAAATATTTGCTTTGTGAATCTATCTTCTCTTTATCGTTGTATCCTCAATCAATTTGATATACCTCTT
>JANSVA010000007.1:33329766-33341041 GCA_025504915.1 Erythroxylum reticulatum | reverse complement strand
ATAATAATAATAATAATAAAGATGAAACTGAAACTGAAACTAATAAGAAACTCAATAAAATAATAATAATCGAGAAGGACCCCTCAATTGGTGAAGCATGCAAATAACAACAAAATCTGAACCCCGCTCAAATGTACGTGATCCAAAAGGGACTGATAAAGTTTGATAATAAAGAAGAAGGTTATTTAAAGGTTGGAATATTAAGAAACGTCAGTTTGGTAAATGGAGCTCACAACAGACTTGTCTACAAACTTCTCAAGATGCTCGAGGTAGTAAACTTTTCAGCAGACGTGTGATATTCTGGAAAGTTTACGTTTATCTATTACAATGCAATAATCACCTATTATCGTTTCCAACAAGTGCAAAATAAGGCAAAATATGACCTACTCTGGACCCTTATAAAGAGTAAAATGAAACAAAATAAGATTTAGTTCACTCTTGACATTCGTAAAAAGCAAATTGAGGCATTTCAGAATTATTACAGTTCGTTAGATTTTTTAATAATAAAAATTATAATTTTAAATTTTACACATATATGTGTGTGTTTGTGTGTGTATATATACATATATATAAACGATATATCAAGTTATTTTTTTATTTGACCTATTACTTATTAAATGTTAGGAACAACCCTAAATTAATAAAATAAATTATTTTGTTGTAAAAGAGAATGGATAGATAAGTATATGATCTTTTCCAAGACTAGCTTTATAGTATAGAAAATGTGTGACAATGAGAAAGAGAGAGACAGGGAAGAATTAGAACCAATCAATCATTGTAAAGACTCATAAGCTTTTTATATGCTATATGTGCTAAAAGGCACCCATCAAAAGGTAAAGTTGAGAGCAGTAATAAAAAGACACCAAGAAAAGGCTAAAAAGTTGAGTTCAAGAAGAAAGGACCCTTTTCAAGGTGAGGTAGAATGGAAAGGACTCAAAAAAGAAGAAGTGATGCTAAAAAAAAAAAAAAAAAAAGTGAACTAAAGCTTTCTCCATTTCATCCAAGTATTTTTTTTATTTTTTTAATGAATCTTCACTCCGAAGAATTGGTAAATACTTCTATTACAAAAAAAGCTCGGGATAAGAAACAATTAGTTTTTCGTCTCAGTATAATGTAATGTTTTTATGGTTAGTATTTTTCTGATATAATTTATAAAATAAATGTTTTAATTTTTAAATATTCAAATTTTTATATTAAAAATACTAATTTATATTATATTAAATTTTATTATTGATTATTTGTATTAATAAAATTCATTATAAATGCAAATTGGTTAGAGAGATAGAAAAAGAAGAGAGATGAGACGAGGGCAAGGCCAACCAGCCGAAGTCATTATCTTACACGCGAGGGTTGTGCGCGAAAACCCAATAAACAAGTGGGCAAAGCACACGTGCGCAGGAAAAAGTAAAGAAGGAAGTGATTACAAGAGGAATAGATAAAAGAAAGATCATATAATAATAAAATAATCAACTTTAATTTATCCAACGTTTTATGATAATTTTAATTTAGTGTTCAAATTTTTATAAATTTTAATTAAGTAACTAATCTTTTAAAATTTTAAATTTTTTACTATTCGTGATATATATGTGTCAACCAAAAAATATTTAGAAAAAAATTTATATACCTCAATTGAATCTTCGCCATCATTTTTTCGTATGAACATTGACGAATAATAAAAATTTCATTAGTCAAATTAATAAATTATTAAAATAAATAATCTTCTAAATTGAATTGTTTTAAGATTTTATAATGTTAATATCTCAATTGAAAATCCTAAAAGTTTAACACTAAATTAAAAAAGATTAACAATTTAAATTTGGTTATCCCAATAATAAAACTCTTTTAATGTTTTGAAAAGTGCTAAAGGCTATTGCAAATATGAAATATTACATGACAAGGGCATTTACCGTTAAATTCTCTATTCTAATTACTCCATTTCAATCCTGTTTTATTAAATATTATCTATATATTTTTGTGGGATCTATATAAATGTGTGGATAAGATTTAATAAAATATAACAGGAACACCATATTCAGGGGATCTAATCCCCGTTGAGAGCAGCTGAATGTGACTTTCAAGTGGTTTATTTGTAGTCTTGTGTGCAGTGGACCAACCTTAAATTTGGGATTTTTAGTTACAGCATTGCTCCTTTCTATTGAAAAGGATAATGAATTATTCTCTCCACCTCATGGTTGAATTAAGTCATACCTACTTATTTAATTCAATTCCATGAATAAAATTTTAATCGTTAGATTTATTAATTTTAAAAATTTAACTTTAATTTGTAATTTGAGGGTTGTTTCTCATTTTAATATTAAATTATCAACTAATTCATTTTAAATAAATAATTTATAAATTATTATATGCACTCAATGATATAATTAATAGGCATTAAATAACAACTAATTGTAAATTTTACAATTATAAAAATTTTGTGATAATATAAGAAATTACTAATTTAATTTTATAGACGACCATACATGCAACATTTAGTATCCACCGTAAGCTTTTCCTCAATTATAATCTTATGGGATTTGAGCAATCGGGGGACAACCAGGGACCACTACGATTCTATTAAATAACACTTTTATTAGTTATTTGATATTTTAGAAATTAACATAGTGGTATTGAAAATATCTTGATTAGATTCGAAAATTATTTTTAAATATTTTATTTGAAATATATAATTTATAAATTATAATATATTTTTAAATTTATTTAGTACACACATAAAAAAAGGTATTAAATGATTCTCTTTGCTAAAAAAGGTATATTTACAATTGTTCGGTGTACAGAATGACAAGGGAATCTGATTATGGCGTATAAAGCGTAGAAAGCATGAAGACGAAGACAACAAACCAACGGTCAACGGTCAACGGTTTTTAACGGTTATGATGGTGCGATGAATCAGGGATTGATTATTGGGTGGTTTAAGCAACAGCACATGGGAGGAGGCTCAGTAGCACCAAATGAGCTCACGAGTCTCACGCGGGTTAGTTAAAAAGGCTTCAGATTCAATGTACCAAAAATTAAAAAAACACATTAATAGTATATATATAGATATAATAATAATAAGAAAATGAAATCACGAGTATCTCCAACTGCATGGCATTCCCTTGTAATTTGTCATTTATATTAGGGCCAATTGTGCACACTAACAGCAAAAAAAAAAAGGTAATGTGTATAAATTTCTTTAATAAATTTTAAATAATTAAATAAAATTATAATATTCGAAATATAAAATAGTAAAATGTTATTAAATTACATTTTGATAATTTAAATTTTCATTATTAAAATTAAACCATACTAGTGATATAGAATAATACTTTTTGTTTTACTCGTTTAAAAATTTTTAATTTTAAAAATTACTTAAATTATATTATAATATTTAAAATACAAAATATTGAACTTTTTATTAAATAATTTGTTATTAAAATAAAATCATAATAATGATAATAAAAAACAAACATAACAATTAATTACATTAAAATATATGCTAAAATAACTCAATTTTCTTTTATCAAATTATTCTAATAAATTCAGTAAATTCAAATCAAACAATAATATAAGATTGTCATAACAAATTTTATTAAAATAATTAAAAATTTAACATTATAAAATAATTTTATCAATTTAAATTACTTAAAAAATTTCCATTTTAATAACATAAAATAATTTCAATAAAATAATTTTTAACATTATAACATAACTACATTAGTTTAAATTACTTTTAAAATATATTTTAATTTTACCAAAAATTAGAAAAATAGAAATATATATATATGATTTAAGTAATTGATTACGTGAAAAGAGAGGGGTAGGTCCTTAAGTCATGATTGCACCAATAATTAATCCAACACTCCAAACTCCAAGAAAAAAAATCTATTACAAGAAAACAAATCACCAATCAGGAGGGCCGGTCGGTCCCACTCAGCTCCGGTTGCTGACGTGGCAATAATTAAACTCCGAAACGGAGGATGACGACCTGATATAACGGAAACTGAAACAGAAAAAAAAAAGAAAAAGAAAGAGAAGTTATCACACACTCTCTCTCACGATCTGTTATAAAAATTCAAGTCACGGTTTTTGACCTCTCTCTCCTCTGTCTCTGCTCTGTTTTGGATCGCAATCCTAAGTTCCTGAGCTCTGAATCGAATATGAGAAGCGTAAACAACACCGTCGAGACCATAAACGCCGCTGCCTCCGCCATCGTCTCAGCCGAGGCTCGCGTCCAGCCACCAACTGTTCCGGTAAATATGTTTTGTTTGTTTGTTTGTTTGTTTGTGTTATGTATGCATATCCGTGTTGAACATCATTGAATCCTTTTTTTCTTTTTTATGGATCCTGAGTTTGGCTTTTTTAGTCTTATCGTTTTCATAGATGAGAAATTGTGTTGAAGTGATCTTTGTTCGCCTGCTAAGAAATTTTGGTAGGTGGGGAACTAAGATCATGTGTGCTTTTAATCTGTTGCTTCTATGCTCAACTTCATCTAAGCTAGTCTAATTTTGATTGGTGAAGAAGATGGTAAAAGGGGATAAAGATTGAAGCGTTTTCTAGTCGAATTTGGATTCTTTCTGTAGATTATGGGAACCAGAACAAGGATATGATGAAGTTGGTTGATGATTGATGACATTAGTTAGTAAGGCACCACTTTGAATCTGCGTATTGTCCTGGTAAAAGCGGTAGTATTTTTCATATACACCAATCATGGAGCTTTTTACCTGTGGATTTATAATATCTCTTGAGAAGATACCACTTCGAATCTCTGTATTTAGAGCTCTTTCCATGAAAAAGCTGTGATATCTTGCATTATAAATCCAACACGTAATTGGCTTTGTGTTCCTAGATGTCGAGACTGCTCTTGCCAAAATTTTTCAAGAACAAGCGAAATTTAATAATTCTGGAATAGTTGACTCGGATGCATGACTGAGTTTATTCCATGGGATGCAAGGTGTGGGAATTTCAATGCTTCCCCTTTATGGTCAACAATTGAGAAAACTAATTATTTTTGGCTGGATTAATCTCTCCTATAGAGTTGATATTTTCCAATTTGCATGAATTTTTGACCAGGAGAGACAATGCTAGGTTTGGTCCTTTCCAAATGAGTTGTTCATACTCTTCTTACTGTCCTGCTGTATTTGAATGCAGAAAAGAAGGTGGAGAGGCTGCTGGAGTCTTTACTGGTGTTTTGGAACTCATAAAACTAACAAACGAATTGGTCATGCTGCCCTCGTTCCTGAACCAGAAGTAACCGGAGTTACAGTTCCTTCTGTTGAAAATCAAACCCGTTCAACTGCTGTTGTCCTCCCCTTTATTGCCCCTCCCTCTTCACCTGTTTCATTTCTCCAATCTGATCCATCATCTGCCACTCAATCACCTGCAGGGTTGCTGTCTTTGACTTCCCTTTCTGTGAATGCTTACTCACCAGGTGGAACTGCCTCAATTTTCACCATAGGCCCTTATGCACATGAAACGCAACTAGTCACACCACCGGTGTTTTCTGCATTTACCACTGAACCTTCAACTGCTTCTTTCACTCCACCTCCTGAATCTGTTCAATTTACTACTCCATCATCTCCTGAAGTGCCATTTGCGCAACTCCTGACATCTTCTTTGGAGCGTGCTAGAAGGAACAGCGGAACCAATCAAAAGTTTGGCTTGTCCCACTATGAATTCCAGTCTTACCAGTTCTACCCAGGAAGCCCAGGTGGTCAGCTCATTTCACCAGGTTCAGTGGTCTCAAATTCTGGCACCTCTTCTCCTTTCCCTGATCGACATCCAATTCCTGAATTCCGAATGGGTGAAGCTCCCAAGTTCATACGTTTTGAACATTTTACAACTCATAAATGGAGTTCTAGATTGGGTTCTGGATCATTGACACCAGATGGTGTTGGGTTAGGCTCAAGGCTTGGTTCTGGTTCCATGACTCCGGAGGGTGTCGGACTAGGTTCAAGGCTTGGTTCTGGAAGCATGACTCCTGATGCTGTTGGGTTACGTTCAAGGCTGGGATCAGGATCTGTGACACCTGATGGTGGGGGCCCCTTAGAAAACCGTAATTCTGAGGTTGTAGGTCTTGCCAATTCCGAAAATGAACCTAAACTTGATGATTTGGTCGTTGATCATAGAGTGTCATTTGAGTTGAGTGGTGAAGAAGTTGCACGGTGTCTTGAGAACAAGTCAGCGGCATCTAACAGATCTTTTTCTGAATTCTCCCAGAATTTTGTAACAGAAGACCAAATAGAAAGTGGCAGCGTAAGCAGAAGCGGTGCAAATTGTTTACATATTGATGAAACTTCCACCGAGGTATTGCAGAGACCTTCAGAAATGGAGGAAGATCACTGCAATGGAAAGCATCGATCTGTTACTCTTGGATCATTCAAAGAGTTCAACTTCGATAATTCCAAAGGAGAAATCCCTGATAAGCCTAATGTTGCATCCGACTGGTGGGCCAATGAAGCTATTGCTGGCAAGGAAGCTAGACCAGCGAGCAAGTGGACCTTTTTCCCAATGTTACAGCCGGAAGTGAGCTAACATTGAAAAGAAACAGATTAATGGCCTCCACATTACTGGCCCATCAGATGCAAGTCTGAAGGCAATACAGTTTCCAGACAGATCCCGTAAATTCTGTGATCAAATGACTGATGGAGGATAGGTTGAACAGATCAAAGGGAATATTCATCTCTTTTGAACCATAAAGAGAGTGCAGAGAATACATCACGTAGGTATCATTAGGTTTCCGCTTCAATAGAGCATTTTTTCCTCTTCTTTTTCCCCGTAATGTTATACAACAATAGCATTTGCATATAGAAGTTGCTTATCTAGATTATTTTTTGTCAGCTCGTGTAATATAAAGAATTTATGTCCAAGGGCTTGCTAGTTGCTGTGTCTGTGACTTGTATTCCTGCAGTTGTTATGCACGAAACACATTTTGGTCCGTTCGACCCGTAATCGCTATTTTTCGAGTGCATACTAGATCGAATTCTGAACTCTGAATCTGCTACTCTTGTGAATGCATTTAGTAGAGTTCTGGATTTGTAGGGATAGTGAAAGATATTGTGTATGCCATTTATGGCTGATCTCATGCCAGCTACTTTATGCTGGCTAAGGATCAGCCAAATAATGTTGTTAGGTAACAGCCAAGGCTCACGTCTATGTCCTGCCCAACTTTCTCAACAAATAGTCCGACAGAAAAGAAAGAAACAGCCTGTGAACTTTGACAAATAAAACTACTTTATGGTTCACAAACTTAAAGATTTCTTCTTTTTTTTTGATCATGAGAAGAATCCGATTTGAAATTCGGTCTGAATCCAGTTCAAAATATACTTGTATGTATAATTTTATATCGGATTTAAACCGAAAGAGTTTAAAACTCATTGGTCAATATGACCATTGTCACTCCTAGATTGAGGTGTCTCATCCTAGTGATGATAAAAAGATATTCATAAACCAGTTGTCAGCAATAGGGAATTTTGATAAGAATTAGTAGTTGATGATTAAATTCAAATTCTAGGTAAGTGAATATCTCCATATTAGGTTCTATATGTTTCTTACTTGTTCCAAGTCTTTTTATATTTTACCATGTTGGACTACAAGTATAGAGTTCAGATCAACCTGAGCTAAATGACAGAGACATATGCTGTTCAACTCGAAGCACGTGTTCGTTTTGTACCCACGCAGTGTTTGTATCCATGCCTCTGATCGAGTTTTCTGGATCCTTTCGCTTTTGCTGCTTGAGGAACTGAGAAAATACTTTGATTGATTCAACCCCTTTAAATAATTTGGTTTATTTTACATCATTTGATGCTCTAAAGAGCCGCCTCCCCGATTTGTCAGGGTGAAGAGGTTATCATGTGATGCTCTTAGTCTTAAATTTGGTTTAAATATGTCAACTATGTTTCAGTTTCATCGTTACTGCCCTTCAAGGGTTCTATGAAATGAACAAGCTTAAACTCATTTAATGGCGAGATAAATCTGGCACAGTTTCGATTTACAAGTCTAGAATCTGGACATGATCAACCATGGCAGATGAGGTACCAACTACTATCTATTGGATACCCTAAAGAGCTCTGTCAGCTATGTTAAACACACCGTTTGATGGGTAACAGTAAAGACGAAACCTTGCTTTCAGGGGGGTTGACAAAATGAGGTAAAGACAATTGCTGGTGATGGAGAACCTAAGACGTGGGCACTACATTTCAGGAACATTTTAACGAGGAAGGCTGTATCTTCTAACAAGTCAAGCCTGTCAATCTCAATCCCACCTATTGAATCTAAAACCTCATCCAATCGTCAACTTAGGACTGTTTGCTTTTGTCGCAAGTTCCTAGGAGTCAACCCTTTTTTGGGCCTGTGTCAGTTGATGAGTTGCACATATACCTGGAATCTGCCAGGTGATAATACTAAAGATTGCTGCGTAGAACCTCCTTTCGCAGGCGAGATTATGTTAGGAAGAGTACTTGAATTTGGCTCGATGTAGTAATATTTGTCTTTGAGATTTAGACTGAAAGCAAGTTGGAAGAACCCTGAAACGAGACTGTATCAGCTACCTCTGAATTTGATAAAGTGAACAGATATGGCCATGGCTTCTGCAGTGAAAGTAGTTCTGGGATTAATTGCATTCGGGATCTTCTGGGTGCTTGCAGTTTTCCCTTCTGTCCCTTTTCTGCCAATAGGAAGGACGGCAGGGTCCCTCCTTGGAGCTATGCTTATGGTAGTATTCCGAGTGGAAACTCCAGATGAAGCATATGCTGCAATTGATCTCTCAATCCTTGGGCTTCTCTTTGGGACTATGGTTGTTAGTATTTATCTTGAGAGAGCAGACATGTTCAGATACTTGGGTAATTTGCTAGCATGGAAGAGCCTAGGAGCAAAGGACTTACTATGTAGAATTTGTCTCATTTCTGCAATTTCAAGTGCTTTATTCACCAACGACACCTCTTGTGTGATTTTGACTGAGTTTGTTTTGAAAGTTGCAAGGCAGCATAATCTTCCCCCTCATCCATTTCTGCTTGCTCTTGCTTCAAGTTCAAACATTGGTTCTTCAGCTACTCCAATTGGCAACCCTCAGAATCTGGTCATAGCTATCAATAGTAAGATATCTTTTGGAGCTTTTGTCACTGGAATTCTCCCATCAATGCTTGTGGGAGTTGTTGTGAATATTATATATCTTATGTGCATGTACTGGAAGTTGTTATCTTCTACTCAGAAGGATGAAGAAGATGCAACTGCAGAAGTTGTTTCAGATGAGGATGTGCATTCTCATAGGTTTTCACCTGCTACTTTGGAACGTTTTTCAAACTCAAATTCTCAAGAGGGAAGCTCTGCATTGGAAACTACGACCATAAATGGCTCCGCCAGCGCAATAAGCCACCCTGAGACTCTGA
Organism: Erythroxylum reticulatum; assembly: GCA_025504915.1. NCBI lineage: Eukaryota > Viridiplantae > Streptophyta > Magnoliopsida > Malpighiales > Erythroxylaceae > Erythroxylum > Erythroxylum reticulatum. The sequence continues at coordinate 33,331,658 of JANSVA010000007.1, read as the reverse complement.
GGAACCGTGTAACCTCAACTGAGAATGAAATCAACAATGTCCCTAGCAGTTCAGCAGATTCTTCCAAAGAGATTGATGATTCTTTGAGAAGGGAAGAAACTGTTTCTTCAAAGAGGGAGAGCTCAGTGGAAAGAGTAGGAGATATTTCTTCTGTTGAGATATCAGAGTTCGACGAAGACTCAAACTCCAAGTGGAAAAGAAGGTTGTTGAAATTATGTATTTATCTCGTCACAGTTGGGATGCTTGTTGCTTTGCTTGCTGGTCTAAACATGTCCTGGACTGCCATAACTGCTGCACTTGTTCTTGTGGTTCTTGACTTCGAGGATGCTAAACCAAGCCTTGACAAGGTAAAATCTATAACCACCCGGTTCTTTTCCCCTCCATTGCAGAAACATTCAAAAGAAATATCTAATTTCTTCCGCAAAAATCCGGTTCATGTCTCCCTTTTTGCCTCAGGTCTCCTACTCACTGTTGATATTCTTTTGCGGAATGTTCATCACGGTCGCCGGCTTTAACAAAACTGGAGTTCCAAGCTCTATGTGGGACAAGTTGGAGCCTTATGCACATGTAAACCATGCTGCTGGAACTGCATTACTTGCTGTTGTCATACTCCTCCTGTCAAATTTGGTCTCCAATGTACCAACTGGTATGCTAATATTTCAAGTTCATAACTCGTCATAGTTCAAGCCCTGTTCACTGCATTGAGGCTTACAGTAAGCAATGGTAAAGAACAATGAACCATATTAAATAAATCAGATCCGCACCCGTATAAGGTCCGCATCTGTATACTCGTTACGGGTGTATTAAAATCTCGTACATTTCTGAATCATGACAATATGATAACTGCTAACATAATGTACATGATCATGAACTACTGACACAAACATTCCTACGATGAACTGCAACTTTCTGGTGGCTCAACTCATTCAAACTGCCTGTTCTTTCTGTTCCTAATTTCTTAGTTCTGTTGCTCGGATCTCGGGTTGCGGCATCGGCAGCGGCTATATCCATGACAGAGGAGAAGAAGGCCTGGTTGATTTTAGCTTGGGTGAGCACAGTAGCTGGGAATCTATCCCTCCTGGGATCAGCTGCAAACTTGATAGTATGTGAGCAAGCAAGAAATGCAAGACATTTTGGATACAATCTGTCCTTTTGGAAGCATCTTAAATTTGGATTTCCCTCTACTCTTCTGGTTACTGCTGTTGGCTTAACACTCATAAGATGATGATAATCCTACTATCATAATATATGTAATTATAGTATCGATTGAATTCGATTTAGTTCAAAGTTCAAACCAGTTCGATCATTGTACTTATGATTTGAGTCTGACAGTCCGTGACTTAGTCAGATTGGGCTGGACTACTAAAAATCGAACTTTGTGTTGTGACTGTTTTATTTCCAAGTCATATTGTGTAGCCCACCTTCATTAAGTCCAGACCATACAAGATATACGAACCCAACCCACAGTTGCTAACTGTAACCGTCTTAGCGTAAGGAAAAAAAAAGAAGAGAATACACTTAGCCTCAGATTTGGTTGAGTTTATATTAGTGAAGTTCGATTTTTTCCAAGAATTGTTGATTGTTTGACTATTATTTAAGAAAGAACTTGTTTAAAAGAACTTCGTGTCGGTTTGGTTAAACTTTTGGAGAGTGAATAAGTACTTTTTTTCACCTCAAAAGTTGTTTTTAAGAAAACTAAATGTTTGACTGTAAAATTCAAAAGCACTTTTTTCATAGAAGTGATTTTTTTGGAAGCTAAAATATAGCTTTTTAAGAAGCTCAAATTTAGTGCTTTTCAAAAAAGTACTTTTTCAAATAGATTTTTCAGATCAATTAATGAACTTATTTTTTAGTCCCTTTTACTTTTATGTTTTACACATAATTCTCACAAC
>JANSVA010000007.1:33309313-33328535 GCA_025504915.1 Erythroxylum reticulatum | reverse complement strand
TTTTGCCAAACGAAAATATTTAAAATGAAAGTGTGCTTAAGCCTTAAGGAATAAGGAAGCGAATTGTAAAAAGGTTAATAAAAGTAAGCTTTTTGATGTGGCATGCCAATCGAAACGACGTAGTATTAATGAATTTGATGTGGCATGCAAATCGAAGCGACGTAGTATTAATGAATTTGACTTAACAAGTTTAGGGATGACAAATTAATTTGATAATTAATAACTTTAATTAATTTTATTTTGTTGGAATTGAGATATTATATTATATTTTATTTAATTCAAATTCAAATTTGATAATCCTTTCGATTTGATTAATCATAATAAATTAATGTAGACCAATTAAGCTTAATGTAAAATTAAACTATAAAGCATCCGATCGAACTTAAAATTAAGTTGGCTCGATAATCATTAACTCAAACAAATCTATTAATACATTTAAGTGTTCTGAAAATTGTATCATTTTATAAAAATTCAGAAAAATTAAGTTTACTTCAATATAACTTTTGAATAAATTTTTTAGATTAATTTTTTAATATTAACTCATTATTAAATATATTTTTAAAAATTTTATTATTTGAAATTTAAGTCGAGTTAATTTTTAATTTTAAAGTATTGACTCATAAAACAATTTAATTTAAACACTTTATTTATAAATTATATATTGAACAATCAGGATCTTAGATAGACTCAAACCCAACGTTAAGCTTTTTAAAAAGAAATTGGGCCAGGTTGGGCTAGGCTGAGCTACAGTACAGTACAGCTTTTACAGTATATTCTATACCGAGGAGGGTATAAAAAAATGTTAAACACTACAATATTGTACAGATCCTAAGTATCAGTTAACTGTTTCCACTCTTGTATGGCTTGATGAAGAGCATGATTTGGTATAAGATTGATGTGTTCAAGTTTAAGATTTGTCATAGGGGAAGTGTTGTGGCCACTTTTTAGCCATCCTCTAATAGCATCAGCATCATAAGTATAACCATCTGCAGCTATTTGTGGATCTTCCATGACTTCCTGCAAATTTCTTCCATTAATGATGCTTCAAACAATTGATAAAGTAGAAACATCTAAAGGTCTCTCTAGCTGAGCCTAACATGAAAGAATCAGATGAAGAAATTTGATATGATATGACTGGTACTACCTGTTGGGAAGCCATTGACTAACTGATACACAAACTACCATACTGAACTCTGCGAATTAGTGAGGAGGAATAAGATCAATTTCGAGCGTATTCACTGTTGTTGTTACCTGAAAGATGGGACAGAGAAAATGAGTTGGTGTTCGTCGCAACTCTTTGGATTCCTTGAGTGAGGCTGGACCAGTAGTTGAGGCCTTCAGTGGCTGGAGGATACTCCAGATTTCTGCTACAAGGTCTGGACGATTTGATTGGTTCTTCTCGCAGCACCTCAACCCCAGCTTAGCTAACTCTTTGGCTTGCTCAAATGGCCAGTCTCCGGCCGAAATGTCTATCATTGATTTTAAGGTCTCTGTTTCTAGTGCCCATTTTACATCTCTCACCACATCAGAAGCTGGTCTGCCAGTCAAAAGTTGCAGAAGTATGATTCCGAATGAGTATACATCAGACTCTGAAGTGAGCGTCCCGGTTTCGAGATATTCTGGAGCAAGATAAACAGAACCGGAGCAAGGATAAGAGTTCTTCATTTCACTTTTCACTCTTCCTTCTCCTTGTTTGATCAGAAGAAACATGCCAAAGTCACTGAGTTTGGAAACAAAATTGGCATCAAGAAGGATCTTGGATGGTTTTAAGTTCCCATGGATAATGCAAGGTTTGTTGGAGTGAAGGAAGATAAGAGCAGAGCATATCTCAATACAAATGCGCGCACGAGTCTGCCATGGAATCGGAAGTGTCTTGCCTTTGTTTAGGAAGCAATCTTCAAGACTTCCATTTTTCACATACTCGTATACAAGTGATCTTGACTCCGAGCAAATCCCGATTAAGCTTAACAAGTTTGGATGACGCACCCTACTCAAAATCTCCACCTGAAAGTTCATGGGCAAACAATAAGTACCATCAAACTGTTCCTTTCTTGTTGTTTCTGAAATTAACATCTGAAACTGTACTGCCAGGCCTATTTCGATCGACTTAAACAAACACATGCTTGCTTATGCATATACACATACAGGAACCGATAAGGCCCAGGACCTAGGATGCATCAAATCAACTTTAGCTGACTCTTATCTTTTTCTTTTTAAAGTTTAATAGCTCTTATACTAACCTGAATATGAAAATATTGAGAGTGTATAAGTAAGAATAACAATCAACAAAAGAGAGAGCAGCCAGCTGGTATTAGTATGCATTGTACTGTACAGAGGAAGATTAAGTTATACCCCATTTTTAAACTCCAACTCGCTTTGAGATCCATAAGCAGGCAACATCTTCATGACAACATGCACATGATGGAGCAGCCCTTCATAGGTACTTCCGTATCTGCCTTCTCCAATTTTCCTGGACGGGTCAAAATTGTGAGTTGCCTCATTGATCTCCATGAAAGAGAAGTCAAGAATTTCTGATCTACCCAACTTAAGAGCTTCTATATCAGCCAAGTTTCTCAGCCTTGTAACTTCCCTTGTCGCAGTTTCGCACTCTATACGTGCTTTGTCTCGTCTTTCCTTGAAGCGGATCAATAGATCCACAGCCGAGATAATCTTCTCCTCCAACTCCTTGACAGTAGAATGAGATTCAGCAATTTGCCTCTCAAGTAAAGATTTTTGCTCCTGAACCATTTGGATTTGTTGCAAGAAATCATCACGTTGGTTCTTAATTCTTTCCACTTCTTCCTTATTTCTAGCTATCGCTTCCTCTGCCTCTTTTCTCATTTTCATCTCCTTAACGCATAAACCTTCAAATGCTTTGGTCTGTTAAGAGATAAAATGACGGAAAAATTACAAATGGAAACAAAGCTGGTTCAAATTCAATAATGCACGTGTGACACCCTCCCACTCTTTTTTCACATTAATGATGATGAGGCTTGCAGAGTTAGTGCTTCACCAATCAAAATTCATTTGAACAGCATAAGAAATTTCACTTCTCACCCTTTTCGCTTGTTAAATTTGGAAAAGAGATTATTTCTCAGATATTAAACTCAGGCAATTTCAACCAAAAAACTAGTAATGTATCTATAAAAACTTCATACTTTGTTGAATGATAAACAGTCCTGGTTCATGCATCTTTCATAATCTTGTTTATCTAGCTTATTATCTCTATTGATGGTCAGACACGAAACTTGAAATTGCTCAACTTATAAAGTCGAGTATCATAGAACCGGGAGATTGCTGATAGTAATGCAGGACAGGATATGGACACTTGTAATGCAATAATTTTTGGGTAGTCATTATATTAAGTTATCATTTGAAAGTTCAATATATTCCTAGAATCAGATCTTAGTCTATTTTAAGAATACCTTTGAATTACTAGAGTAGTGCATAAAACTGGGGATGGAAGATGTAAGACAAAGAATAAGTCTTGCCTTGCATTTGGCCTCCATAGCAACATCTTCCTCTTTCCATCGCCTCACTGTCTCTTGAAATGCTATCTTACCCAAGTCTTTCGCATCCTTGATTGCTTGTTCTAGTCTAAGTTGAGACATTTCTCGCTGCATAACATTCACAATAAAATCCTCATAAGATAGCTTGAACTGAAAATGCTTCAATTCATATTAACTTAGACCTCAGGATATAAAAATTTGAGAACTTCAAAATGTTCATTTTCCATGGCATTGTAATAGGTATGTTCTTGGAATAGTAAATGCATCCAAGAAAAAGTAGCTCAGAGATTAATTCTTACATCAAACTGAAAAGAAAAGGGTGTTCATTAATTATGGAATCATCTTGGCGCTAACAAACTAAGTATAGAGGAGCCAACTTCCAACCTCATTGGTCAGTAGTGGCATCAATTTCAAAGGGTTGAGGAACTGGTCAGACTGCAATGTGCATTGATAATTGAAACTTCCTAACAATTCCTCCGGGTCATCAGCATTTTCATCTACACCTGAACAATTTTGACACAAAGTCATTCCTCTAAAACTCCTTTTGGAAAAATATACTTTGGCATACCTCACCGGCTCATGCTAGATCAAAGTCCACATACCTTGAGAGTTGAAGTTAACACCATTCTAGTTGATAAGCTTACCTATATATCGACGGATTTGTGCAGCAGATTCTGATCTCAAGAGCTCAGATTGTTCAGTTTCTAGATCGAGATTCACTGGTACCAAGGGAAAGGCAATCTCTGCTTCAGATCCATCATTGCTACCTCCCCTGTTTTCATGTATTCATTAACAAGCAGCAACAATTGTGTAGTATATTCATGAACTAACCAGAAGTGACAAATTTGATCCGGGAGGAAGATGCAACAATCTGCAAACCAATCTCTTGGAACTTTTAAATTTATATCAGATGCATGATTGATAAGAACCTCCTAAGTATAGGTCATTTAACAATTGAAATATAGAGTAAGAGACCAACAATCTGGTATCGAACATTCCTTAACAGACTACTAGATCAACAAACTGTAATTGACTATTTTGTGATGCTAAGATTACTGATCATGAACCACACAAGAAGGGTTAACCCCCATCATCCCCTTCTACAGCACTGTGCATATAAAAGTAAAGAAAGGAACCTTGTATAGATTAGACATTCCTTGCAGACAAACCAGATGTGACAGGCCGGGTGTGCATTTTGGCATACATAAGAAGCTTTCTTGGACTTTAGCTCTGTCAACATTCTGCAACACCAATTAGGTCATTTTAAATGGATGCTTACATATGGATATGTTAAGAGGTTATGATCACCTATACTAAATGAAACAGCATCCGGAAGAGCACAAGCACGATCAGCCCTAATAGAGGATAAAATTAGGATGTCAATGAACATTAAGCAAATGCATCGAAATAGTTCATTACTTTGAATAATATTTGTCTGCCGCTGCGCCCATTACAAGCCATCTAATGTTGTTCTGAGCAATAATCTCAACAATACCCTTCTCAATGTTGTCCATCTCAATCCATACTCCATCTGCTTCCACCTAAGGAAGTAAGCCAAGTGTAATTATAGTTAATCTAACTACGATTAGTTGTTCCTTGCTTAGATTTCCTAGAAGCTGTAAATACATGTACTAATTTAGTCTATACATATCCGTATGGGTGTCTGAGTTTGTAAAGAGAACCAAATGAAAGAGGTGATACAACTACAGACCAAATAACAAGAGAGACAATACCCCTTCATGTGCAAGCATGTCACAGTACTGGTCTAGAACATCATGCAGCTTTCTTCTCCCAAGTTCTTGGAATGCCCCATTTGTATCATGTCTCGATTCATTAAAACCAGGCTTTTCATCGGCTACATGTATTGAAGCAAATCAAGATTGTATCATAACACAAATCCCGACATTACTTAAAAAAATAAACCAAAACAACGTTGGATTGTTTACTGTTAGTGCATCCCAGAAACAAAATAGGCTAACAAAAAGCTCTGGTGAAACCTATAAAACTATAAACTTTATAATAGTCTAAATAGCTCAATTTCTCTATTCCAATTCCTCCAGCGCTTAGAGGATTGATGCACATTCACAACATGAAAGCAGATTAAACAAAGTTTAGAAGAATTAAACAAAAATAGCAAAAACGAAGAAAAAACTCACTTAAAGCAACAAAAGTATCAGGTTGGTGAACATGGAGCAGGCAAAGCCTCTTTCCAGAGAAGCTCCGAACCGCCCAAAACAACGTCGTTTTGCTCTTCTCCACATTCTTCCCCACCGCAACAAAAATAGTCTCATCCGGATCATACGCTCTCTCCATCCCAATCTCATCAAACCCCTCCATCACCCCACGAACAAGCATCAATCTTTAAACACTCAACTCACCGAGTCAGCGAGTGATTGGACCGAGTTACAGATATCAGATACTTAATACAGAGACCCTTTATCTTCTTTCTCAAGTATTTGGACCTTAGGTGGCCTACTTAGAGAAATTCATGAGTGAACATTTTCCATGGGAGTCGTTGTCAAAAGTTGTCTTTTTACGTTAACAATATACTCAAAAAGACAAAGGCTTAGCAAATGGAAGATCTACGTGCCATTAGTAAAGTTGTTTAGTTTTGGAACTTGTAAGAATCTTCTCTTCAAATTATAGAAAGGGAAATTAGGAAATGGGCACACAATTTCCAGGAAATTACACCTCTTCTTGTGAGAATCTTCTCTTATTGCTTTTTTTTGTTGAATTTTTGGAAACTAAATAAATACTTTTTTATTATAAAAGTTTTCTTAACGAGTGTTTTGCTGTAAAATAAAAAATTATTTTTTAATATATATAGTTATTTTGACAAAATTACACCTTATCTTGTAAGAATCTTCTCTTAATGCTTATTTGGTTGAGCTTTTGGAGGGTGAACAAACACTTTTTTTCATTGCAAAAGCTTATTTTAAGAAAAATAAGTATTTTGCTGTAAAATAAAAAATATGTTTTTAGTAAATATAGTTTTTTGGCAGCCAAAATACAACTTTTTAAAAACCTCAAATTTAGAGCTTTTAAAAAAATTATTTTTCAGATAGATTTTTCATATCAATTAATAAGCTTATTTTTAGTCCCTTTTGTCCTTATGTTTTATAGAATTTTTACAATACTCACAAACTCATCTTAAGATTTATATAATATTATTTGACTTTTTATGTGTTTCAATATTTATTTCTATATTAGTTTTACTTATGTTATAATCCATATAAAAGATTTTATTAGATATATTCTTATTTATGTTTCATACGGCTTGAAATTATATAATAATTAATATATTGTGCTTTGCATATTGTTTAATATGCTTTAAATAATATTTGTATGCATTAATATTTTTATTACAAAATAAAATATAGTTAAAATTAATAAAAGTGCTTTTTATTTTATGTTATCAAACAGTCTACTGTATGAAACTCTTTAAAAAAAACTGTTTTTTTAACTGACAAATAAACAGTCAATTGACCTCTTAGAAAAGCTTTTCTAAAAAAAGCTCTACTGATAAAAACTCTACTAATATAAACTCATTCAAATAAGCACTTAGCAACTCGAGATGTGATTAGGTTTGAAGTTTTAAGTCTAACTTTGATTAAGTTCGAGTCAGGTTCAAGATTAAGTCGAATTTAAAGTTTTAAGTATGAGTTTGATCAGTTTGAATCAATTTATTTTAATTTTGATTTTAATTTTTGATAAAAATATATTAATTAAAATTAATTTAAGAAATATCTTTAATCAATTTACATGAAAAGCATGCCTTTGCCTTCTCTTTGTAATTGAATTTTACTCATTGGTGTCTTAAATTTTGGGTTTCATTAGTTCCATTTCCCTTTTCAAAACGATGCGTTTTAGACAGAAGACAAATGTACGGCGGCCATCTTCTAATTTCTTCTCTTCTTGCGGGCTTTTAGATTTTCTCAGGAAACCAACACAGGTAAATCGATGGAGGAGAAAGGCCAGAGCTCCGAGGGCGTGAAGAAAGTGATGTCACCGTGCGATGTGGAGGCTTTAAAGAAATGCTTGGAGGAGAACAAAGGAGACTACGTGAAATGCCAATCTCAGATCGAAGCTTTCAAGTTGTCTTGTTCCATCAAGAGACCAACTTCCACAAAGCTGTAGGATGCTCGCGCCCTTAAATTCCCACCAAGAAAGCACTTCAAAGGATTTACCTTTTTGTTTTCACAAAAATTTTAGAGTGAAATTGTTCCATTGATGTTTGAATTCTTATGTTTGATTCATCAAAAACTTCACCGATCCCGAATTGGCAGCATTATTCATTATATCGAAGTTTACCGTACATTATTAGATTGGTTGCAGGAGGGAGCGGCGGCGGAGCCGGTGGCCGCCGGTGGCGGTTTGGTAGCTTGCTGGGTTGTGTACTGTTACAAGTACCTGAAATTTCCATGTTTGTTAACCCAATTAGGCCTAATTATTAATTATAACTTGTTTTCTTTCCCCAAATTTGAATTATTACGTTAAATCCAATTTGATTCCAGTTAAATTCGAGCATGGAATTGTTTTGTCACTCTGTTTCGGCATACCATTCCAGCAATTCTCGTATCATTCGAGTTCGACATTCCGTTTCGATTTTCTTACATTGGAACTAACTCAAACATGGGATTAAGAAAAAAGGTAAAAACTTTCTCAAGGTGACAAAGAAGCATTAGACAAAAAAATAAATGAGGAACAATGTAAATCATCAATTATCTGTGTGACTCCTTCAGCTTCATATGACCTGACTCATCCTTGTCAAAAAGGTGTTCGATCAATTCGTCCCAGTTCTCTTTCACCTGACTCTGCTGTGAAGAAGAATCAAGAAAAGATCCTGCACTTGATCTATGTGAGTTACCCCCATCTTCCTGCTCAACAAATGTTCCATACTGCGAAGGTGTACAAGCATGTGGCACAGATAGTGTTACAGCTCTCTGCAGTGCAGCTTGGTACTCCTGTGTATGTTCCCGAGCCAATGTCTCTTGCCGCTCCATCTTTTGTTTCACCGGGATCTCCATGATAGAATCTTTCTCCAGCATTAACTGGTTTTAGGAGAAGGGGATGCGGAAGTTAAGACTATATCTTAAGCAACTAATGTTTCCGGATGTAATTTCAAACAAGCAAAGATCAGTACAATCATTAACAGAACGAAGACTTACATCCAGGGCCGTCTGTGCTTCTCTTTCTATCCAAAGAATAGCATGATCGGAAGTAGCATTACACGAAAGAACTATATGCTCAAACCGCCCGTCTACCGGTACTGCTGTCTTCACAACTGGGGGGAATCTTCCACATCTGCAAACATATCAAAGATACATGGCACATTGGTTCATTCCGAATCAATTTCTAATACTCCCAAACATTGGCAAAAACATCAAGCTAGACTGGAACTTGGAAATCCAAATGCAGCAGCCTATGTTGGGAATAACTATACAGATGCACTCTTTCTATAGTCAATCATAATATTCTAGCATTCAGAACAAGGAAGCAAGCAAACACGAAGGAGTGTGGAATTGCATTCATCCAAATCACATTGTTGACAGCAAATCTGCAAAGTAAACTCAATGTGCTTCACAATACCTGAACGGCTTTCTTTCAACAATGTGATAGAGACGACCAGGTGCATACAGTCTCCTTGGATCTTTGATCATCCTTTCTTCTGGTATACACGTGTCTCTCATGCACCGTAGACATAGTAGGCATGGCAAACTGTTCAAGATCAACAAAACAGGTATGACCAGTATACTAAACAAATGTAGAAACAATATCACTGAAATTGAATTGATAAAATCACTTCCCAACTTCCCATAGCACACGTAATAGAATTTATGATATATATCATTTGAAAGAACAAGGTAAATGGAAAAGGTGCAGTGTACCAGAAAAGTGATTTGAAGATATCCTCCAAAGGTGTGGCTGTCCGCGGTAAGAAATCATCCTGTTGCAGTGAAATAACCACGTGTAAGCTTTCCAAAAGATTATTGAATAAACTTCAGCAGTTGGTAGGTACCAAAACCATAAAAATGAAGAGACTGCATATGCAGCCCAACTGATTGCCAATGAGGGCAACTCACATTTAATGGTCCATGAACACACCTACAATTATCCTAATAATAAGCTTCACAAGACTAACCTTTCTGTAAGTTGCATACATCAAAACAAACCTTTCTGTAAGTTGCATACATCAAAACATACTTATTTGAATCTATCCAAGATCTCGACTTACGAAAAAAATAGGGAACCGTGATAAACATTCGCTTCACAAAATGCCAAATTTATTAGGATGACTCTGCAAGGTACAAAAGACTTGAGGACTTGCCTGAAGCACAACAGAATTGATGACATCCGCATATCTGACTGCCAAATTGAGTGACATACATCTTGCAGGTGCAATGGCATAGCACCTCACCCTCTTCCTCTCAATGTTGCCCAACTTATCTCGATTTAGCACCACTGCTAAGGTCATCATCGCTGCAACACCTGATCCGAGGGAATGCCCAGCAAAAGTCAGAGTATAATTTGGATACTTTTCAACCAGTTCCTTCAAAACCTCACTCTCTGCATCCAACACCCATCCAGCAGCTTTTAAAAGTCCATTGTGGACATAGCCCCCATCAATTTTTTTTTCCCCTAGCTTGTTATCCAAAAGCATCACATAGTCACTCCCTTTTTCCAAATTAAGTCCCCTTATAGCAAGAACTATATCAGTATGATCATGATCAATATACAACAAATATGGAGGTGCACACCCTTGAGTATCTTCGTAAGTCTTTTTCAGAACCAACCAATCGGGATTGATTCCGTATCCTCCAGGTGGTTCCCAAAGGGGATGCCGAAGATCATCTTCATAAACAGCTAGAATATAGCGGCACAATCTCGGGATAGGCTCAAATTCTTCAGCAGTTGCAATGCCCCAAGTCTCACTGTCATGGCCTGCAGTATGCAGACACCGTTTCCATGCCCAACGGGCACATGCTAGACAATAGACACACTCTAGGACAGGTAAGCCACATAGGATTGACATAGATTTCCCAGAACAAGTTCTTTTCCCTTTTGTCAAAATACAGCTATGTAAATCAGGGATAAGAATTCAAAAGGGCTCTGAAAGAGGCAAAAAATGAACCACAGAAAAAGTATAAACACAACCAAGACACGAGATTGAGATCTCAGATTACTACAGATAGGATCAAATGAGAGGCAAAACAGTATAAACTGACCCAATGATTAAAAAAAGGAAAAAGTCAATGTCTTCAATAGCATTTAGCTATTTGATCAAATATACACTAGGCAAAAAGTAGTGATAAGACAAATGAATCAAAGAAATGGAGTCTATTTCCAATAGCCAATGAGGTGGGCTTCGAATTCACTAAATAAGAACACAAACAAAAATATAGTAGTCGAAGTTAACAACACAACATATAAAATAACACTACGATTTCGACGAGATTAATGATCAATATAAGGGAGGCAAGAAGACACGACTAACACAGCTTTGAGATTTCGAACTCTGAAGCAATCAATGCACCCCAAAGATTGAAACTTGGAGCAAAACACTGATCTGGGTCTCCGCGACTGAGCCTAAAGAGATCTTTCAGCAGCAGGTGACCATGCTTTAACTAAACCGAACAGAAAAACAGAAACAAGAGAACAGCGAAGACCCATCACCGGAATTTACTAGTACTACCGATAAACAAATGATTCAGAAGATGAACACTCGTCGAATGCAGAGATTTCTATGTATACTAACATCTCTGTTGGAGAGACAGCGGAGAATACTGGTTGTTGGGGCCAGTTGCTTGTACATGTAAACTTTCCAGACCGAAACCATAAAAGACGCACGCAGAGACTCAGGCTGGGAAGGCTCACCTGCAAGTCAAACGGGACACTTGTTGATCTCGAAGTGACCCTTTTCAAAACTGTGGCATGTCGGTGTTTGGGTTCCATAGATAAAGATTCTAGAGTTGAACATGCACTATATTTACCATTTAGCTCTATTTGTGTTCTTGCGTAAAAGATATTAACTTTTTATCATTTATAAGTTATCTTTAATAATGATTGATGAATTCTTAAATCAATTATATTAAATTTTAATATTATAAAATTAAAATAAGGATAAAAGATCTTAGAAAAATAACTTAATGATTAAAATTTTTAATTTTTTGAATTTTTATCTTATATTTTAGTTAAAATCAATTAAATTTGATTTAAATTAATAATTTAAAATAATTATAATAAATTATTATATTATTTTACTTGTTAAATTAATTTAACAAAGTTCTATATAAATTTTTCTTAATTTTTTTATTAAGATCAAAATAAAATAAATAATAAAATATTCAGTAAAAATATGATGAAATATTGAAATAATTATAACAATTTATAAATTTATGTAATTTTAAATATATTATTTAATATTTAAGGTTTTGGACAACTCTATGAAAGATTGACATTTCCTAGGCCTTTGTATGAAAGCGTTAAAGGCTGACCCTTTTCACGTTTTTGTTGCTAAAGGCATACATTACAAAGCCAACACGTCCGCCTACTTTAGTGGAACCTTACGTTAACAAGTTTATTATTCTTTATTTATTTAAAGATGTTTCATAAAATTAGTTATTCAGTATTAACTGTTTATGTGTAAAATAACTTATAAAGATATAGTTTAAAAAAATTATAAGAATATAAATATTATATTTTAATATTTTTTAAATTATTATTATTTTCTTTTTCCGTATCAAACAAGTTGAGTTTATTTCTTTCTTCATATTTCCTACTAATATGGTGAAGGAAGAACAATAATAAAAGATGATAACTTAAGAGCAATTTATAATAACTTTTGGATATAATCGTCTTTTTGTTTCTTAATTTTGATGAAGCAAAATGCTCTTTATAGGAGCATTTTTAAAAACATCAAATTTGGTTCAATCCGTCAACTCAATGAGCTAATTATAAACATGATTATCAACAATTTAACATAATTAATTAGTTTAACAAAATAAAAGATGATAAATTTGGGAATTTATAATAACTTTTGGACATAATCGTCTTTTTATTTCTTAATTTCTCTAGAGCAAAACGCTTCTCTCAGGAGCATTTTCAAAAACAACGAATTTGATTCAATCCACCAATTCAATTAGCTAATTACAAACATAATTATCAATAGTTTAATATAATTAAACAGTCAAATATCTCAATTCGTAAAAACCTAACTAAGAGGTGTTTCTCAAACAAGGGCAACATATGATGAGCAATGGCCTCTAAGCAATTAAAAACAATTTTGGATATAATGATTATTTAATTAATGCATAATTTATTTAATATATATTGGTTGTTAAGATGGAAACCATAAATATAAAAGAAAGATTGGAATGGTGATCATTAATAAACACAAAATAAAAACACATTTTAAATTTAGTTTAATTTTAAATTGATGGATAAATCATATTTTTATTTAAAATAAAATTTAAGTCAAGCTTACAAATATTATTTTTAATCAAAATTTTTTACATTATTAAATTTATTGTTCTAAAAATAAATTAAGATACATTAATTAATTAGTCAATTTTAATAAATTAATTGATACTTTAAATTAAAATATATTAATTTTAGTAATTCAATTAATTTTTATAAATTAAAATAAAATAATTAATTTTTATGTGAAGATATTTTCTAAATTAAACTTTAAATTCTTTCATAATATTTAATTATATTTTAAATTGTTTAATTATATTTAATTTTTATGAAAATTTAATAGCATTTTAATTTTTACGTATTTTTTCTTTCCTATATAATTTTTATTTTTAAAACAATGTTATTTTTTATAAAATATTTAAATTAAAGATAGCAATATATACATGTTAGTATGTTATATTGACCATATTTAGTAAAAAAATTTAATTGGTAAAAATATTAAAGTGATTATAATAATTTAAATATAATAAGTGAGGAGTACTTCTTTCCAACAGTATTCTATAAAAGGAGCAACAACTCGCAAAACCCTAATTCTTCTTTCGCCCGCCTCGCTTGTTCACTGCTTCGACAATCGGGAGGTACATTCTCTCTAACAATCTCAAAACATTTTTAGGTTTTCTGTTTGATTGCTGAGAAGATGCTTTGGAAAAATCTATACTTTCTGTTCCTAGCTTCTTTCCGTTTTCACATAATCGAAAATTGGTCTCAAGACAGTGCTTGTAGCATTAGTAGGTTAATGTGAGCAAGAGTTTATGCTATGAAATGATCTCTATAAGTATTTAATCGCTTGGTATTGGTTGTATCTGAGAAGTTTATACCGAAATTTGTAGTATGAGCTGCTTGCATTTCCTGTTTGTGTGCTTTTGTTCTTCCATGAAATTTGATACCATGATGTGATTTATGGAATATTATTTGAGAACCCATTAATTTTTTAGGGTTTGGATTGAGGTTTTGCAAGTATTTCGGTTGTTAATGCATTGAATGTTAAGAAATTGTAATCTTTATCCATTATGTGTTTGTTTGATTTCATGCTTTAGGTTTATACACTGAACATTTGAATCTTATTGGTGTAGGCAATGGCGCCGAAACAGCCTAATAGCGGCCTTTTTGTGGGGCTAAACAAGGGTCACATTGTGACTAAGAAAGAATTGCCACCAAGGCCGTCTGATCGCAAGGGAGTAAGTCAATCAAACTCCCATTTCTCATATTCTGATTGTTTCATTTGATCTAATGATTGTAATGTTTAAATACATAGAAGATATGAAGAACTAGTAGAATTATTTGGATATTCTGTATGAGAAGTTAGAAGAAGCTATCATCTCTTCTTTTGACTAATTATTCTGGATTGCAGTTTTGTTGTCCATTGCTCTTGTGTCAACATTTTGGTGTGTTCACTAATTTGGTCTATCTTATCCATTTGTTTTGCAGAAAACCAGCAAAAGAGTGCACTTTGTGAGGTCCTTGATCCGGGAAGTTGCTGGTTTTGCACCATATGAGAAGAGGATTACTGAGCTTTTGAAAGTTGGTAAGGATAAGCGTGCTTTGAAGGTAGCTAAAAGAAAGCTGGGCACACACAAGAGGGCAAAGAAGAAGAGAGAGGAGATGTCCAGTGTTCTTAGAAAGATGAGGTAAACTTCTAAGATATCATACTGCCCTAGATTTATTATCTTGTTTCATTTTATTTCGAATATACACGAACTCCAAGCATCTTCTACTTCATTAAAAATGGTTAGGAGTTATCAAACAAATTTCTTACTTTGCTGTCATACCTTCTTTGCAGAGCTGGTGGAGGAGCTGAGAAAAAGAAGTGAAGTGTCTTCATTTTGCAGTTAGAAACTAGTTGTTGTCAGAGTTGGTTGTTTTCTCTTTGTGAAAGACTAAATCTTTCTTATCTGAACTTCTATTAATTGGCATCAGATGATGCTTTTGTAAGTTCCCCCAAACCTTATGCTGAGATATTATATGCATTTTGTCCCCAAAAAAACGTTGAATGCGGCAAAATTATATATTTTGTGTAAATGTAGCGAGTCAATGCTTCACCTTTCATATTACTAATTAGGGATGAGCAAAAGTCCAAAGTTAAATATTGAGTCTGCTAGGGTTCGGCTTTAACAAACTTCTTTGGGTGTTGGGTCTGTTGAGTATTTTGAGTTTGGGCTCATGCTTCAAAATTTTTCGGGTTCAAGTTTGGGCCTTTATGGAATCTGAACTTAATTTGAACTTATTTATTGCTAATTCTGATTACAATGTTTATAATTAGTCGTGATTCTTATAAAGCCACTCAATGATAAATTTTTTATATTAAAAATTGAAGTAAAAACTTAGAATTGATCAATTTTTGATTTAATATGCTTTAATAATTATTATTGGTAAAATATATAGCATTATTAATTAGACACTCAATTTTTATAAATTAATTGAATTTTATAAATATTTGATAATTTTTTAAATAAGCTTTAGATTTTTTGAATAATTTTTGAAATTTTATTTAATATTTAATCATTATTAAACTTTAAATTTTTTTATCTTAATAGTTTAAGTTTTAAAACGTTGATTATTCAATAGACAAGACCTATCTAAAAAATCTAAGTGTGTGATTTAAGCACGGAGTTGGTTATGGATATGGGTATAATAGTATAAGGGGATGAGGATGAGTCTGAAAAATTAAAAAAAAATTGTTTGGTTTATAACTTGGGTTTATGTATTAATACTAATAATGTTGTTTGGTTTGTTGTATTAATGAAAATGAAAGATAATATAATACCATTTTTACCCTCAATAAAAATGAAAATAATTTTTTCTTCATATGTTTATTGGAGTTATCTCCATATGTTTGTAAAAAAAATTAACCAGTTCATTTAACATCAAATTAAAATGAGGGATGTCAAAAAATATATCTAGAGATGCAAAACAAAAAATTTCTTTGTTGATGAGATACGATAAGGCAGAATGGGAGATTGTAAGGAATTGAGAGGTGATAAGGAAGTAAATAGGATGGTAGGGCAAAGGCTGGGATAAAAGAGTAAAAAATAAACGTGATAAAAACTTAGATTGAGATAAAAACTCGATACTCACCCCTTTGGTGGGTTCAATAGATTTCCAAATTTGATAGGATAAATTCATTCTTCTGGAATTAATAACCCTAAAGCAAACACTGTTTTTTACCATTATTCCATTCCTTCGTTCCCAAACTTTCAAACCAAACGCCTATTAAATAAACATATGAAAATTTTCCTTTTTGCTTTGACTTTGAAGTAAATAGATAAAAATTAATTTTAATTTAAAAATCTCTTTTTTTATTATTCTTTTTTATAATTTCAGACAAACTTTTTAATTATATTTTAAAATTTTCAATTTAATTTAATCTTTAATCGATTTTATAATAGTTTAATATTAATTAAATTTTTTCACATTTTAAATTTTTTCTTAAGAGTTTAACTCCGATTTTTAAAATATTAGTTATTAGTTATTTGATTTTGGGGTAATTAAAAAAAAAGAGATATAGATATGGTCCTTTATTTGGACATAGAATTGGTCTATGTAATTAAAGCTTGAGGATGGGTTAGATCTTTGGCATTCATTAGTACTAAATCATCCAACTTTACTGCTCATTTCATCCTATTTTAACACCAATTTTCAAGTTCAACATATTTACACGTAAGCAACTTTTTAACATTAAATTTAAATATTGTCAAATAATTTACTTTGAAACATATCATTTATTAATTGTTTTGTGTGCATTCTAAGAGTAAAGAAAAACGTGTAAATAATATTTTAAATTATAATTTCATCAATTTCTTTTTTAAGGAAGTCACGAGATTAAATTAGGAATAACAATGGATCAAGCTAGATCTAAATTCAACCCTTGCATTTGAGACCGAAGTGCAGGCTCAAATTTTTTTAAAAAAATTAAAAGTACAAAATGACTCCGTTTTGTTTATAATGATTGGGCCGACTTTTCATAAAAACCTCAGGCTTAACTCGTTTACTTTAAATTGAGTTAAGCTAGGTCAGGGCTCAATTAACATCTGGACACTAAATTAAAAACTAGTGAATATTCATATTTCTTAGAAATATAGAATTATTCCTACGATTACTAATAATAGATACATTCGAACTTAAAATTTTTATTAAATTTAAAATTAAATTGAATTCGAGTCTAAATTGATGTAAGACACTCGTTTTGAATCAACATTAATTTAAATCTACTACTACAATAAGGGGTTCGTCTTCGCTTAAGTAAAGTTAGAAGTTCGACTCCCTTTTTTTGTATATAACAGTGTTAAATACTCGGTGATAGTATTAAATGACCCGTTGGGGTCTCATACGACACAAGCGGAGAATAATCTAAACGTAGTAAGGACTTAAAGTTGTTACCGATAGTTCGGGCCCACCCAAAACATGTCGTGGGTTTAAAAAAACATTAATTTAAATTTTTTGTTAAATTCAAATATGAGTAAACTTGAATATATTGAATCGGTCTAATTATGCTATTCGGTAATCATTATTCGTCATCAAGACTGCATTTTTTCTTTGGGGAAATCCATAAAAATTCCGTTGGTCACGCACTCAACAAACATCACAATGCGAGCTATAATTTCAACCTAAGAGACCCACAATGTGTAACCTTTCCTCATCAAGAAAACTGATCAAGAACCTAACTAACGACCTTGCTTCTGTCTCATCACCAACTCGTAGATTCATTACAAGAACATCGTCATCACCTGTTAGTTAGTGGGTCCCTTACTTTATGTCTAGTTTAACTAATAGCTTGCTGGCTTTCATGCTTTTGGACTTCTCTGCCTAATCCAGCCACTGGGTTCCATCCCATATCAAGACTCTAGTTTTGATTCTTAAGTTTCCATTTTTCAATTCCTTACTAAATTAGAACTTAAAAGCCTTTCATTCTCGGCTGTTTTCTGTATTTGGTCCATGTCCTTATCTTCTTGTTACCATTCTTTTGGCTTTCTGATATGACTCCTGAGTTTTACGGGAAAGATCTGAGAGAACCAGAATCCAAGTTCTGATACAATCCTAGTTGAGCATTCCGCAGTTATAAACTAATCTTCTACATCGATTTTATACCTCAAGTCTCTAACCTTTTTGCTACCTTTCTGTTGGAGTAAGTAACCGAGTTCATAACATTCTTTTCTTTTTTATCCAATCTTTATCATCCCTTCTTCTTGATCAAGCTCTTTGCTTGTTCCCGATTCTGCTTCTGGGTTTTCCCAGGAATGCATTGAAAATCGTCATTGTCAGATTCTCGAATGACTCCATTTCTCTTTTTTTGCAGATTTGTTCCACTATACACTTATCTCTTTAGCCCAGAAGATGAACATAGCAGTAGCTGTATTGCTCGTCTTATTAGCTCTGCGAAACCTCACATCTCTGTGCTCCGGCGATGAATATGGCCGGCTTCTGGTGCCCATGACTCTGGTTCACGACGCCTCAGCTCGTGGCGCCTGTAAGTTGCTGTACACTGCCATTAAACACGTAATCTATACTTGTATACTTTGTACCTGATCATTAACACAAATGGGGTCTAAAGATAATCTACTAATACTAATCTTAGATTGTCTCGATGGGAGTTTACCGGCATACCATATGAACAGAGGGTTCGGAGCTGGAGCGCGCAACTGGATTTTGCAGTTTGAGGTAAGTTTGGTTGGTTTACCTTATATTTTCTGTTGAAGAAATGGAAAAAAAGGATAAAGATAAAGATAAATATGGAAAAGAACAAAGAAGAGAATAGATTGTTTTAGCAAAAAGCCACCAATCTGAAGCTGCCGTGTCTGGATTGCTCGGTGGTGGCTTGAAGAAGAAGATGGCTCTGCCAACTTTTGGAAGCTTTTGTTCCCTTTGTTTCTTCTCATACGTTTTGCGGCCCGCCATTGGTCAAAAGTCTTTATCATAGTCCATAATTTGGACTCTGAATCTTAAGTTCTTAACAGTAGAAAAGTTGACGGTAAGAAGTAAATAAACACCTAACGGGAGAGGAGTTTTTCTTTTTCCTTTTTATTTTAAAAATTATTATAAGTATTATTTAAATATCATATAATTTTTTGTTAATTTCTAATTATAAAATACTATTTTATTAATATTTAAAATTTCCAAATATTATTTTATTTTATTTTTTAACAAATAATTTAATAAAATGTAATTAAATAATGTTAAAGAGAGATAAGTGATATTTTTAAAATATGGCAAATGAAATAAGAAAAGTTATATAAAAGATT
>JANSVA010000007.1:33297557-33309213 GCA_025504915.1 Erythroxylum reticulatum | reverse complement strand
AGTCAATATGGCTGCCAAACAAGCTCAATGGTTGAAGAAAATCTTAAAGGATTTGGATAAGTTGAAGGAAAATTGTGGTAAAAGATTCACTATACTTTCTCTTTTATTTTTAAAACATATTTTAGTAAATAAAATGCATATTATTTATTTTAAAATATTTATTATTTAAATATAATTTTATAATATACAAAAGTTTGAAAAAGTTAAGCTTTATTTTAGTAATCATTATTATTTGTATAATAATTATTTATGACCTCTCTAATATTTTATTAATAATTATTATGGACATAATAGTCAATATACAACATTGACAACAGAAAAACCAGTTAAAATGTGAGATCCGAAAAAGTTCGGTAATACACAATCTTATTATTTCTAAACCGAAAATTATTTGGAAAGACATTTATAAATCGATTTATTAAAACATACATGAATCCATTATATTGGTTATAAAGATTTAGATATGATTTAATTCATAAATGTCTTTCAATTGAAAAAGTGTCATTGTCATATTTTTATCATACGAGACAAGGAAATGTGATGGGGTTGGATTTTGATTCCCCTTCAGGACGGCTATGCATTGCTGGATTGATTATGACCTTTCATAACCTTTTTTTATATTTTTATATTTTATATTTTATATTTTTAACAACTATATATATATATACATATATTTATTTGTTTATTTATTTTAATATGTGAAGTTTGCTTCATTTATAACTCTTATGTCACGTTTGGCAATGTATTCTTTCTCATTAAATTTTATTAAGGACCCACTCAATCACCCATCTAAGTGATGGCTGGTGGGTGACACTAGAGCCAGAAGAGTGTGCGTGAGGGTCAAGCCATGGTCCCTAGGACTAATAATTCAGGTCTATATACCAAACTTTGAAGCCAAGCTAATGGTTTTTATTTAGGTGTTGATAGAGTTAGTAATTTGATGAAATTAGGGATGGTAATGCGTGGATTAGATCCTGAATCACATAAATTTTAATTTTTAATCGATTGAATTTAGATCTAAATAACGTTATTTTAATATTTTGATTTAATAAATTTAAACTAGATCGAGTTGATTCTTTCATACTTAAATTCAATTCAAAAGTGAGGTGTATATACCAAACTTTGAAGCCAAGGAAATGGTTTTTATTTAGGTGTAGATAGAGTTAAAATTTTGGTAAAATTAGAGATGGCAATAGGTGGATTAGGCCCCGAATCATAGAAATTTTAATTCGATTGAATTTCATATTTGAATGATGTTATTTTAATATTTTGATCGAATAAATTTCGATTGCTTCAATAAAGTCGAGTCATTTCTTTCAAATTTAAATTCAATACAAAATTCAGATATACATGCCATGAAGCCACCTAATGGTCTTTATTTAGGTGTTGATAGAGTTAATAAGTTGGTGAAATTAGGGATAGTAATGAGCCAACTAAAACTCGAACCATAGAAATTTTGATTTTTAGTTCGAGTATAAATAGAGTTATTTTAATATTTTGATTGAACCGATTTAGATTGATTTCAGTAAAATCGAGTTAGTTCTCGTGAATTTAAGTCCGATTCAAAAAGAGATCGAATGTTAAGAATAAAATAAAACATATTAACCAAGTATGATCTTGGTTGAACAGGGAGGAGGGTGGTGTAGTGATATCTCATCATGCCGTGAGAGAGCACAGACCAGAAGAGGATCTACACTTTACATGAACAAGCTGGAGGTGTTCTCAGGAATCCTAAGCAACAATGCTTCTCTTAATCCAGGTACCATATTTACTTTATTACAACTTTTTTCTGTACAATTTGCAATAATAATGACAAATTAGTCTGAATCGGGTTGAGTTAATTCTAATCTTAATATTCTGATTAAGATTCTTCTATTTTTCTTTAGTAAAACCTCAGATCGAACTACATCATCTCACAAGAGTGCAGCCATGGGGCAGCCTAGGAATATGTACCTTGGACAATTCAACCATAACTTAAGAAAATAGTATTAATCATGAAACCTTGTACATCTTAGTCCTGTAACAAAAGTGGTCATCCCGGGAAGTTGTTGAATCGTAAGGACATGTTCATGTTCCTTTACATCCTCAGTTGTCTACTTCGCGTGCTTAATGGTTGTCTCTGGTAATCACTACTTTATCAGTACAGCTATTGCATAGGTACTTTTTGGCTTCTTTCTGGTATTCCAGCTTTTCTAGCTATGTCCTGTCTGCTCTTTGATAAAGCTTCACGTGTGGAGTAATTCTATACAAGAAAGAGACATAAGATTCAAGTGACTTTCATATAAAAGAATTCATAACTTATGGTCTTTCTTTGTTGTATATAGACTCATTTAGATCTAGCCTAGCTTCTCTCTACGCCCTTCAAAATTTTTTGTGGGCCTCTTTTTCAGAATACGTGATTCATATGTGTTCAGTGTGCACTACAAAGATAGTGGCTACAAGTTCTTGTTGCCTTCTTTTGAATTATCAAAACTTCTATTCCTCCGTCCCTACAAGGGCGGAGACAGAGAACCTGTTGTTGTCTTGGCTGTAGTACCGGGGTTTTGGAGAGGTTGGAGTGCAAAAAATTATATAACTTAACTGGCAGGAGCAATTAGGAAAATGTTTTATCCAACTGTGATCTGGAATTATCAGAGAAACTGGCATGTGTTCTGTCACCAATTGTTCTTCCAGTAGTGCTCACATGGATGGCAAGTCAAATCTAGTCCAACTTTTAACTAAGAAACAATCTATTTGTATTATTCAAATGTGTGTTGAACCAGAATTCAACTGTTCTGAATCATTTAGTATTGAATAGATCATTGTCTTGTCACTGACTAATGGGATCATTGACAATGAACCAGATTTTTACAACTGGAACCGTGTGAAGCTTAGATACTGTGATGGAGCTTCTTTTGCTGGCGACTCTAAGTTCGATGATGGGGTTAGCTGTTTCACTTGGAAACTTTCATGTGATTATTAAAGGTTTTGTAATATATAACACATTCAATCTGTGCTTATGTGAAACAGAGCTCAGTGCTTTATTTCAGAGGACAAAGGATCTGGGAAGCCATTGTTAATGATCTGCTTCCAAAAGGTTTGGGACAGGCACATAAGGTAAAAAGCTGCTTTGCCATAGTTCCTCAGAACCTTTAGAATTAGGCAAAGGTAGTCCAAAAATTCCTGTCCAAAACAATGTTCTTTAGTTGTTACAAAGGATGATAATGGTTCCCACTAGATCCAACTGCCTCTGACTCGAGAAAACCCAATCAGGTTCAGACAAAACAATGTCCAATTGGCTTAAACTAACCCAATCTATCAGAATTGAACTTGAATCGAAAGGTGAAGGTATACTAAACCTCCCATGTAAAGAATAACAACAATTTAATGAAAGTTCCGCCGATATGTGAGATTGGAGTGGTTCAGTGTATGCAGTCTTTTCCCTTATTAGTGGAGACATTGTAAAAGCCCTTCATGTATGTTAGAGATACTGAACAGATAATCAGGGGTTATTTGTTCAGTATCTCTAACTCCTGATTATCTGTTCAGTATCTCTAACAATGTACAAGCCCGTAACTTAGCTCCAGTCCTGACTCGTCTTCTGGTTTCTGCTTCTTCCCAGGCTTTGCTTTCAGGCTGCTCTGCTGGGGGTCTAGCTGCCTTCATTCATTGTGAAGGGTTCACCAGGATTTTACCGGGGAATGCAAGTGTAAAATGCTTAAGTGATGCAGGATTTTTCATGGATATGTAAGATCTGACTTTTCGTTCCAAAATTACGGTAATTGAATGTTTTAATTTTACAAATTAAAAGATTTTTCTTTCTATTTTTTCTTGCAGAAGAGACATAAACTCCAATTACACTATGAGATCCTTCTTTGAAAAACTTGTTTCTCTCCAGGTACTTACTCTTCCTCTGATTCACCTGGCTGTTCATCAGATTATAGAACTATATTCTATGGTCTGAAATTGGAAAATTGATGTGTTGCAGGGAGTTGAAAAGAATCTAAATGTATACTGCACCAATCAGCTTTTCAATCCAAAATTGGTACATTGTTCTTCAAACCTATCCTGTCTTCTTCACTTCTAGTCCTTCTGTTAGGAATTTTTTTTTTTTTTGCTTTTTTGGTTTCGGGTCAGATTGAGTTGTGTTTTACTCATTGACTTCGTACCAAGTTCGGGGCAAAATGTCAACTCTATTCTTCATAGTTATGACGTTTGTGTCTCTCTTCTGCAGTGTATCTTTCCACAACACTCCTTACAGTACATTAGAACACCATTCTTCATCTTGAACTCAGCTTATGATGTATACCAAGTAAGTTTTCTAGTTCTTACGGTGACGTGGACTAAACTCTAGCAGTAGATTCCAAGCTGACAGGAACATCAAACAAAAATTTCAACAGATCAACCATGTCTTGGTGCCACCTTCTTCAGACCTTCTCGGTCACTGGAAACATTGCAAACTTGATCCAGCGAACTGTAGTTCAACTCAGCTAGAGATACTTCAAGGTCTGTATTTGCATCAGCTTGGAGTTGTACGAACTAAATACTTTCAGGTTTTGATGTTCTGCAAGTTCTTTTCCCAGGGTTCAGGCGTGACATGTTAGGAGCTATGATCTCATTCTTCAGGTATTCAACAAGAGGGGGAATGTTCATAAACTCTTGTTTCGCTCATTGCCAGAGCGAGTCACAGGACATTTGGTTTGGTGTTGACTCACCAAGAATACACAACAAGGTATGGTTTTTAAATTCTACCAGACTCTCTAATCCGCAGATATAACAACCCTATGAGATATCAAGGCTTATATTCAACATTCAACGTTGCAGACCATTGCAGAAGCAGTTGGAGATTGGTACTTCAGTAGAAATATAAGCAAACATATCGACTGTCCGTACCCTTGTGACACTTCTTGTCATAACCTTGTACCAGCACTTTAGGTACGTGAAATTTCCTCGGAAGAAACTGTACTTTTGTGTCGAGTATAATTCTGTTTCTTCATCGATAACAGATCGAAAGTTGCAGGTTTCAACATAGACGATCCAATACAAGATAACTTAGCAGACAGAATTGAAGCTTCTCATCTCAGAAGCTAGGAGATATTGGAGCAGATGGTTTATAGAAAAAAAAAAAAACAGAATTGTTGTATTGACACACTTGGGCAATTTGTCAAATTATTCAACAAATGAAGGTCTCAAGTTTGAGTCTTTTTAGAAATTTTTACTTAAAATTCAATTGTAACTTCTTAAGAGAAAGAAGAAAAAAGAAAAATTCTTTAGCCTGCCTCTTTTTTATTTAATTCGAAATATAAAATTTAAAGATATTAATTTCATCAAAATTAAGTTTATTCCTCGTGAATTAAACATTATAAATAAACTAATTTTATTAATGATCGGATCTAAACTCAATTCTTATTAATAAGTTCTACATTCTACTTGTATTAAAAATTCTAATATGGTATCAAAGCAAGTTTAGTCCAGATTCTTAATTTCTAATTGTCTGTCTAGATATTCAATCCCATTGGTCCGATCCGGTTATTGCTGCATTTATTTCAAGTGACAAATGGAAGAGTATTCCCACATTCATTAAAAATAAAAATGTTAAAGAGTTAATAAATGGTAAGCGTCAACTAACCAAATGGCTAGTTCTAATCATTTTGACAATAGTTGGACCCAAGCTAAATTCTTCTTAATGGGCTCTATACTCTAATCATATAAAAAATTTTAATAATTGTATGACCAGATTTTCACACAGAGCATTATTTACAATTATAGAGGTTTGATGGACAAAATTAAAGTAATATTTATGGAGAGATTAAAATTATATTAAATTTATTATGAAAATAAAAAATAAAAATGTTTTTAAAACTATATAATTGATTATTAGGAATGGATTAAAACATTTTAATCATCCATTTATTATAAAATAATTCTAAATATACCATTTCTATAAATGTTATCCTTAATTTTCTTTTTTCTTTTTATCTTCTTTAAGTTTTCTATTGTAATTTCAAGAAGAAAATAAGATAAAGGTTCTATGACTTTAGTTGAAGGAATATAGGACTTTTTTTTATTTTATTTTGAACATTATATAATTAATAAAATTAAAAAGATGGTATTAAAATTCTTTTCAGTTCTAGTATTGGTATAATAATATAATATCGGTATTTGTAATTATGAATATTACATCAGATAAAATTGTAAAATAATCTTTTTAATTCTTGTATAATTAAATTTTAATGTCTTATTATAGTAAAATTTGTTTCAATAATTCAATTTATCAAAATTAGTATTTTATTTATAAATTAAATACTACTATTATTATCAAAAAATATTTAAACTTAATACAACATGATAAATGTAACAGTAATAATCGATTTCATTATACTTAATTAAGATAATACATAAAAATAAGACTACATCTAAAAGACTAGAAGGTATATCTAAATAAGGGGTTTGACAACGAGAGGCAGACCTAGACTAGGCCTCAAGGACAGCAAAATAGAAGGGGAATGACAATAAGCAGGTGAAATGGAAAAAGAGAACTTAGATAAGAGCAAGGTTAGGACAACCTTGTACTCCATCGAAGTCAAATTCCTACCTACACACATTCTCCCACCAAACCCAAATGGCAAAAAACCCATCTTGTGCTTGCAACCACCGTACAACTTGTCCTCCTCGAACCTCTCTGGCTTAAACTCGTACACATCGGGTCCCCATAGGTCAGGGTCGTGATGCATGGCGACTACATCGATCCACATGTTCGTCCCATTAGGTATGGTCAGCTCGTTTACTCTTATGTCTTCTCTAGCTTGCCTTTGAACGTTTGGTGCTGGTGAGTAAAGCCTCAGAACTTCATTCATCACCCAACCCATCTGTCAAAAAAAAAAAACTCTAATTTAATCAATTTATATAAAATTTAAGAGTTTATGTGAATTTTTGTTAAATTTTTAGGAGATTGTAAACAAATAATGCTGACAGAATGCATATGCAAGCCATACGAGAGTAAATTTGGCCGGTTCTAATTCAACTAAATGTGAAAATGGTGATGTTGGTGTTGGGTACCTCTTAAGGTGTGTGTGGCCACTCAAAAGTCAGTGGGGTGTTGCCACGCGTACAAAGACAAAAAGTGCTGCTTTGTAATCACGCGTGGACGACGCCGTCTTATGATTCTACAATCCACCTAGTAAGATCCAATAGTGTGGGAATCTATTTCATACGGGAGCGTGTGGACTATGAACCATGTCGTGTTTGACGTCGTTGACCGCCTAGCCCTACTCTCCTAACAAGCTCCCACGGATCATGGTTGCCAAAACCAATTTTACTATGTATACCCACTAAAGTTGTTAGCATTCTAGGTTTTAATACCTAATTAACATTCCTAATCTCGTTTTAAACTAAACATTAATCCAAATAACTTATGAAGTAGGCTGTTCTTTTTAAACAAAGATATATTATAATTTTTTGGTAATATGAAATTGTAACTACTGCCCTTTTGATGTAAATGTATTATTGACCTATAGTCATGCTCTTAGTGCCAACATACACATGTGGGTGATGTTGGCTTTGTCGTGGATGTAACTATGCCATATGTCCATTTATGGCTTCAATGATTCCATAATTTTCCCTCGCTAGATTTTAGTTTCTCCTCATCCAAACACAACTTGCATGATTATTGTTCATGCATGAATTTTTAACTTGTACTTTTCCTTCTTAAGGCAAGCAAGTAGCATGAAGTAAACCTATTTTTATCTCCAATCCATGCTTGATTAGTAAAACATATCTACATGTGATATACAAGCATAATAAGTACTTAACTACTGTAGTTACTTACCTTCTTAAGCCCAGCAAGTGCTGCGAAATGAAGCTCATTATCTCCAATTACTTCTCTGATCTCCTCCCTGAGCTGGTTCTGCCATTGTTGGTTCTGAGCAAGAAGCAGAAGTGTCCACGACAGAGCCAAAGCCGTCGTTTCGTGGCCACCGAAGAAGAAAGTTTTGCACTCGTCGACTAGTTCCCTTGTCGTCAATGTCTTCCCAAGCCGGCCATTTTCGTGATTCTCCTCAATTAATAAC
Source organism: Erythroxylum reticulatum (assembly GCA_025504915.1). Taxonomy (NCBI): domain Eukaryota; kingdom Viridiplantae; phylum Streptophyta; class Magnoliopsida; order Malpighiales; family Erythroxylaceae; genus Erythroxylum; species Erythroxylum reticulatum. The sequence goes on along the minus strand of JANSVA010000007.1, from coordinate 33,301,165 downwards.
CCTAACAAGTCCTTTTCAAGGTACCCTTTTCCGGGATTGTTTCTTCGAGCTTCGATAATGGAGGAAAGGAGACTATCGATTTCTTTTCCAAGTCTTTTGGCTTCTAAGGTCTGTTTAGGGCACATGTACTTGCTAAATGGTACACCCACGTAACGATTAGTCTTGAATAGAGTGATTTGCATGGCTCTTAATTTCTCAAACACTTCTCTTCCACTTCCATAGCTTAATCCAAAGCTTGTCCTAGCAATGATCTCGCCGGCTAAACCTGTAATTTCTCTCTCAACATCGATCTCACGGTGGCCTGAATCGATGAGGCTACTCCATTTCTCTATCATGATTGTGGTTGAATCCACCATTGAGCTTGCCATAGCCTATAGGTTTAAGTAATATGCAATTTAATCAGTACCTTGAAAGTAATAAATAAGTGCAAAAAATGGTTGTTCAATTTAGAAGATCGTTTAATTTTATTTATGCCATTTTTGACTTTGTTAGGAAAAATCTTACCACCTAATCCTTTAGTTTTTAATTTTCGTGCATTATGAAAAATCAAACAAACTTACTTTTATGTGATTTGAGTAATGAAGTCTTCGTCTTGGAAAATAATACCATCAAGACTAGATGATGCATGCTCTTGCGTGAGATATATGTTGTTTTTTACAAACTAAATTGCCTGTTGTATTGAATCATGATCACTTACACACTTACTGTAAATGGACAAATTATTATGTGTAAATTAAAAATAAAATTAAAATTATAGAGCTTTTATGATAAATTACTAAAAATATTTAAAATTTTTATTTTTATAGACTTATAAATTTTGCATCTAGTGATATATTATTTTTTAAAAATATATTATTATTTTTAAGCATATTAATAATTTTTCATAGTGGAAATTAGGTTTTGATCATGTGCATGAGAGAGAGACGCGGTGGCTGATTACCTTCAAGTTAGCCGGAGCAAAAGCCGGAGTGATAACATGACGCTGACGAACCCAATCGTCACCTTCAACCATAACCAAGCCATCACCGAACATTGGTTCTCTGTCACGCTTAAACACTTGTGGCTTTCCCCATCTCTTCCCCATCACTCCATTCGACATTCTCTTCAGGAATTCTGGGTCTGCAATGTACAAGAATGGCTCTGTGCCTAACCAGTATATGAACACCTTCCCTGAAACACACAACAAAACCGGCCAACTGTTTAACACGAACAATACGCTAACGATCATAACTTTCTTCAGATGGTTTTACGTACCGTGAGATTGCTGCCATTGAGCGAAGTAAGGAAACACAGTGGAGTGAATATCATGAGAGATTATCGAAGAACCAATAGATTGAGAAGAGGTCTTCCTGCTTATGTTCTTGATTTCCTCAATGTTCCCCAGAGGAAAACTTGGAGTTGGACCTCTGAAACCTCTGGTTTTAAGCTTCAGATAAGCACTGATAGGCCAAACCCAGCAAGAAAAAACAACTCTCAACAACAGGTAGAAGAAAACACTAATCATGACAAAGCTAAGCATATAAAGAAACTCCATCACTGTTTTTATGGAAGCTTATCGTACTGTATAGTATAGTACTACTTCAATGGCTTTGTGTAACTGATGCGATATAGAAGAACCGAAATAGGGTATTTATAGATGGAGAGGGGGCTCAACAATGCCCGAGCTTTGACCATTTTTTTCAAAGAACACGACCTTAGGACTTGTTTAGGCTTCTTTTTTTTTTTTAATGTTTTGATTTGTACTCATCTTCTAAAGTCTCTGCCTCGGTAAACACATGTGGACGCCGCCCGAATCGTGTCATCTATAGGATTTGACCAATGAAAGTTTGCCACGTATGATTTGACTTATTCACGCGGGGAAAACTTGAGATTTTGACTAGAGATCAAGAGGGAACTCTTGAGGATAAGCAAAGTAAAACTTCTCCTAATTAATTCATACTTATTTCGTGAGAACGTAGCAGAGAGAGACCTTTGACTTGAAAAAATGGTTTTCTCGTTCCAAGCTATGAAAAAGCTAGAAAATTAAGAAATTTTCAAGTTATTTCTTCATTTAGACCGGTACAATGGTAACATCTTTATCATCATCACACTCAGTCTAAAGTTCTGCAATAAAACAAAATCTGGAGAGGTCTAGTAGTAAAGCGAGATCTGGGGAAGTCTAATAATATTACCAGTACTATGATAACATTATTGTAAAAACTAAACTGATATACGAGAATTTGAAAATTTTAATAATACATAGTCTTATTTAGAAATATAATAAATATTAACTTAAGTATACATTAATAATTGATACCAAGGAGCCTAATCATATCACATGATGAAATCAAGATCTATGTACATTAGCAATTAATTAATTAATTACGAGGTGTGCACATCACATGGATAAATGAATATTTACATTCATTAAATTAATAATAAATTAACACATTTTTCTTCTGTTCAATTAAAATGAGTTTATTACATTATGTTTTAAAGCTAATTAAAACTAAGGATGAGATCATTGTGCTTTGTGCCCTAGCCACACGTATCGCATGCAACTTGACTTTTATTATTGTTTTCAAACTTCGAATGTTTTATGGGTCAAAGATAGAATGTTGAATATTTATGTCTGAAGTCAAAGACAAGATGCAATTCTTTAACTACAAAATACCAAAGTCAAACGTATTCCAAACCTAACAGGAGACTACATTTGGAATAAATAATGGCTATGTTTCCTTTTTTTCATACAAAATTTAAAATTTATAAATTTAGAACATCCTTTGTTTTGAAACAATAAAAAGAATTTTATTAATACTATCAAAATCTATAAAACAACATTACAATGAGTCAGTTCGTCTGCCTAAAAATTCAAAATCCTCTAATAGTTAAAAAACGAATACATCAATTGATTATAGAAAATCAAATTGGCTAAATGTCTGTTGTTGACAATAAAAGCTACATGAGTAAGTAGATAATCCGACTCCTATAATGAAGTAAATGAGTAGTAATTGTCTTTCATTGAGCACTTAAAAAGATAGTTCTTTTTGAATATATGGAGTCTTCATTTTTGTCTCAAAGAGGCCGACTATAATGGACTTCCTATCCATTACTAATTCTCTCATCATGGGTTGTTTGAGAGGGTCATTTAACCCTCTTGTGTTTCATATTAAAATGATCATTTAAGAAGAATACTCTCTTTTTTTTTTTGTTTTCCTTCTAGTTGTTCTTCTTTTGGGATTAGGGGAACTCTCATGAAACCTTTCTGCTATCTCAATAATTTTGTCATTCTCTGATTGTATTAGCAAAATGTCAGCTTGTTGGATCATTCTCTAGTAGACCATGTTCATCTTCTATCTCTTCTTCCATTGAATGTGAATCTTGTATAGTAGTTACATCTTTCTAGTTATTAGGTTCCTATAGTTGAGAAGTGTGTCCAGATGCTATATTAAGTTTTCGACCTTCAATATCTGGAGTATTTATAACTGAGTTATCTAGATTTTCATTAGTATCAACTTATACAGGCGGCCTCATTATTATCCATGAGAAAAGATTCAACTCCTAGTAGCTCATCTTGCCATCGAGTTTGAAAAAGTTTTCTTGTACGGACTCATTTCTCAGTTGAATTA
>JANSVA010000007.1:33243384-33262527 GCA_025504915.1 Erythroxylum reticulatum | reverse complement strand
ATGTGCACATATCACTGTTCACAAATGCATGAGCATGAGATGTGTTTTCCTAATTTCTCCGATTAATCTCTCGTGTATCCGTTTTGTATAATTCAACCCTTTATCCGAAGACGGGATGTTACATCTGGTCTACTAAGATATAACAAACCCCTAACTAAGTTTCTATAATTTTGAGCATCAACCTTCTCTTCACCATCAACCAAACTAAGCTTCTGGTTTGTAATCAATGGGGTCTTCACTGGATTACATTCTTGCAACCTATACTTCTCAAGAAGATCTTTAGTATATTTCTCTTATGATGAAAATTCCTTCATCACTTTGCTTCACTTCAAGTCTAAGAAAACAACTCATTAACCCCAAATATGTCATCTCAAATTCATGCACCATAGAATTGTTAAACTCATTCATTGTGACAGCACTATTACTAGTGTAAATGAGATCATCAATATAAAGACATACCATTAAAACATCATTAACTTTAGCCTTAACATAAAGAGTAGACTCACTAGAACTTCTGAGAAATCCACGAGTATTGAAGAAGCTGTTAATCCTTGCATACTCGACCCATGGAGCTTACTTTAAGTCATAAAAAGCTTTCTTTAACTTGTACGCTTTATTTTCTTAACCAGTCACTTCATACCCTTTTGGTTGTTGCACATAAACTTCTTCATCCAAATCACCATCTAAAAATGTTAAGTTTACATCAAATTGATAAACTTTTCACTCATATTGAGCAGCTATCGCTAAAACAGCTCAGATAGTATCAAACCTCGAAATCAAAGCAAATGTCTCATCAAAGTCTACTCCCTCGCATTGTATATAGCCCCAAGCGACCACCCTTGCCTTGTACTTCTAGATCGAACCATCTAGCTTATACTTAACCTTGTAGATCCATTTTAAACCCACTACCTCCTTGTTGCAAAGTAGTTCAACTACTTTCCATAACTTGTTTCTCTCTAAGGCCTTTATTTATTCATTCGTAGCATCATACCATTCTATCACTTGCACTACTTCTTCAAATGAAATTGGTTCTTTAACTTTTTCCATGTGAAATCTCTCTATTACTACATAAATTTCATTTAAAGATCTCCATTTTCTTGATGGTGTCTCCGAGAAAGATGAATTGGGTATAGATGAACTCAAAGACATATATGAGCTAGCTATTGGTGTCGATGAACTAGAGCTGCCATTTTTCTTTACCAAAAATAGATGGAGTTTCATCATCACTTTCTATGAACCTAGTATGGGATTGTGCATCATCCCAAATCCAAGAGCTTTTTTCATCAAACACTACATAACAACTGATTAGTAACTTCTTGGTGTAATGATTGTAAAATCTATAGCCCTAAGTTTCTGCACTATACCCCACAAAAATACATTTTACACCATTTTCATCAAGCTTTGTTCTCTTTTGGGCAAGAATATGAACAAAAGCAAGACTACCAAAAACCTTAAAGTGAGTTACCTTAGGCTTTTACCTATGTCAAGCTTCAAAAGGAGTTTGGTGTTGTAAAGCTATTGTAGGACTCTGGTTAAGAATATAGGTTGTCGTATGCACTGTTTCTACCCAGAAGCTTTTTGGAAGAGCTTTATCCTTTATCATACTTTTAGCCATCTCCACAAGACTTATTATAGCACCTAACTCTTGCAAGACACATATCCGACATCCTGAGTAATATCAGAATCCATACCCCATGAGGGTGGCATACGAGCACATTTAGTCAGTCAAACACTTGAAAATCAGTACAAAATTTTCAAAATTAAAACACATGTATACAAAAATCAATAATCGAAACGGCCCATTTTAATCATAAACTTTTTCAATCTCAGTAATACAATCATCAGAATTTCAATAGTCATTTGGACCCATTATAAATACAGAATACTTGTAGTCATAATTTCATTACATTGCAAAATCATTGACAAACATCTCCAATCTAAAAAGTTATTACAAAACAGAAATGCTCGAATACACAAGTTATAATAAGTGCGGAAGACTCTATTTTATACAAAATAAAAAAATAAATATAGACCCGAACTGATCTCGACCTCAATCTCTTACTCGATTGCAGTATATACTCCCGTTTGTCTAACAGGGTAACTCTTCAGAGCCTGAAAAATATTGCAAATTTTGGATGAGTTTTGTGAACTCAATGAGGTAACCATCATCGATGGTTCACTCAATTCATGCAATACATCAATATACGTAACATGTAATTCACATCTTTGCATTTAGCATAATTCATCACATGTTACATTCTCAATTACAAGTAAGGTAATTTCGCATTTCAAACAATTAAACATACTTATTAAAATGTATATGAAATGTTTATGTGACTCTTTTCCAATTATTACATTGTTGTGACCGAGTGCCTAACTATCCCGTATTTATTGTAGATACCGAGCTCATTTATAACTGTCTCTTATCCGTTGGGGATACAGGGCTCATTTTACATAATGAGCCTTTAGCTCTTATACACTTTCTGAGCTGTAGGCTCTTTTTCACATTCTGATCTTTAAACTCTTTTTCTGTGGTGACTCCGGTCACAACTGCTTTTATGTTTCATGCATTCATGTAATGGAATGCATCACCTTCACATAATTTCAGTCTATCACATGCTTTTAGATTCACATTCAATTTCACATTCATCTTCAGATTGTGGTCCAGCATTCAACAGAATGTTAAGTATCACTTTTGTATTCATATGTATATTCACAGTTTTCTTCCGGAACTAGATCCGACATTTAATAATCAAATCATGCATCACGTATTTTATCAAATTTACATACAAGTAGCACTTTAGTATCACATACATGCATCAAATCTCAGACCTTCATTGTCTAGCATCAACACAAAATAAATTCGCATTCATATCATCATTTAAAACATATTTTTAACTCAAACTATTAATTGAGAGAAGCCGTCTAGGTTACTCACAGTACGCTCCAGATTAGCATTAGCTTCAATGATCTGGAAACGTTTAAATGTAGACGTTTATCTTGCACATCAAAATTATGCAATACACATGATACATACACACATTAATTTTTTACACAATTATAAGCATTCATTTATGCACACGTTTGTATATAGAATATGTACAATGCATGTTCATGACGATCCTGGGTATCACTCTATCATTCTCATTAAGTAAACATTTGTATTCCGAAACTTATATAAGTAACATTTATACTTATGATTTATTCCTCAATAAAATCATTAGAATCTCATTTCATAACCCAATGAATCATTGCAGATTTTTCTCCAAACATTAACTTTCGGGTATACTCTTTCTGATCATTTAGACAATATAAATGGGTAAATTTGAGAGCACTTTCTTCTAGAAAATTGTTCTCATATATCTTAAGTTTATAATGACACCAAAATCATTCAATTTGGTTCATTATTGTGAAATTTATACTCCAAATATTTTTGGACTACTTTGATTCTGAGATAGTGCCTTGCATTCAATTTCCACCTAGAAATTGAAATTCTTAGAGTCTGATTTAGAATTTTATTTCTTCATATAATTAGTATCTCTATGTTTCTAGTTTACTCAAAATCAAAAATCATGTCATTTGAATAACTACAAAACAAGATATGGACAAAATACTATAACATGTTCAGTGCAGAGAAAAGTTCGACGAGGCGAAGCCAGAGAAATTCGCTGCGGAAAACCCCTTCAGAAATTCTCAAGAAATTTTTACAAATTAATCGCAGAGAAACCTAGAGTTGGCCGCATCAAACTTTACCTGAAAGAAATCCTAGCTAAATCCTTCAAGTTTGTTGCGTCGAATCAAGTAGTTTACGCGAACTCCCACCGAAGCAAACCCAGTTTTTTAACTTCATATCAAAATTTGAGACTCTTATAGATAGAATTTAAATTTGATTTCTTCATGAAAAATGTAGCTATACGTCTCTAGTTTAATAAAAATGAAGAACCATTTCATTTCAATAATTATAGGAAAAGTTATAGCTAAAATATTGAAGCATACTTAGTGAACATTTTCAGTCAATCATCTTCAAACTTTCCAGATTTCACACCTTACATAACTTGTACAAAGATCACCATTTTCTACTTCATTTACTCCTCATTTTCAAATCTATTTCATCTCAATATCATTCTCCAACCAATCATGATCTAAATTTGATCATTAACCTAAAAACAAGATATGTTCATATACCTATTCATCAACTTCCAATTCCCATTAAAACATCCTTTTCACAACCAATCTATCTTAAAAACATGTGTAGCATAATCTCATCATAGTTTCTTACTCATCATATACAATATCAATCATCCATAAAACAACTCCTAACCTATTATTTAGCATTTATATGAAACAAAACGTCAATATATATATATATATATGCTCATTTCTTCACCAACACTTTAGCATATACAAAACTCCTTGTTATGATCATTCAACCTTTAAAACATCTCTATAAATTATTACTTATCAAGCATATATATATAAGCAAGAAATTTACATACCCTTCATCATCCACGACACATACATACACAAGACACCATTTCATGTCATTAACCTCTAACTATCATTATAAATATTTCATTTAACATTGCCCATAAAATTAAAACATGACTTACTTGATTTAGCTACCAAATCTTCAAAATCACCATTAAACCCTAAATCTTTCCTCTCCACGATCATCAACTTTCATGGAGGCATAGGTTGGGTCTTTTAGCATCAAGGTGGAGATAGTAAATTATTTAAGTGGCTAGTGATGGAGGGAAGAAAGATTCAACCTTATGGCTTGGAGAAGAAAGCATCGTGAATGAACAAGAAGAAAGGAGAAGATAAAGGAATGAAGAAGATGAAAATATAGGCAAGTATCGTTTTTAGCAAGTAAAAGACCAAAATAAGTGGAATGGTCTTTATAAAAACGTGATTCAATAAGTGGTGTGGCAAGTGACACATGTCACTTCCCACATTTCACTTTCCTATTGTTCCATTTAGTCCACCATAATAACTAGTCCATTTTGTCTCCAAATTCTAATCCAATTGTCTCCTAATTTTCAATGGCACTTGTCAATAAATCCTAATGTCTTTCATCAAAATTTTCATTGCCATTGGACAATAATTTATACTACCATTTAATAATTATTTTGCCACTACGCATTTTTCCTAGTACAAAATACCCTTAAATTCTAGAAAAATTCCAAAAATTCCAAAAATTCTAAATTAGCAAGTACACTCTCCAAATCAATTTTCACACATGTAATTCACAATTTCAAATATAATCACATTTATAAACAATTATACTTGGAAATTGTCAACGAATGCATGTATAATTATTTTTATATGCAAATATTCAAATTCATGTGCGTATATGTTAACATTATGTATGAGCATGAAGATGCATTTTCTTAATCTCTCTTTAAGCTCACATATGCCAAATTTTTAGGGTTTTAACCCTTAGTATGGGAACGGGATGTTACACATATATTCTTTTGTTCAACCACATCATTTTGTTGAGGTGTGAAACTAGCTGTAAGTTGTTGTTGAATGCCATACTCTTCACAAAAACTGTCAAACTCTTCTGAAACAAATTCTTCACCATGTTCTAACTTTAAGATCTTCATGGGCTATCCACTTTGTTTTTCCACAAGTGCTTTAAACTTCTTACAAATTGGCAGCATGTCTGATTTCTCGTTAACAAAATACACCCAAGTCATTATGTTAAATTCATCAACAAATACAATAAAGTACCTGTTGTCGTTGAGTGATGGAGTTCGCATAGGTCCACAAACATCAACATCGATCAATGCAGTAGGTTTATCAGCTCTCCTTGCCTTACCTTGCCTTTGGGAAAAGTGTCCCGGTGTTGTTTACCAGCCACACAACTCTCACATACAACATCATTAGTTTTAATCAAAGGCAAACCATGGATCAAATTCTATTCCTTCAAAAAACTTAACCTTTTAAAGCTCAAATGTCCATATCTATGATGCCCATATCTATAAAGCTCAAAAAACTCAACTGTTTAAAGCTCAAATGCCCACATCAAGTAAGGTAGATTTCAATGTTGACTTTTCATTAAGACTCAAAGGAAAACATTTACTTTTATCCATAAGAACCTTAAGCAAAAGGTGTTTCTTTAACTTATCTTTGTAGACAAAACATGTTAAATCTTTAAAAGATAAGTGAATAATCTTCCAATAAAAATTATCGTACACTCAACAGTTTAGAATCCAAATCCAAAACATACAAAACATTCTAAAGAAAATTTATTCCTTTTCCTTGAGTTTCACGAACAGTTCCGTCTTCCATAATTACCCGGCTAGTCACGGACTTGTCTAGTTTAGTGAACAAATCAAGTTTTCTAGCCATGTGATTGCTGCAACCACTATCTACATACCACACACCTAAAACACATTCTTTGGCTAAATAAGAAACTAGGAATATGCTCTTTGTATCAACCTCATCCTCTTATTGAGTGAGGTTGGCCTGTCTTTCTTTAAGTCGACAAAACCTCTCTATATGTCCATACTTCTTACAATGAAAACACTGATTTGGGTTTGAATTTTCACCTCTATCATCAGTGCTAGGATGTTGGTTGTTGTTTTGATTGCGGCCTCTACCTTTACCTCCTCTGCCAATACGTGAAAATCGACCTTCATGTCCTCAATTGGAAGCACCTCTGTCACTTGACTCTCTGTCTTTGTTTTTGAAAAACTGTCTTACTCTGGAAAGCATTTTCCACTATATTGTTGTCATATCGCTTAATCCTGTCTTCATGAGAATAAAGAGAGCCAAGAACTTCGTCTACTATTAGTGTACTTGTTGGACCCCGTTTCTAGAGCCTAGCATCGGAGTCGTGAGAACGTGAGCTTAGTCTAATGAAATCTCCTTAACCACCATATGTTCATCTTTATGCTTTGATACTATAACATGTTGGTCCATGAGTCCTGGCGGGTGGGCTCGCTGCAACAAATTTTATGTTTCACCACAGCGAGCTTACGAGAACTTCTACGGAGACCCCTCGGGAAAAGTTTGCAGTAGCAAACTCTTGACTTCGTCGCGGCGAAGTTCCCATATTAGACCCAAGCATCTCTCGAGATAAGTACGTCGCGGCGAGAAACTTGATTTCGTCGCAGCGAAGATGCACAATTAACCATAATAATACCTTTCGGGAAAGGTTCACCTAAGAGCCTTCCTTAGGTTTCTCCATCTATCCAATCGTTACTTTTACTCTAAGTTGTCTCGAATTCACTCCCCCTAAGATAAAATCATTTCATGACAATTAAACTACCAATGTTATTTCGTCATATTCTCTATTCTCTTTTCTTAAAACATTTAATTCATTTCTTACAATTAATTCTCATTCTTCACAAAAATCCTATATTTCTTTTCCATAACATCTCTCTCTTATATATCAACAATTCATGTTCAAAATTCATCATCTCAAATCGATAACTTTCTCAACTATACCTAATTTCAACTCAATTTTATCCATACACAAATTCATATTTCCACTCAACGTCGTCCATACATGATCCATAATTCATTAACATCAAAAGATAAGAGTTTTGACAAAGCTGTAATGACATTTCAAATCACAATACATCAATTTCTCAAAATCCCAAAATACATAAGATACTTGAACTAATAATAATTGAAATGCAAATAAGACCTCATGGTTACTAAATATAGTTTAAAATACAAAAATATGCAACTTAGAGTGATGCCTTGCCTCTCTTTCACTCCATCTCTTACTCATCACTTGGAGGTGGGAACTAAATGGGGCTGAGCTTAAAGCTCGCGGGTAACGGATTTATAATCAAGAAACAAGCAAAACTATTTTCAAAACTCATTGCCATTGCACATTTTCATAGCCATAGAAATTTTGCAGTAAAAATCATCAAACACTTATTTCTCAAAATTCTCAATTTATCAAACAATTTATGAGCAATTAAATTATGTATACATCAAACTTATTAACATATCATAAGTACATAAGCACATCAGAATAGTTTGGGAGGTCCATAAACAGAACAAACTAACACAATCCCATATAATGGTCCTGTGTAATCTTGAACATAACAAACTAACACAATCTCACATAGTGGTTTTGTGTAGTCGTAAACATGAGGAAGTCTATGAAGGAGCTCCATGTCATTAGCAGGCAGGCGGGAGAAGCCTTTAGTCGAAGTGTACTTGACATATAGAATGAACCAAACCAAACTCACATAACATGTATCTCATAACTTGTACCAAAATGGCACATTTTTTAAGCTTGTTTTTCATGAACATGAGATATTTCGAAAATCATTTCTGAAAACTTGATTTTATAAACATGTAATTTTTCAAAAAGAATCATTCTTAAAGTCTTTTCATAAATTATCAACACAATTCATATATCAAACATATAACAATTTCACAATCCATTCAATAAGCAATAAATGCAACATCTATGATGTAACTGAAATCATTAAACTTCTTTGATTCAAAGAAAACATTAGTGGCTTATTTACTCTATTATAAACATGTATCCACCTTGATTTCCTTGCTTAAGAAATTAGCTTAAGGATGTCTTTCCTATTGCTCCTCTTGCCTTCTTTGATTCTCTTTATCAATGACAAAAATTTCCATTCAATAGGAATACAATTTGAGGACCCATATATAGCATAATCACTAAGATAAATCCTAAATACTCAAACTTTTCCAAAAGTCCCAACCTTCGGGTCAATTTTCCATGATCCTTTTGATAAAGAAAATGATGAAATTTGAAACACTTTCTTCTATAAAATTTTCCCCATGGTCTTAAGTTTCTAATGACACCAAAATCATTCAATTTGGTTCAAAAATTTGAAAGTTATACCCCAATTATTTGTGGAATGTTCATATGCTGAAATAGTTGTTTGTGCTCAACTTCCATCCAAAATTTTAGATTATTAGAGACTGAATTAAAACTCAACTTCACCATAAAAATTGTAGCCCTACGTATCTAGTTTATTCCAAATCAAAAATCATCCCATTTGAATAACTACATAAAAAGTTATGCCTAAAATACCGAAGTATGTTCAAGTTGTGCAGAGAAAACTTCGCCACGACAATCTTTGATTTCCTACAGGTTGGCGTGGCGAACTTTCACAAAGACACGGCACTTCCCCCAAAAAAAATTTCTAGATTCTTACTCTATTCAACCTCATTTTACTTCTAACTGTCACATAAATATGCTTCATTCATCAAATAAAAAAGAAAGATGCTTATAAGTATTTGTTTAGTTTTAAATTCTTCAAACTCTTCAAGATCTCCAGAAACCCTAGTTTTTTTTTTCTCTTCTTTTCCTCTTCTTCTCTTCTTCTCCACGACGCTCTCTCTTTTTCTCTTTAATTTTCTTCCTTCTTCCCTTTTATACTCTTAATGAATGTAAAATGTCCACTTTGTCCTTCCTTTAAGCCTTATAGACTTATATGCTTTAATGACTTGCCAAAAATGTCTTTTATGCATTCTTACTACTTTAATTCAACAATCCAATGAAATAAATCCTACTAATATAGATATAACAATTAAACTCTCAAAAATAAATCTATCAACACCCCATAATTCATTTAAATCATGCTTAACTAAACAAAAAAAATTCAAGGGCCAACAGTACTCAAGTCTTTCGACTCTTCTATAGCAACCACAACATAATCAGATATCTTAGGCAAACTTCTAAGAATTTTCTATACAACTTTTTGATCAATTAGAATCTCACCAAATTTTCTGATTTGATTCACAACCTCCATCATCTTGCAAAAATAGTTTTCTAGCGAATCAAAATCTTTTATGAACATACCTTCAAAGTTCTGACGAAGAGTTTGAAGTTTCATAGTGATCACTTTAGCATTACCTTGGTAGCTTTTCTGTAGAGCATCCCAAGTTTCCTTTGATTTTATGGCTACTGAAATAAGTGGGAAGATTCCCTCGTCCACTACTTGCTGGATAAAAAATACGGCTTTTGCATCTTTCTTCTACACTTCTCATAAAGCTTCGGTGGTAAATCCAACTTTTGTATAACCATTCTCCACTAAGTCCCACACATCTTGGGATATGAATAATGTCTTCATTTTTGTGCTCCAAATGTCATAACTACTGCCTTAGAAGATTGGAATTGTAGGCAACAATGGATTCATGGTAGTGTTGTTGGCCATGCTTGCTTCAACCTTCTTTGATAGGAAATGTTAGCGAATAGGCTGCACGAAAAATAATAGCTGTAAGATGTTGGAGAATAGGCTACATGAAAAAATAATAGCTGTCAGATGTTAGAAAATAGATTGCTGGAAAATATAATAGCTATAAGAGAACTTTTAACAAACAAATGGTTGCCAAGAACAAAATGGACATAACTGACGCAATTTTCATTCATATGATCAAAGCATTTTATACACAAAAGAAATAACAGCTTAACAAAAAACAAGGACACACTACTCCACTACTCCACTACTTATGGCTAGAAACATGTTTGTAAAAAATAGCAACTCGAGCCCAAAGAACAGGAACAAACTAATAACTTCATTCAAATATCAATAAAACATGTTTCTGCATTAGTTTCCAACAAACGATTATTAACTTCAGTCTTCTAGAGCTCTGTGTATTGGACTACATAGTGGAGACTAAGGCTACGTTTAGTTGGGGTTTTATAATGGAATATAATATTATTCCACCGTTTTGGAGGAGGTTTTATGATGAAATAAAATAGAATGAGATAGAAGGGGAGGGTTTCATGTTACATCTTATTTCATCCTAAACAGTAAAAATAAAAAATCTCTGATTTAGAAGATTTAGAATGGAATGTAACATGATAAAGAATTTTACAATTTATTGTATTATAAACATTCATCCAAATAGAATTTTACTACATTACATTATGAAACCTTTCGTCCCTCCCATATAATAATTTTCTAATATTACATTCATTTATGTTCCATTATATTATAAACCATTCAATTTCAATAAAAAATTTTATGTCCAACCAAACATAACCTAAAGGGCCAATTCGGAGAATACATTTGCACACTTTCTGCTAACATGTGAAAAGATAAATAGCGATCATATATGATATATGTAAGTATGTATGTATTTAGGTGTACTTATACACATGGATACACACAAAGAGATGCAGAGATAGTTTACAAACATTGATCAGATTGCCAAAAAGATTGGTGATAAGGTGAAGGGCAAATTTGACGCTGTACTGAGTAGCCATTGTTGGTCGTTCTTGATGTAGGTTGTGTAGTCTCTAGTTGTGTTCGATATTTACTGCTGACATAACACGCCGGGGTCCATAGCTCAGTGGTAGAGCATTTGACTGCAGATCAAGAGGTCACCGGTTCGAACCCGGTTGGGCCCTTCAGTGAGTGTTTTTTAAAATTTTTGGTTCTTCATCGGACTTTAAAAAATAAGCACTACAAATTCTTTTATTATTAAAAGAAATATCAAGCTTAATTTTTTTATTGAAAAAAATCGTAATTATTATTATTTGATACATATTAAATTTAAATTTAAATATACGTAATAACTTTCAAATTTTAACACTTCCTTTGAATCAATTAAAAATAAATAACTGAAAGTTAAATAATAAATTTAACTCAAAAATAATAAATCTAATACATATTAAGACATCGTTTTTTCTAATCGATGAATATAAACTACATCTCATTGCATATGCTTGATTGATACATCATAGTCGCCGTCTAAAACTCGAGTAGTTTGACAAATTCGACTTAACTTCTATCTAACATTTGATCTTATTTTGGTGTTTTTCAGGACCAAAACATAAAAAATGTTCAAACCTTAATCAATTTCCAATGTACTTATTCAAACACATGTGATTTCTGAAGTCTTCGTTTGTCTTGACATAGGATAGCATCAGTTTTTCTTTTTATTCCTGTAGAAAAAAAGGATGAGAAATTGACATTTTTTAAGAAAATTGTCCAAATTGGACAAGAATTTTATACGGATTGTCGTAATCTATTATTAAGAAATTGAATTGGTTCGAGCGGTTTAACCGTTAAATTTTTGAATCAACTGAGTTTTTAGTTGAATTTTTAATTTCTTAATTTGATTTACTTTAATAAATTTTGCTGATAAAAACCAATAAATTTGTTTATTAATTGTCCGATTTTTTATAAATTAAAATTAATTAATTAATTTTCAGTCATCAGTCTCTCTTTTTAATTAAACTTTAAATTAAAGACACTCTCGTTCAATCTTACTTCAATTTTATTCAATCTTTAATCAGTTTTATGTTAGTCTAATTCGGATTGAACCTTTTAAACCTTAAATTTATTGTCTTATCGATTTAATATCCGATTCGGTTTTTAAAATATTGGTTGTAATATAAGAATATATATTAACATTCTAAACCATTCAAGATTCCAAATTTTGGACCAAGAATTTTCTTTTTTCTTTTGCCTGTTCTTGTTTGCGTTTAAAATGCTCTAACTCACAAGTCAACAAAAATTTCATATGGAGCCAAAAGTTTAACGACAATAAGCCAATTAGTAATAAGAAATTGGATAAACATTGATAGTTTCAATCCTATAAGATTGGAAAGCTTATGTTCAAAGTCTTTGACGGTCTATCATTTGGTATTAGACAATTCATAAGGTTGACAAATGGCCCTTAATTCGGCTTGATCCGAACTTCAAGAGGTGACTCAGGGGGTGCTTGTTTGGGAGTAATGGAAAAAAAGGTATAGGTATGGAATGAAAACTCATGTTTAGTATCAACAGAGGTAACATTTTCATTCTCTCATTTTCAGTAATACTCCATTCTTCTGGATTACCAGAGGAATGTGATTCATTGTTGGCTATATTTCATTCACATTTTTACTATATTCATTCTTATTATCATTCTCATTCCATTATCCTCAATGAACTAAGCACTTTCTCAATATATTACGGTTTAAGTCTTGATACAATTCAAAATAATATTATTTTGATTTCATGTTTTGAATCACCTAATTTTAATTTTAAGCTTTTAACTTGAATTTGATACGTTAATTTTAAATTAAATTTTATTTTCACCTTATAACCTTTAGAATCAAATAAATTAAATATGAATTGATCGAATTTTAGATTAATTCGATGTGATCCAAATAAATATAAAAAATCATTTTTAAACATTATTGAAATTTATTGTTATTAAATTTGGGGGTAAAAGATAAAGTTTAAGAAATCTTTAAAAAATCTCTTTATTTTTAAAATTATAAATATATATATTTCTTATTTTTTAAAAAACCCTTCTTTTATGCTTTGAATCAATGAATTATGAACATCAAAATGAATTAATTAAATGTTAATTATACAACGGTTCAACCTAATTTTTAAATTTGAATCCAACTAATTAAATTTTACTTAAATTAATTATTTAATGTAATTATTTTAAATTATAATTTTAGTTAATTTTAATTAATTTAAATCAAATTTAAGAATTGAGAGAAGTCAGAAGAATTTAAGTACAAGGCGTAACTTATTTTTTGTCTCTGATGGAAATTGAAGCCATTTATAGAAGGAGACGCCAAACCTCGAACTCTTCTAAATTTCCGGTCATCTTGGGTTCAACGTTTGGTCCGTCCATCCGCCATTGATAGCGGCTCGTGATTGACTGCTTAATTGAGTGAATATGGGTGCAGTGTCATGGCAACGAGTATATATAAGGGTAAGTCATGTTCCCGTATCTCCGCAACCACTACTCTTCCAATTCTTAACTCTCATCTTTGAACACAGCCATGGCTTGTAACTTCATCTTTAAGACCCTGTTACTAGCGGCTTTTGTCGTTGCCCTTTCCGCACCAGGCACTCTTGGTAAGTGATTCTGACGAAAAGATCTTATTCTATACCAACTGGGTTTTGATCGTAGCATGCATGAAAAAATTTGTATATGATATGTCTTCAGGTGAAGTAACATGCGAGAAACTGGACCAAGACGCATGCGCCTTCGCCGTCTCAGGCTCCGGCAAGCGGTGTGTGTTGGAGAAACATGTCAGCAGGAGTGGAAAAGAAGCGTACACTTGCCGTACGTCGGAGATCGAAGCTGACAGGTTGAATAACTGGATCGAAACTAACGAATGTATCAGATCATGCGGGCTCGAGAGAGAATCACTCGGAATCTCCTCAGACTCACTTCTAGACTCAGACTTCACTCGCCATCTCTGCTCTCGTCAGTGCTACGACAGTTGCCCTAATGTCGTTGATCTTTACTTCAATCTCGCTGCAGGAGAAGGTAAAACACAACAAACACAGCACAACAAAACACAGCACCATCTCCTTCTCCTTCTTCTTCTTCTTCTTCTTCTTTAGCTCCAACAGGTTCAGGTAAGTCGAATTAATCTGATGAACATTTTTGAGGTTTCTTGCAGGTGTTTTCTTACCCAAATTATGCAAGGCTCAAGAGGGAAGTGCACGTAGAGAATTAATGGCAGAGATCAGAAGCGGAGGTGTGGTTGCACCAGGACCAGTACAAGCCGCGAAGTATGGTGTCGCACCATCAATTGCACCTTTTTAGTTCGCGGGATAAAGAACAATAAGATATAGAGAATCACTTTAGTATATAGTACGATGTATATCGTGCAAGTAATTATGGAGTTCATCTGGGATTCCGGTAGCCGGGTTGGGTCGGTCGACCGAAACGAGCATGACTAGCTAATCAGAGGATCCATTACGTGTGCTAATTACAAGAGTACTTAGGTTAAGCTGGTTTTATTCTTACGTGGGTTCGCAAATTATTGTACATGTTTGTTTACTATTATGAATGTGTGATAATAAGAGACCAGGAGTCATAGCTTCCATCATCTTTTCTGCTTTTTAAAACCTGTGATGTAGTAATTAGTCTTCATGCACATGCACTGAAATTACTGAATGCCCCTTAAAGAGCAGGCATGGCAGCAGCCCGACTTGGCCTGATTCTTTAGAACATGATCGGAGTTTAGCCTGAGGTTTATCTAACATAATTTAAAATCATGTCAACTCAAACCCTAATCCGTTGATTCTGAATTGGGCAAGACCCAATTTGCCAACCCTATTTATGTCCTTGACCATAGTTAATTAAGTAGAAACATGACAAAACCAAAGTTGATTTGTTCTTTAATTCATAGTACTGGGTTGATGAACATTGAATAAAATGCTCCAACGATAAGCTTACCTTCAAGAAGTTTCAAGACTATTATTTTGCATTAATTGTATGCAGAAACCAACATTACATTGACACGAGAAAGCAAAAAAATTACAAAAACAAAAGAACATTGATGACCAAAAGATGTAATTTTCTCAGGAAACGCTCAGGAACTTTGGACAAATTACTAAGAGAATTGAGTAAATCACATCACATCTAAAGTGCTCGGCCTTTTATAATGTCAATGCTTATTTCACTTGGATCTGTAGCTTGTAACTCCACTTGAATTCCATCAAGTTCCCTCTTGAATCTATCTTTGGAACTTGCATACACCATTTTATTTCTTACCCTCGCTGCATCAGGTGCCCTGCAAGCAAAAAGATTCAACAACAGATAAGTAATTTGATCTAATCCTTGAATGTATCTGTTGCTCAGATTAGTTTTTCATTTTTCAGCTTAAACATGTTCCTGTCTCTAACATATCAAAACAAGTCCTGCTTCATCTTGTTCCCGAGGGGACAACACACTACTCAAGTTTTCTGTCAGGAAAAAGATAAAGACTTAAAGAAATGTATGAACTTGTGTTAATTTCTTTCAAAACAAACCCATGATAAATAGGATAGAAACAATGATTTTTCCTCCCAAATCTTTAAAATTTTCATTCAAAAACTAATTTTTAAAATTATTTCTTTTAAATTTCTGTCAAATAATAATAATAATAAATATTACTAATACGATATCTCAACTTAAATCTTAAATACAATCATACTTATTTAATCAAGTTTAAACTAATAATTTAAGATATTTATAATAAATTATTATTTTAATTTAGATTTAAGTTAAATTGAGTTATTATATGACCATTAAACATGAAATAATCATATATCACTAATATAGTTATCCGAATTAATTAAATTTGATTTAAATTAATATTATAAAATTATTATAATAAATTATTAGATTGAGTTAAATTTGATATTAGTTCAATTCAAACTTAAGAGTTCAGATAAATCCTCATATAAATAATATTTGATTAGTATAAATATAATGTTCATTATTTTATTATTATTATTAATAGAAATTTAAGATGATTAGTTATTTCAGAAAATTAGAAACTAAAAAATAAACTAAGTGTAGTTATGTAAGAGGAGAGAGTACCAAGCGATGAAGAAAATTTTGCTTTTCTGGCAATTCTCATCGGTGGTGAAGTCGAAGTCGTAGACGGCGTAGCGACACTCATCGGCAGGGAGACAGGCAGTGAAGTTGTCGTAGGTTTCTTGGGGACTTCCAAGTTTCTCTACGACCACTTGCTGAGACTCAACCTTAAAGACTATGAATCTGTAGTTCCTCTTGGCTTTCAGTTCCAAAAACTTGAGCTTACAGTCATCTTCCACAGCCATTCCAGACGCCGAGTTTGCCTAACCCAAAATGTTTCAGTTTTGAACTAACAATGAAAAATGCATAAACCACATGATTTTCATCGTATATATGAATGCATTCAAACAGGATTTGAACATGCGAGTTCGTCACGTGATTTATTCGAACACGAAGTAGACATTAATCGGAAAACATAAGTAGCAGCAAACAAGAACATAATGACTAGAAACCAAGTTTGTTCAGGGAATCCATTGTTGAACATTGATAGGCTCTTGAGACAATGCAATGTTATAATTTAAAAGATAAATCATAAAAAAAGAAGAACATAATCCTTTTCTCATTAATCTTCCATCAAACACAACAAAGAGACGAGAAAGAAATACTGAGAGTACCATGTTGTCGTCCTAGGAAGACAGCAGAGGAGGCTTGTGCGAGAGGGAAGAGAAAGAGAAGGAGAAAACGGGAGAGTATAGGAAAAACTGAGATTGGGAGATCCTTAGTTTTGGGAGACAGACAACATTAAGTGGACAGACAAACACGGAGAGCAAAGAGAAGTTTCAGGGACAACACATGGGTTGGAAATTCTCTTTGGAGCTTTCTCATGGCTGATAATTAATGCTGATAATGGGCTGAGCCGGCCTATACAAAATTATTATATATTTTCCTAAAAAGAAAAAAAAACGTTAATTTATTTTAACCTGCAAGGTATGTTAGAAGCATCCTAATTATAAAAAGACGCTTTTAAGTTATCCACACTCAGAATAAGCCTTATTCGAGTGAGATAGTTCCTTTGTGAGAGGCAAAGCTCTAACCCTAAGTTTTAAACGGCTGCATACATAAAGATAATTCAAACCTGTAACCTCACTTAAACTAGGAGAACCCCTTACCAACTCACCTGCATCCTGATATTTTATTTTGTTTTTAACGGTAAGATCTGGGGCCGAGTCGAGAAAATGGAACCTAACTTGTTGACTTTTGACTTGTGCTCGGAATCTTTTGCCATCATTACTGATCATCGTCATTATTATTATCATATCTAAAGTCTCACAATAAAATGAGGTCTGAAAAGTCTGATAAGTCTCCAAAAAATATAATCTTTTTTTTTTCAGTGATAAGGAAACTCCAAAACTAACAAGCTAATCGAGTGAATTCAATTTGATAACTTTGATAATCAAATTGAAAAATATTGTTAAATTTTGAATAAAAATGGAGTTTGAACTTGAATTTGTCTGGTTTTATCAGACATTTACGGTTAAAAGTATATTTTAAATTTTAACGATTTATAACAAAATATAAAATAAATCTTAACATTTTGAAGCATTCAATACTTAAAAATTTATAAAAGTAGATTTTATTATCACATAATAGAAAAACTCATTTTTGATTAATTTAAGAAAATAATTACGTGATAGGATGACATATTTATTACTTAAAAATATAAAATAATATAATGTCCATATTTAACCTAACATTTAATTAACGGATAATTAATCTTGTTAAATTTTTCATCCATTTTAAACATTTTGAAAATGTTATAATTTAATATAAACACTTTGAAAAGTTAGAATTTAAGTTATATTTTATTAAGAACATTAGAGTCTAAAATACACTTTTGATCGATATTGAATCGTATTGGATTTCATCACTATAAATTCGATGGTTGAGACTTCAAAATATTCTATTAAATTAATCCACCTTAATTATTTTTTGGGTTTAAACTCGATTGAATTAAGTTTAAAAGTAAAATATATTTTATTTAATTATTAATAAATTTTATTTGGTTATGTTTAATAAAATTTTATTATTTTATATTTGTTTATTCAAAAAGATTTTTATACTCATGGTAAATAAATGAAATAAGAAAATGGAATCGATATAGTTGATTATATGTATTGATTTTAATAGGAGAGGAGATTGAATTAAAATTTTATCATTGTTGCATCATTTAATATTTTTTACTTTTATTTTAATATTTACAAAATAAATATTTATTTAAATACGATTATGTGACAGCACAATAAATTCACATAACATGCTTATTTTAATCCACGAGTTTAGTCTAATTTGACATAATTATAACGACGTCAAATTTAATAATGAATTATATGCTATGTTAATATTGTGTGACAACTTATAGATTGATGTTAATTTAATTTACCTTTTTAAAACTGCATCGTTTTAAGGAGAAAGTATGAGTCGATTAGACCTAGTTCTAATTTAAGGCCCTTTTTAGTTGAGGGGTTAGAGATGGAAGGAGACGAAACTTAAGATACTTCTATTATTTGTTTGAGGGTTTTATAATAAAATGGAATGGAATAAGATGGAAGCGAATGATTTTATATTATGTTCCATTCCATCTTAAACAGTGAAATTAAAAAATCTCTAATTATGAAGGTTTCATAATAGAATAGAATGGAATATGATGGAAGCGAAAGGTTTTATGTTACGTTCTATTTCATCATAAACAGTAAAAATAAGAAACTTCTGATTCGGAGGATTTAGGATAGAACGTAAACTAATAAATACATACTACCTAATATACCCTCAATAATTCTTCTTAATACCAACTCTAAACAAATCATAATATTAATATATTAAATAGAATATAATAATATTTAATATAATAAATTTATTAAATAA
>JANSVA010000007.1:33228571-33243284 GCA_025504915.1 Erythroxylum reticulatum | reverse complement strand
ATTAATAAAAATAGAAAATATATTTAAAATTATTTTTAATTGTTTATATATATTTCTATAAAAATAAAATATTTTAGATATAAATCACATAGAATAAGATAAAATAAAATAAAATAAAATAATTAATAATAATATTTTTATGTAATTAATAATAAATTGTATATAATTAGTAATAAAATAAAACTTTTTATTAATGAAAAATAGAAAATATATTAAAAAATTATTCTTTAATTGTTTGTGTATAAATAAATTATTTTAAAATATAATTCACATAAAATAAAATAAAGTATATTAAATAATTGATGCTAATATTGTATAGAATTAATAATAAAATAATAAATCTCTTAAAACAACCATTTTACTATAAAGAATATAAAATTATTTATTATACATTTCATTTCATTACATCCATCTTCCAAATAACATCTCACTACACTATATTATGGACCCTTCTATCATTCTTAAACAACTTTTTACTATATTACATTCCATTGTATCATATTACTATATTATGATCCCTTCCGTTCTGTTAATTAATATCTAACCAAACAGATTTTAAGATTAATAGAAAATTCGACCAACTTAAACTCAACTATTGATTTCAAATCAAATCGGGAGTAGCTGGAATTGCTAATCATTGTCTAATCTTTAGTTAAAATAATATTAGGCCTAACACTCCGAACCAAGTCCCGGACAGATTTTAGAAGCCAGAGATCAAGCCCATTACTTCCTAAACCTTACATTAAGAGTCCGAAACCACCCCCCACCGATCGCCTTTGCTTCCGTAATAGATCACTACCGGTTGTTCTCAGTATCCTTTTTTCTCTGGATTCAATCATCAGACTACTCAACCCATCAAGCTCTGTGAGTAGTAACATCTCAAACCATTTTGTTTCTGATTGTTCTTAGTCGTTTCAGCTTATTACTTGTGGTCTATTCTCTGCTTCTGCCTTTCACATACGACATGTTTGACAAAATGCTTCAAAGAACTAGCTTGTAATTATTGTTTTCTTTTTCGGGAAGAATCTTTTATCTCAAATTCAAGAGATTTGTATCATGAATTGTCCCTTGATGGCAATCACTTGCAGAAACCTTAGTGCAGGATCCGGATTAAGATGGCATTTCGAGGGAAGGAGATTATGAAGAAAATATTGAAAAAGGTGGGCCAAAATGGCTTGGCGCCAGGAGTTGAGAAATCTCTCAAGAATCACTTGCCTAACAGCAAAGTCATAATGGGTCGAGCAAAACGCGGTATTTATGCTGGACGACATATCCAGTACGGCAATCGAGTCAGCGAAGATGGTGGCAACAAGTTCGTTTTCTTTCTCTCTCTCACGAAATGTTTCGCATTCCTAACTGCACGCAATGCATTGCATAGGACACTCCAATTGCACAATCAGCACTTAAGTTACTTCCACTCAATGATAATATTGGTGTACTTCGTTGACATTGGTTGGAGTTTTATTGAATCATCGAGTTTTTATTATGAATCTGAGGTTTCAGTTGATATATAGGATCTTAACAAGAAAATTCCTATCAATCAAATAAAGATAATAAAGAAAAGATCAGTTCGGCTTTATTCCAAATAAAGATAATAAAGAAAAGATCAGTTCGGCTTTATTCCAACGTATTCCATACAAATAAAAATAATACCGAATCAAGGAAAAGGGAAATGGGCCAACTGGGAAAGAAACATTATCAATGGAGTCTTATGCATGGATTCTCATGGCTATTGTCGTCCTCCTTTTGTGGTGTTGCAGTCATAGTTTACAGCTTTCATTGACCCGCTTGTAAATTTAATCCAGTAAATTCTTTGTCTGGCTTGCTTAAGGATTCTTCTGGTCTAGTAAATATAGTGTTTTTGATGACTGGTGAGGGATCATTTAATTTGTGATGACAATTCTTGCACTTAAATCTTGTTGCAGACTGTGCATAGGCATGTTTAATGGGGTGGATTTGCAAACTTTTTGCCCGATACGATATTAAGATCTTTACATATTGGTTTGTCTTGATTTGGATTTTGTTGCGCATCCATCTTTGTATGGAAGAGTTTATGACCTCAAAGTGTTTCATATGTGTGTTAATAACAGGACAAGGAGATTTTGGAAGCCAAATGTCCAGGAGAGGAGGCTCTTTAGTTATATTCTAGACCGACACATTCGAGTCAAAGTTACGACGCATGCCCTCCGTTGCATAGACAAGGCTGGAGGCATTGATGAGTACTTGCTTAAAACTCCCTACAGTAAAATGGATACGGAAATGGGTCTCGTCTGGAAAGCAAAGATTGAGAAACTGTATGAAGAACTTGGAACTGCAGACGGATCTGAAGATGTAGTTGAGCTCGGACGGGGTCTGAAAACTCTGGCATTAGGTAAAGAGGATGGTCACAGGCAATTTAGGGATCGAATTCTTACTGCTTTTGGCAAACAGAAGCAGATTGAGCAAGCAAGTGCTGGGAAGGGGAAAGCAAGCTCGCGAGTCTCTGTCTCCTACATTATATGCTCGAATGATTTGAAAGAGAATTCAATTGTTGCTAACTATTGACTTATGAGATGTTACTGCTCTTGAACAAGTCAATTCACTTTTTCACACTTTTGGTTAAGTACCCGTAATGCAGAAGTTTGTCTCCTGAAGATAGACGTCTAGCTTTAGATGCCTTTGTTTCAATGTGTTGTGTTAATACTCTTTTCTTCTTATAAAATATTAAATAATATTTTAAATTATTGATGACAGTTATAATTTTGATTATAATATCATAAATTTATTTCATGTTTTAAAAATCGGTTAAACCTAAGAAATCTAAGGTTTAAAAAATTATTAGACTTTATAAAATTTTCAAAAATTGAATAAAATTAAAAAATTTGAAATATAATTAAAAAATGATGTTTTTGTGTATAAAAAATTAAAATTTAATTAAAAAATTATTAAATAAAATTAATTGATTTATTTTGTTTTATAAAATTTATTAATTTATAAAACTTGATTAATTAATTAATAAACTGATCGGTTTTTAACAACAAAAATTATTAAAATAAATAAGAAAATGTGATTTTTTATTTTTTATTTTTTATAAATTTGATATATGATTTTTTCTAATAAAAATATAAAATCATATAATTTTCAAAAGAATATAAAATATATACAAAATGACCCAAACTTTCTCGCGAGGTTGAAACGGTATACATATAAGAAAGCCAAGCGGTAACTTTGAGGCGCCAAATTTCAAAGTCATATTCGAAAACTCATTTTCTGAACTGATGCGAACTCGATTCCTCAACACCGATCATTTTGCCTCCATCAAAACCCTAAGCTTCCTCAATCTCCCAATCGTGAACTTACCTACTCCGGGTCTCTTCAACTTGGAAGAACATCTCGGTAGTTTCGGTCCCGTGGTAGATGCTATTCCTCGAGAGATCGATGAATTTCCAATTGACGCAGCTCTCTCGAAGTTTGTTAACGAAGTATTTCCTCAGTTTCTAGACGTAGATTTTGGAGATCTCGATCGTTTTTGTCTTCTAAATGACAATCTAGGCGTTATCGAGGTAAACTGCGGAATTTAGATCCTTTGTTTTGATTAGGATGCGTTTCGGTTTCTGTATAACATAAGTTTGACGATTATTCTGTGAAAAATGAGTGATCTTAATTTTAGTCTTCTTTGGTCCTTTTTGAGCTTGGTTAGTTTGTCGAAATCTGGTATTCTCAAATGGATTCAAACTTTCTTTAACTTATCCTTATTTAAAAGTGTTTGATTCTGTTCGGATCATATACTTTTGGTTTCTTAACTTTCCTGCAAGTGTAATTTTCAGTAGCTTGAACTTTTGACCTTTGATCATTTGATGTTCCTAAGCGAAAGAAATGAAGATTCTGTGGTATTGTCCTGCAGAAGAATATTATCTACATCTTAACTTCATGTTTGTTTTTGTGCTTTTTCATTTAAAGTTGTACTTAATTGCAGAAAGAAAACAGTACTGTGGATGACAAGCATGGACGCAGGTTGGAAATCATCCAGTTTGAGCAGCCAGAGGTCGACATGTTCTTGGTAAAATGGCAGTAGTTAAAGCATGCTCGGCTAGTGTTGTGTTGTCATGCTTATCATATTTTGTGTTGTTTTTCAGGAGAAACCATGCTTTTCTGAGGAAGCATCAGGGACAGAAATTTTCTCTAAAGTTCAAGAGATTGAGAACAATATGGTGAGTGTCTGATCGTTCCCTAACTCTTATTTTCAATTGTTACATGACTGGTGTTTATTGTGCACGGTAAAAGATGCCAATCTATTTCTCTCCAGGTTATATTGATACTTGATTTGGGATTTTCTATCTACAAATTTGATTAAAGTATATATCTTATCTTTCAGGAATTGTTCAATCTGGCACATGAAATTCAGTATGATGACAAGGCTCGAGCATCAGTGTTTTCGGCTGAAGATGCTGCTTTGGAGTGCATGGACCAAGAAACATGTTGTCCCCCGGAAGATGAAGCTTTTGATCAAAAGTTATTACAATTCTGCCATTACACGTTTCCTCTTTTAGAAGTGGACGAGACCAGTCTTAGAACTTTCACAGAGCACTCCATTGAAGATGAACTTGTTTCATTTCTTGAGAATATGTATTCAGGGTGGACTTCAAAGGACTTTCCAGTTATTGATCAGATGGAGCTGTTGGGTTCGCTTCATCATGATACGTGGGATTTTCTTTCAAATGATGCTCTAGAGCAATGCTATAAGTCTGAGTTGGCATGTGTCGACAAATTCATTGGAGTGGACATAATAAGCTTGGTAGATACTGTACACTCCAGAGATGATTCAACAGATTGTTTTCTGTCCACGAAACCTGTTTTTGAGGAGTTGACATTTCTTGATGAGGACTCATGCCAGCGTTATGAAATATTCTTTGAAATGCAAGCAATAGATGAGCCAGGGACATGTCCTTTGATGTTCAGGAAGGATATGAACTTCAAGGATTTCAGTGAATTAATTGTTAGTCCTGAGCTTACTCTAGCAGATGAAACATTTAAATCAATGCCCATACCCACACTTCCTGACTGTGATAAGATGATGTCATCATACTCTATAGCCGAGAAGATGCTTACTCGACTTGAACCACATTCAATATCTGCATCTAATGGGATTTACTTGGATTGGCATCTTCTAGAGGAAGATAATTCAAGCATTAGAATTCTCTCCTTTTATCAAGAGGAGTTGACTTCGCACTATAACGATCTTGATCTGGAATTTTTTGGTAGTGGAGAGCTAAATATGGACTTTATTTTATGTGATGATGCTTCTGATGCTCCAGATGCACCAAAAGCCGAAGAATATGAGGAATTACCAAATATGCCTTACTTTTCGAACAATCTGCCTCCGGTAGTCGATTCATCTAAGATGTTGGATGACAAACATCTAAAACTAGGAGGTGCAGGACAATTGGCTGAAAATGATGCTGAGAGGGCACCCTTCTTGTCTAATTCTATGTTGAACTTTAGCGATCTCGATTTCTTCTTAAATCCTGGAAAAGCTACAGCTAGGGAAAAAAATAAATCTATGGTCGAGGCACCTGGTATTAATGTTACACCTGCAGATCCTAAGGTGAATTTGTTTAGGCATGCAAATGCTTGACATAACTTTTTGCTTTGACCAAAAATTGAACGAAAGACACCTTTGGATAAATTGTTGTTTCTCTTCTTATCTAGGTCCCAACTCCAGATATACCACTTAAGTTGTTTCTCTTTTCAAAATGCTAGGTTTCTCGGGCTGGCAATATTGTCAACTTTTTCATTTCTTTGTTGCTTGCTCATTCTTGTACAACCATAACTTATTTGACCAATTCAATGTCAGGAAGAGCAATCTCCTTCCCTTATTTCTTCAGAAGCGATGAAGAACCAAAAGTTGGAGAACATGAAAAGAGCTATTTTGCTTGAGAACAAGCATGGTTTGAGTTCTTCCAAAGCTTCAGATGTAGCAGAAGCTTTTTCTATGCCAATGCCAATTGTCCCCGTGCCCAGTGTGATGAAATCTGAGCAGATTCAGTGCGATGGAGCTTCTTTCCCTCGGACCATAATTATTGTCAACACTCAAAATTTTGAAAAGGAAATGATTGTATCAAGAAGAAATACGTACCAAAAAATTCTTGCGATGGAGAAAGAAGGAGCACAAGTTGTGGAGCGTGACCTAAATTTCCCTGTGGATCTTATTATTAGTTCTGCCATTTGCTTGGTGTGGTATGATTGCAAGAATATTGGAAAGAAAGCAACAGACGAATATGAAGCTTCTTCATGCTTGTCATTGTGCATCGAGAATATAGCTACAAACATTATGACATGCCTGAGCTTTACTTTCAGTGGCTGTATTCTGGTAATTGCAATCAATCACTGATTATGAACTGCGATTTCTCTTCAACCTGTTCAATTTGTTGACTAATTCAGTCTTGAGAAGAATTGAATTTGTTTTCTTTTTTTTCCTAAGGGAGTGCTTTCTGTCAGCTCAATAGTATGCTGGAGTATGTTCCGTTTCAATCTATTACTATCAAATTGGATGTATTGATAACTAATCAAGAGCTGTAACTTCTGTCTTCAGTTTGCCTTTTCTGTACTTGAAGGTTTTTCATCATTGACTATCAAAACTTGATCATCGTCGTGTTTTTATTGCTCCATCAGATTCTGCTGTCTTTATCATGATAGCATGCTTACAGATGCAGGTGTTCTCTATCCAGTATGAGAGTTTAACTGTGGTTTAATAAGCAGACATAACTCTTAAATTGTTTAAAATAACATATAGTGGTATAGGGGATATCATAACAAGATTGAATGATGTTTGAACTGTCAAGAAGTCTTGCCTGGAATGCTCTTGTCAGAAGCTGCTACTCGCAATCACTTTTTATATGCAAAAAGTGATTTTTAATATGTTCCATCCTGCAGGTATTTGAGGGTGAAATTGGCTTCCTGTCTACAGTAATGGAATCCTCAGATGGACTCTATGCGGCAGCAGCTAGCCTGGGAATAGATTTTCAGCTCTTTTGTGCCTATTCATCAGAATTGACAGATGAAATTATTTTAAGCAGTATTTTGTATGCCACAAAGCAGCAGACTTGCCTATATCCTAGAATGTTGGAGTCAGAAACTCTGGCAGAATCATTTCTTACCAACTTTCCTTCAGTCAACACATTGACAGCCCACGCAATTCTGTCTTCTGGAGTTAAGCTTATTGAATTTCTTGAGTGGTCACACGATCGCAGGATCCTTGCAGTCCGGCGCTATCATATTCCTGATGAAAGTGTTGCACTTTTCAGTTCTTTGTGTCGATATGGCGCAAGAGAAGACTCTAAATCCGTTGTGACAGATTGCTCTTCTTCCATGTCTTCCTATCTTGATTCAAAGAAACATCGCTTAAATGTTGATTCTGAAAGTAGAGGACAAAAATACGTCTATAACAATCAAACGATGGACATTAACGTCGATCACATAAGGCAGTCTGAGCCGTTGAATAAATTCCCTACTGACAAGGATGGTTATTCTGAAATATTTAGGCGAGACCATCTTTGGATATCGAAGGATTCCGAGATGTTTGAAGAGTTTAAATGGCCTGATCAATCTATGACAAATGGGTTTTGTCAAAATCAGAAACAGATTATTGGAGGAATGTTAGATTTCTCTAATGAGTCTATGCCAAACGATTCTCACAACCTCGCCGGGCCACGGTTATCAAACAACGAGAAGTTGGATCAGAAGCAACGAAAGGAAGTAACTACCGGAAATCAATTTGAGAATCTATGCGAAGAGTTTATCGGTGAAATCATAGATCTCGATGATTGTCCTTCATCAGAAAAAGCTGTTCCTCGAGCGAACTTCTCATCTTGGCTGACCCAAATGGAGCGAGAATCCACAACAACAAGAAAGTCTAGAACGGCGGGAAATTATCCCTCTTTTCCAAAGGCTTCCGAGATCGACTTGGAGTTAGATTTGTGGACTACTAAATATGACAGTGAAAGTTTGCTAGAAAACAATGATCCTGCTGAGATTGGTGAAAATAAAGACCAACCGCCTTTCAAACAGCAAAATAAGCTCTTCTGTGATGTCATATCTCAACGATCTACAGAAACTTCAAAAGGGTTGTCATTTAAAGAGCAAATATCACATGATGGTGTAACACCGCTTTCCAAAGCAATTCACTCTACCCATTTGCAGCCAGGTTCACCCTGGACAATAGAGTTCCTGAATAGAATCAGGGAGAAGAGTAGATTGCGGCAAAACTCCCTTCCAGCTAATACCTCTAGCCCAAGTATTGGGTTTACGTCAAGTTTACCGAAAGCTATTAAGAGAAGAAGCCCTTCTATTCTAGAGTTTTTTAGGTACCAGGGAGGCAACGGTTCAAGGAAGATACAGCAGCAAAAGAAGCAAAAGCAGTCTACAAGAATATCATGCTCGTCCAAGAATGAAAGAACGCTTGCTCCCATACTTCCAACATGGACACCTGCTGATAAGAGATCGAGACAGGTATGAGATACTCACGCCTCCTCGTACATGTCTGTTCTTGGGTGTGCTGATAGAAACTCACTTTGGTGACAATACTATGCAGACTCTATCCTTCGCTACAACGGAGAGTGGAAAACAAACTAAGCTGGTCTGGACCAATGGAAGTGCCCAGAGTCCCAAAAAAAAGTTGCGCAGTCGATAATTCGAACATTAGAAGCAGTTTTGATGTGAAATGCATCAAAGTAGAGGTACGTTACACCAATCCTCATTATTCTTCTAGATTTTCTGCTGAATGCTATGTATTGGTCTCTTTCTGTTGGTCAGAACACGGCAGTGATATCGCAAGCTTCTAACTTTGAATACCTATCGCTAGTTATGATGCATGATTTAGTTGAAGCTGTAGCTTTACTGATAATTCTGTACAGGACCGATTCAGAAATTTATTTTAAAAGGAGACAAAATTTTAATGAAAATAAAATTTTATTTTTTTATGAGATTAAAATTTAAAATAATAATTTTTTTATATAAATTTTTTTTAAAAACAGCCACTTGCCCCGATGCGAATCCGTCCCCGATATATCCATTCCCGGAAATCTGGTACCCTTTCCTTTACATGGTGTAACATAAATTTAACCACATTTAATTACAGTTAGAAGTGCTTAATCCATTTCACCTTTGTGTCTGGCATAAGTTGGAATTAGGAGTTACTAAACGAGTTTACTGTAAAGGTTTGTGTTCATTACTGCAATTAAATTTTCATACTTGAGGAAGAAGACTTGCTGCACGGCGAACTCTTCAACCACTTCTTCGGGTCTGCTTCAGTTCTGTTACGAATGTCTTACACAAAGGATGACCTAGCTCTTCTTCCCATTCCTGAGATTGCGTATGGTCATGACAAGCTGTTGCCTTTCGCCTTCTACCATTGCAAATTTGAGGCTCAGTTCAGAATATCTCTCTTGCATTTCTTTTAACTCAGTCTTCATTGATAGATTTCTTTCCTTTAGCATAGCGATTTCGTCCAAAAATTCAGCAACGTCAGATTCATCCCTGTCAGGATAGTGCTAGAAGTTTCAGTCAAAACATAACTTAAAACAATGCCAAAAGGCGGTAATAAAAACATAAATCAGAACATTTGTAAGGTGAATCATGTCAAGACAAAACGGAGATTTATCTGCTTATCACAACGAAGGATGAGGAATTCTAGTGGATACACCAAAATTTCTCAAGAACGCAAGTAATTTGAAGTGTAAGAAAAGACCTCAATTGTACCTTTCAAGTTTTGGTATAGCATCTTCTTTTGTAGCCGGCTTGCTCTTTGTAGTGCTCCTCTTTGACTGTGGTATATCTTGTACGGTATTTGCTTCCACTGATTTCTTCGCATTATCATTTCCTTCAACACATGCCAGCTGGTTTACCTTTTGCAGCTCATCCGTCAATTGGAGGATTTTCTTTTCAAGTGTTTCTTTCTGAAGCTCTTCGTTGGACAAGCAATGTTTTAATGTCTTGCGCTGAGTTCTAAGGCTTTCCATTTCCGATAAGATGTCCTTGATTATTGTCTCCTTTTCCTCCTTAAATGACCTTAAGAACCATAGTTCTTCTTGCGTTTTCCCAGCTTCCTTCTTAGCCAATTCAAAATTTCTTTGCAGTTCATCCCTTTCTCTCTTTGAACTTTCTAACAGGGTGCATGTTTCTTCAAGTGATATTTTCATTTGTTCCAATTGATTTCTTAACTGAACATCTTGCTTTGAATGCTTAGTGACATCATTGTCTTCTTTGATGGGCATTTGAATTTCTGTCGTGGAGGCCTCTTGTTTTTCTTCTTCACACTTAACATCTTGCAATTGCTTCGACATATATTCTACTTCCAGGGACATCTGATCTACGAGTTTGGGTTTTATATCTAATTGAGTCGATAGCTCTTCCATCCTTGTTTTGTTCTGATCCTTAATTAGTACAAGCTCCGAAGCAGCTTTTTGAAGCTTGTCTTCCAGAATTTTGTTCTGCAAGTGCAACTCCTTCGCTTCAGCTATTGCTTTCATAGTCAGTTTCTCACTCTCGTCAAACTTACTTGCCATTTCCACAGAAAGTTTTTTAAATTCCTCTTGTAAACGCTCTGCTGTACCAGCATATTTCCACCTTGCCTTCCTCAAAGCTTCTTCTGCACGGATTGCTCTCTGTTCTTGCTCAATCTTGGCATGTGTCATGGCATCCAGATCATTTTCGAATCCTTCTAACTGCTTCTCTAGCTCTTTCTCCAATCCTTTGACCTCGCTTTCAAGTTCATTGATCAAAACCATGGATTCTGATAATTCTTGTGCTTGCTTCTTTAACTTTTCTTCTAGCCTATGCAATTGCAACTCAAGTTCTGTCATTGTGGCTGCAGATTCAGCGCATTTGCGCTGTCTCCTTAGTTCTTCCATCTGGTTTTGCTCTAACTTGGAAGAGATAACATGATTTTCCTGTTTCAAGTCCTCATAATCGTGGATGAGTCGTTCAATATAATTCTCTTTTTTTTCCTTGTCTTCTCTGTACATCTCTATTTCATTACTCAGGTCTGTGATCTTTTGCTTCAGTTCATCTAATTCACTGGTATCGTGTTTATGGCCATCTATCCTCTCCAATTCAATGACTGCTAGTTGTTCTTCATACTCTTTCACATTGCATTTGCACCTATTCTCAACCTCATTCTTTCTTAACTCTAGCTTGTTGGAAAGAGAAGACATTTCCATATTTTTTTGCTCTAACATTTCATCAAGATCTTGGACAGCAAGAATCAGCTCAGAATTAGAATCTTGTGTTTTCTGGAGTTGCATTTGAAGATTGGTCTTAGTATCCTTTTCATGAACGAGTTCTCGCCTGATTTCTTCTACCTTAACCCTAAGGTCCTTGTTCTCAGCTAGCAATTGTTTTAGCAATTCTTCTCCTCCAACAGATTTCTGCGAGGATTTGAGCTTTTCACATTCTCCTTCGAGTGCATCGTTCTCCTTTTTGAGGTCTGCAATCTGTGTTGATAACTCATGTACTCTTTTGTTCTCTTTCATAATCTGTTTCCGCAAAGACTGCATTTCCAGTTCTGTTAAGTCTGATTGCCTCATCAGGTTGGCTATTTCGGTTTTGAGTTTTTCAACAGTATCGCTTGAAGTGTCATGTGATTCTCTTAGAACATTTTCTTCAAGACTGTTTATCGAGTCAAATAAACTTCCATCTGAAGCTGAAACCAGCGACCATTCTGTGCTTGATCTTCGATGCAAATGATTCTTTGGAGTGATAAGGTTTGAGCCCATAGTTGATCTGAAACTGCCCTCTTCTTCATTCTCCAAGCTCCTGTCCTGTCATATGATTAAGAAATGTTTTAATTATAATCTTGTACAATAGGCTATCTTTAAGATTCAATATAAACTAGCTTGGAGTTCGGTCCTGCAAGAGAGCGACTACAGATGACATGAGACCTTACTTCAGCAAAACTTTTATTATTTCTGTCTTTCTGGTTCATTTGGCTCTTCATGCTTACATCATTGGATTCTCCAGTGTCCTTAATGTATCTGAGATTATATTCTACTATTAGTCATACTTGTAGAAAAAGGCTTTACAGCTTAATTCAATCAAGGAAGTAAATCACAACAAAAAGAGGACACAGTATGCTAAATGAGCAGCGGGTATTCATCTTGACCTTTGATCAATTCCTCCCTCTATCTTTTGGATTGTCACCTGCTCCAATTTTGAGTTCGAGTCAGTGAAAGACAAAAAACGCAAATTAATAAATTTGAATTTAAAGAACTATACTCAGCCAAGAAAGGCAATCAGTTAAAATTCTTTGTTCATATGGGTGTTCAGTTGGGGGGTCGAGAGCTAGTCAAGAAAGCTAGAACTAACATTTAGAACTGCTCCAGAGTTTGCGAACTTTAGAGGGAGAGTAACGGTCATTGGCTCAGCTTCATCGGCAAATTCTGCAAAATCAATAGAAGCTTCACCTAGATAAGCCGATTTTGATGAGCCCTGCGAAAATGACATCAAACATGTATCAACTATGACGATTAAAAAATTTAAACTGAGAGAAAATAGGAAAAATCTCTGAGAGTTACTTATAACGTACACTGGAAACAATGAAATGATATATTTTCTCATGAACCTTTCCAGTTTTCAGCTCCTTCGCAAATTTCACCGTTACATAAACAGGCTTTTCCCATGTACAGGTTCCATCCTGAGCTGCGGTTTTCACTACTTTGAATGTTGGCTTTCCAACATCCGCCGGCATCAGAGATGCAAATAACGTAGGTTTCTTCAACACTGGCACCTGAAACGTAGATCCTAAACAAGGTAACCACTTGCCTACTAATTGTGGGAGAAAATGAAATTGCCAACAGAACGTGTGCCACTACAATTACCTATCTACTAACAAGACTACCAATGTGGTTAAAACAAACCCACTTATGATTCAATGACAAGGTTTGCCGGTTAAACAGTAGTACCTGGGTTGCCTGAAACTGCAATTTGAAGACCATTTTGATCTTTTTCTTTTCGACCCTCCATGACTTGAACATTTCTAGACTTTGCTCTGGATGCTCACAGAATCTTCATAGAAAGGCTCCCTATCACAACTTGTTACAAATTTTGTCTTCTAGGTCTGGATCCAAACAATCAATGTAATGTTTATCACAAATTCCCAGACCCAAGGACAACCAAAAAGTAACAAGAAGTTTATAGTTATGGTTCTTTCTTGCCTTTGTAGTTTACAATTAAGACAGTTCAGAGAGTTCGGACATGAGAACCGAGGTTGACTTGGATCCAAAACTAAAATGAAACCGTTACAGGAGTTTTAAAAAACTGAAGTAGAGAAGCTTCTGTATCTTAGTAAAATCATGTGAAATTTTTTTGTGTGGGGAGAACACAGCTGGACTTATTAAAGTTTTCTTTTCATTGCATTAAGGCACGAGGTGCGCATGTCGAAATTACAAAGATGACCCTGTACTTTCGGTGGTAAGCCGTTTTGTACATGCAATATCAGGAATATAACTTGTCTGGGGAAAAGAATTTTGGAGAATGTACATGTAAGCTCTTATGTTCTATTTAGTATACCTACGCTTTTCTTTTTTGACCTTTTACTTTTTGTGAAATCATATTTGCCTATGAAGCTAGTTGTCTTCTGGTGGGGGGTTTGGCCATATACAGAAAGTAATGATAGCCTAAAAATTAGAATTAAGAGGAAATTAGGAAATTTTCTGTTCAATAAGTAAAAGTTCTCCATTACAGTTAACAAATGCATATGAAATTTAAAAGAAAAGGAATGAAATTTTTTATAGGATGTGATACATACTCTTTTGAGTACATTCTGCAACTCGTAAAACAGAATCTGTAGTTTTGCTTGTAACCTAGAATATGTACAAAACAAAACTTGACTCGTAGTAAATTATTGCAAGAACTGTACGTGAAACTCTAATAAGAAGATCAATAATGTAGTAATAAGGCAACTAAAAACGTTAGGTGAATTGGTTGTGCATTGAGACAAACCAAACCTAATTGCCCCCAAGAAGTAGCAACTTTTGCCTTTATGTGGCGAAAAGCTACTTTAAAAAGTGGAACATCTCTTCGGATCAGGGCAACAGTGCAAGTCTCATAAGTGGATGAATTAATTCATTCTTTTGGGGACCCATTAATTGCTGGCTATAGTTGTCAAGTCCCGGCCAAGTTGCTATGTGAATGAGTGCACATGTTCCCATGTGCTTCTTTCCCCACCCTTCACTCACCGGAGCATTTATATCCATAATCTGATAGAAAAATCTTCAGTTGGTTGATCTCGTAGGATGCACGAGGAATCTTAAGTTTCTCCTCTGTTACCTTTGGACCAACCTTGGGCATCTTGTAGTTTGCAAGTCACCTTATCACCTTATGATTGCGTGCGTGTTTATATATATAGAGAGAGGATAATCACGTGACTTTCTATGTTTCATATACAGTTATATACAGTAAAATGTGGATCACATCAGTTTTTGATGTTCTAGATCGAGTTCATAATTGCATTATTTGGATTGTCTTGATGGAATCGTACTATTTGAGGAAATTATACATTGAAGCTAGATAATTGTTGTTTTTGATGTTCTAGATCAAATTCATAATTGCATTATTATACATTGAAGTTAGATAATTGTTGTTTTTCATTAAAATAATTATATGTGCATTATATTTGATCTAATAAATATTTGTAAATTTTAGTATATTTATATTTTCAGTCAATTATTCTATTTAATTT
>JANSVA010000007.1:33204034-33216680 GCA_025504915.1 Erythroxylum reticulatum | reverse complement strand
CAGGAACCTGATAACTTCACAGAAAGAGTTAAAAACCTGACCATTATTCATATAATATCCAAGAACTGGGTTAGGTTTCGTTAAAAGCTAGAAGGTGCGCCAAGAGCAGTCAAACATGACTGTATCGGAATTCATGCGATGGTTCTTATTTCTTCTTTTTTCTATTAAATCTTATTGCGTTAATTTTATGTAAATATATAACTAAAATTTAATAAAATAAGGTTCAAATAAAGTAATTAAAATTAAAGATTTGAAGAAAAATTTATGAGAAGATGCATCACATCTCATATTATTTTGGATTCTATTAAATAAAATTTTTAGTTTATAGAATTGTTTTATAAATCATGTATTTCAATTAAATAATTAAATAAATTAATGACTCAAAGGAAAGTAAGAGGTTAATTTATAAATTACATTTTTTAGAAAATACACGTAATATTAACATCAAATATAAACTAATCAAATGTCAATAAAATTAACATGAACCAATTAAATTTGAATTAAAATAGTAATTTAAGATAGTATTATAATAAATTATTAATTTAAATCATATATAATTGGTTCAATTCAAATTTAAGAGTTAGGTTAAATAAGTAATATTTAATTAATACTAGTGATATATTTATATCAAATTTAATTGTTATTTTTTGCTGAAATTTATATCCTACCCAAGGTCTCCTTGTGGGTAGTCTAGTTGAGTAGACCAAACCACTAGCACATTGAGTCAAGTTCAATACTGATAATGTAGTAAAGCAAGGGGTTACCATTGTCACGACTGAGGGCTTACTTCATGACAGGCAAGATCAATGGAGCAGAGGGTTTTTGCACTTTATTGGACAAGGCTCGCCGCTTACCGTAGAGCTTTGGAGAGTCCATTCGAGACTCACTTTGGCTTAGAATTTGGGCTATCAACTAGTCATAGTCGAAGTGGACTCCTTAGAGATAATCAACATTTTGTCATCTTCGATCACAGACTACCCTGATGAGCCTTCTTTGTTGGCAGGTACCAGACGTCTACTCGACCGAGATTGGGAAGTACAATTTCAGCATGTTCATCAAGAGAGGATCCAGTGCGCTGATAGTCTGGCCGACTTAGCAGTCATCGTCAGTCCGAGGCTACATATCTTTCAGGATCCTCCAACATTGGTATAGGAGCTCCTCTACAGAGATCAGTACGGAGCGTTGTATCGTCAAACCATGTGTTAGCTAGCTTATTTTGGGCTTTGTTTTTTTCCCTTTGTAAAAATAAATAAATAAAGAAAATTTAGAATTTTTTTTTTTTGACAATTCTAAGGTATGTTTTAAAAAATATCTTAAAGTAATGATATAGAAGATATTTATGTTTTTTAGCCAATAATTGCATAGTAAACCTAATAGTGTTAAAGCTTATAATAAGAAACTTAAACAACCAAACCATGTAATTATTAATTGATGCTTAAAACTTGAGAATGAGTTGATTACAATACTAAGCCGGGCGGTTGGTTTTGTGTTATTACCGGATTAATTCTTCTGTTCTCATTTCTATGTGTTACGTTGTGCTAAATGTTAATGGATGGATGGATAAAAAGGAACAGACACACAAAAACGGGAACAATCACTTTAATCTTATTATTAACACACTAAATTACGAATTATGAAGTTATTAATTATTTTTAAAAAACAACTAATTTGAGATTTGACATTACTTAAATAAAAAGTAATATACAAAAAAAGTGATGATGCAACTTCTTCCACTTGTCCCATTACTAGTCTCTATGCTTTTGCCTGGGAATCAAACTTCAGGCTCAGGAACTGCTGATCAAATCTCGGAATCTCTCTAACAACTTGAAGGGTTTGTGTGTGTTGGAACGGAGACCATTTACAAGATGACGAAACCCTACTTTTGCACTCTTTTGTTACTTTGCATTGACCATTGTCAATGCCTATCTAATTAAAAAAATAATTAGCATTGCAACGGTCTTTTCTTATCATTTGGTTGGGTACCGACAACCGATTTGTATAATATCAAGTTTCACATTCAAGAAGATTGTAGAGTTGATTACATTAATTTCTTATAATTTGACATTTTTATTTTAATTAGCATATTTAAACTTATTTTAATTTTACGTATGTTATATTAAAATTTATTTTATTTTTTACTTAAAAGAGTGTATTATTATATATAAGTAAAGGTTGTGTATTATCGGATCTTTTCATATTCCGAGCCTTAACGGGATTTCAACTAGATGTTGATGATTACGATATTTTTTCTTATTTTTTTTGCTTAAAACGAAAAAATAAAAAACAAAGAAATCAAAGTTGGGTTCTCAACCACTTAATATATTTATATTGAAATCAATAGGTCAATGCTTTGTTGAGATTGCTTGAGAATCAAAATTCATAATCATGAGCAAAAACGTAGAATGTCAAAGCTATATATATAATAATAATTACAAATTTAAAATACAATTTACGTAATCAATTAATTAACAAATATTTAAAAATCCATAGCTGTCGGATTGATGCCAGACAAATCGGCATATTAGCTAGCTAAGAAAAGATTAGTTTATTAATTTATTTTTGCATGACTAATTATCATAATTAATGCAACGCAATGCCGTTTGGTCTTCTATCTCGAACACCTTAGACAATAAATTGTTCTCCTAAAGATTAAACCAAAAATTTATAAGTACTTTAAAATGGGATTGAAATTAAATCGATAATGTAAGAAATGTAAGGTTTAAATTTTTAATTGGTATTAAATTATTATAAAATAGATACAGAAAAAGCCTGCGGGAAGCAATTGAATCTTTAGTGAAAGGCGTCTACTATATAGGCGCAACTATTGATCGAGTTCGGCGCAAGACGTACATCCCTATTCTCGAAGTCACGCAAGTAGTATCATTTGATTTGTTGATCTTTAAAAAAAAAAAGAAGCAAAGTTCCATTGTTGAGTGAGAAATGAAAAATTCATGAAAAGTTACAATCCTCAGCATGAAATAAAGCACCATCACGTCTTTATCGACGTTGTTTTTTGACTAGAAGACTGAGAGCTTGATAGACCGACTCTTCTCTTTTTTTCCTGTCTCTCGCACCGGTGCACTCGTAAAGCAAGTGATAACTTAAGAAAGCAACGAAATCAACCCACGAAACGGTGATATTTCCTTAAAGGTTTAAAATTTTGATTAGTTTTTGATCGTTATAAAAATATATATATATAATAAAGATTGAATAAAATTGAAAAATGAGATTATTCTTATTGACCGAAGAAAATGAAGTTTAATTGAATAACAAAGTTATTAGATAAAATTAATTGATATATTATAATTTATAAAAATTGGTTAGCTTAAAAAATTGAACTTGTATGTTTTTAATAACAAAAATTATTAAACTAAATCAAACCGAAAAATTGATGGTTGAAGATTTATGCAGTTGAACTATAAAAAAAGGGAATGAAACATTACCTTAATTTAAGGTTATTAAAGTTAATCTCCCATTTTAAATATAGTCATAAATTAGGATTACAATGACTCTTTAATCATTACTATATAACCTGTCAATGACTTCACAAATATTCCAATGCTTTGGTCATTTCATAGTAACTTGTCATTTTCAATTCAAGTACACACATATAAGTAACAAGCTCTTAGTGGTCTACTATCAATTCAAGTTGGTTAATCTATCCAATTTCACAATACTTTACTTCTAGTGTCATGAGTTATTGTATTCATTTATATTACTTGGTCATTTTTCTTTTCTCATTAAATTGGTCAACATCTAGCTTTTAGGGACATGCCAATATAGCTTGTTATGTCCCATGTGAATGAATGAAAGTTTAAATCTTTAGTATTTTATGTTTGCAAGCACCAAGCTGTAGCAATCTATTATCATAATCAATGCCTTGTGATTTGAAATTGGAAAATGTTAAAATGTAATTTGGAATGCTACTAATGAGTAATGAAAGGTGTGTGTTATATGTTTGATGAAATGTGACACTGAGAACATTATGAATACAAGAACCTCAATATTTTGAGTTGAGCTTAATTGAATTACATTCTGGCATGTATAAGAAAAAATTGATATTAGAAATCTTAATTACCAAGAGAACTTCAAAAGGTTAGAGTTCACAAATTAAACTGACCTAACTAAACTTAAGTTCAAACCACAAAATTAAGGATTAGGTTGAACAAGTCAAAGGCAGCTCGATCTCAGCGCGATCAATTGACATGCCTACAAAAAGCTCTATGCTCTCATATTTCAATATCCACATCCTTAGTAGGTTAATGGCCAGAAGCTCTAGGGGAAGGTACAAGGTTGAAGGAAATTGGACCAAGGAAGAAGGCAAGGATTGTGGCATAAAACTCATGTTTTAAGTTCACTTCCGCTATGTAGCTTCTGAGCTCGGCTGCTGGTGTTGAGCTAGTTTAGACAAGATCCCATGCAAGTTTGGGGAACAAGAGAACTACCATAGCCATGTAATACAATCTAAAAAACACCGAACATGCGACAGAAAAAGAAAAAAAATAAATATGGCATTGATTTAATTAAAAAAAAAAAGACCATGCTACTTAAATAGTTTAGGCAGATGCCAAAAATCAAAGCACCCCTCTTCATCCTCTCAAGGGATTTCTAAGGATGCCATTCAATCCAGCATATCTTTCCGTCAATTGCACAGACAAAAAAATATGACTACATAAAAAATTCCACGCCCAAACCCTGTAATCGCCCCTTCGACAAACGTGATTACAAAAACAAAACAAAGGGAATTCCTCTACTACGTTTAGTTGATAGCAATACCAGTTTAACAGCAATGTGGTATTCCCTAAACTTCCTACACCAGCGTACTGAAGTTTGAATCATTCCAGTTGCAATCTGGTTACAGAACAGATATAGTCCAAAAAAGAAAAACTCAGCCACTAAAGATGTCAATTCCATGTAGTGCAAGTCATGATCACATATGCAGTTTAAATAACTATAAATTATATCATGAACAGCCACCGTAGTTTCAAATCTCAGTATCCATCCCGTCTGTGACCCCTTGGAATGAAAGAACTACCATAGATATGCAAGCTCGAATCAATAAAATTTAGGTAGTGATCATATTGAACTGGAATCTTGACAGCTGCTGAGGTATGGTTGATATAACAGGGCCGTATCTCTGTCACCAAGCAAGATACATCATAAGGACACTGGAGGATTAATGACACTGACTAAAGCACAAAGTAAGAATCATGTTTGCCACAAAGAAGATTTGGATGGCAAAGACATGGAAGCAACCAAGAATAAATTTAAAAGAGCGTAGCCTCTTATTTCCAAAGAGAAGCTTTTAATTAACATATAAGATATTCACTAATCTCCTTTTGATGCATCCACCACTCTCCTTTCGTATTTAATAAACCAAATCTGTAATTGACTTGAAACTAAACAAAATAAAAAAAATGTACAAGATAATCAGATTTATAATTTTAACTAATTCAAAAAAGCATACCTGCACATTATCATAGAGTTCAAACAAAGGGACAGCAAGAAGTTTCAAGTTTTTTGGCACAGCAAAATATTCCCTTTCGGACAAGTGAACAAGGAAAAGCTTCTTGCACTCCTACATCACGATGAATGGGGAGAAGAGTAATAAGCAGCCATAGAACTACGTCACATGTAGAAACAAGAAAACCAAGCAGAAATTTCCCCCCAAAAAAAAGGAAACCAAACAGAGAACTTATACCTTTGGCTTTGTAATATGGGGAGGGCAATAAGGATACATGATGGTCTCAAAGTTTGGCCTCCACCATATGGCCACACATTCACCAATCTGCAGAATAGGCCAAAACCACAAGGAGTGTTCATTAGAAATGCCATAAATACACTAACAGAAGTACCCATTGAGCTCAAAGAATGCAGAGAAAATGCCATCCAACAACAGTTCCAAAGGCATAAACTCCTCACATACAAGGCACATAAGATAGCGTCTGTTTACAACTTAATTTTTGTATCATTTATTACACAGTTTTTGACATTTTTTTCAAATAATTGTACTAAAACATCAAATCTACCCGAAGACCTGAATAACATAGGAGAACAATACCTGCCAGTCTGGAACTAGAGCAGGTGAACTAGCACCAAGCTTGCTGGTCAGTTTCCTCTTTAAACCCTCAATTTCTGTTAAGATATTCAGAATGACATAAGAACTGCAAATTTAAAAATTGAAATGGATCTCTTCTTAATACAAGCACAGCATAGAGAACAAATATTGTGGTAGGAAAGATAGTATTGCAGAAAAGACAGAAAAAAGTACCATTCTCTCCTGGCTTCAGTCGTCCACCAGGAAGTTTGCAGAATGTATTTCCGATCTGTAGAAGCAGTATGTGGGGGTGATTATGCTCTTGTACCTACAACATCAAAATTGTTTTTGAGCCAAGAAAAAGATCAAAAATCTCTAAGACATTTATGATGGATCTGATACCAAGTGAAATTTCCAATATAGAATAGGAACTGAAGAAATTAAAACAGGGAAGAATATGAAGCAATGATAGCTGATCTCAACATACGATATTTGTTCCAATTCTAACAACATGTTGCAAATTATTGAATAATCCAGCACTAAAATATATTTCCATGATACAATTGAATCGATCCAATAAAGAAATGCTTTTCGAAAATCTATTCCTCAGCAAAATGATTTCTGCAGTATCTTGTACCAAAACAACATCTACAAGAATGACGAAGTTTTTTAGTGAATATTGACTGTAGTTCTGTAGCCACCTAGGCTAAAGATCACCGACATAGACTAAAGATCATACCAGCAAAATTGCTTCCACACTTGTCCTCATCCCCTCCTTCATGTAGCTGAATCACAAAAACGAAACAGTGCCCATCAGAATCCGAGCAAAATTAAACTCCCAAAAAAAAAAACCACACACCTCCAAAAAAATCCTAGCTGACACTAACAAATAACAAACAGATTCGGGATTTGAAACTCAAATTCTCGCCAATTAATTAGCAAACTAGCGGGCCATTTCCATAATCTACCAAACATATAGTAACAAAAGTAGGGTTTATCTGGGGTTTACAACTGAGCTAATAAAGACAACTAATTCTGAAACAAAAAAAAGGAGGGAAAAGAAACAAACTTGACTTTCATGCGAGCGAGAC
Source organism: Erythroxylum reticulatum (assembly GCA_025504915.1). Taxonomy (NCBI): domain Eukaryota; kingdom Viridiplantae; phylum Streptophyta; class Magnoliopsida; order Malpighiales; family Erythroxylaceae; genus Erythroxylum; species Erythroxylum reticulatum. The sequence continues at coordinate 33,209,552 of JANSVA010000007.1, read as the reverse complement.
GATCCGCGACGGAGGTGTCTTTCTCCATCTTGGGCTCTTTGGTCCCAAACGTGTAGCTCGACAACGGGTACGTATTTACCAGCGGCGAGCTCACCATTTCTTTTCTTCTTTATGGTTCTCCCACTGATCTATTTCTCTTCCTCTCTCGCGATTGAAAGAATGAGAATAAAAAGGTGAGATTTCAAATGAAATTGGCACCAAAATCTGAGCTAGGGCTTGTCCTTCGAGCCCTAATTTGTACTATTAATAATTGGGACAACTCTCACGTAATTAGGGAACTTTTTAGGCATCCTGACCGTTGGATCACGTGTTAGATCTAACGGTGTAATTTCACTTAGTTTTGACCGCCTTGTGTATTCCCCTTTTTGTATTCCCCTTTCCGTATTAAAACCATATAATAATTTGCCAATTAATTTTTTAAAACAAATTATTTAATAATTTTAATTTTAAATTTTTGTAAATTTACTAAATAAAATAATATTATTTATAAAAAATTGAACAATTTAATTATTTCTTAAGTAATAATGTTCTTTTTATTTTTTTCAAGTATAATCATTTTTCATGTGTTCAATTTTTATATTTTTAATTTAATATTCAAATTTTAAAATTTTAAAACTTTTAATAAATCAGTTCAAAATGTAATTTTGTTAATAATTTATTGATATAATTAGCAAATTATTTAAAATTTTGGTTATTCAATTAAAAAATTTCAAGAAATTAATACCATTTAAGATTAATTATTCTTTTTTTAATGAAAACTTATATTAATTATCTTTTAAACATATGTTAAACAAAATTCTTAATATTATATAATTTTTAATTTAATTTGATCTAGTTAACATTAATAAGTTCACGAATAACATGTGTAATAATAACAATCAATCTCAAAGCAATAAATATCAAGAAATCCCGACCCCCCACGTAATCAATCTAATGATATAAAGTCTAACTATATTAATAGATAATGGAAATATCATATCCCTCGATTGAGACTATAGCACAATATCTATGCCTTTATAATTATAGAATTTGTACCATATGTTTTTAATAAAATGCATAGTACATATAACATAATGTAAAATTAAAAAAATTAAATAATAATTTTCTAATTTAAAATTATATTTTTATATATTTATTTATACATATTTATGTATATTTTATATTATCGTTATTTTACATTATATATTGATCTATCATAATCCGTATATTTACTAACTAAGTATAATACTACATATTATCGGATCTTTCCAAATTTTGTGCTTCATCAAAACTATGATAGACCCGAGCCTGTTGCCGATACTATACATGAAATATAAAGTTTACAAAGTTTCAATTTCTAAGTATCTATGCATTGCAATTACATTAATGTAAATAGGTTAGTGTCATTAGATTGCATAAGAAATTTGCCAATTTTAAATGGCTAAATATTATTATACGCTTGAAATCAAATTGATGTCTTTCGTTTACAATCAAAAACTTGCAAGACACCGTTGGACCCTCCGGCCAAAAGTGTGCAACTATCATCACCCACTTGCCTCCAACAAACACTATTCACGAACCCAGGGTTCGTACCATATCCAGCCATTGTCTCAAACCCGTGAACCCATATTGGCTCACCCCATCTCTTATCATATACGAACACTTGGTTGTTCTCCGACCCACATCCCAGTAAACCTCCATTTCTCCAAACCGACAGCCCCACGAAGTTTCGATGGTTAACATGACCTTTGTACTTACGAACCATTCGCACGTCATCTAAATCCCACATCTTTAGATGTCCATCGATAGAGGAAGACACCAACGTATGACCATCCAAAAACTTCACGTATGTCACCGTTTTGCTGTGCGCATTAAGATTAATCACAGGGGTGGTCAGCATCCGGATATCGTAACCGTAAACCCTCCGGTCAGCACATCCAACGGCTATCATCGATCCTCCGAACGGATTGAATTCAACACAACAGACCGCACGACCAACCGATGGATGAACGGCGGCAACCCAACGTCCGTCTTCGCTGCGCGAGTCCCACATTTGAAACGAGCCGTCGTCCGACCCTGAAGCGCCTAAAGTCGGATCCCAATGGGAATAGTCGACACTCCAAACCCGACGACCACCATGTTCGTCACGTTCAAAGATGGGCAGTCTCTTCTCGAGATCATACTCCATCACCACCCCATCATAGTCGCCAGACCCAATCACCCTCCCGCCCGACCTAGGTTTCCACCGCAGACTACTTAGCTTCGCCGGAGTGCATATGTAATAGTCACATACGCTACCGTGGTCTAAAAACCCAATGCGACCATCTTCACTCCTGCCGGCGAGCAACGATTCAAGACGGTAAATTCTTATCTTTCTGGAGATTCCCGCCGTGGCAAAGACGGTGTTGGATTGGTCGAACTCGATGACGCCGAGAGCATCCGAGACGCTAGCTCCTTCCACGTTAGTTGAAGAAATAACAGCAGAGAGAGCGATCTCCCACTCACATCTAGCTCCTTCTTGTTGCTGCTTTTGCTGTTCTTTGTCTTCGTCTTCGCCTGACTCGCCCTTATCTACCGCGTCTTTGTCGAGGTTTAGATCTTTACAGCTTTGAGGTTTACTTGTGGAGAAGTTGTTCATTGCCCATTCAAGATATATAGAAGAAAGAGTTGTTTATTCTGTTGGCGTTTCATCACCCTATTGGCTTCCATGAAAGTTTAGCTCAAGCTCTAGCGACTTTATGTGGATAAATAGAATAGTTTATCTTATTTATTTATTTATTTATACAAGATATTTTATTATCCTTTTTTCTTCTATTAATTAATTAATGGTCCATGATTTTTTCTATATTTACACTTTTACCTCTTTGACAATATATATAAGTACGGACAAGGGATGCCTGTAAATAATACAACCTAATGTGATTGTACTTAATATCAAAAAGGTTTGCATTTAATATTAAAAATTACTTTATAGACAATAGTAATATTCATTATCTAAAATTATTTAACATTAATTAATAAATTAGTGTCTTATATTAACATTTAAAATAGTTAACTTATTAATACTTAAAAATTGACTATTTTATCCAAAAATAGAATAGCTTTTAATTATATAAAAATATTATAAAATATTAATTTATTTAAATAATATTCATATTTTTAAAATTAAAAAAAAAAAGAGTTGCGATTTTATTGTGTAATTTACAAAAGGGGCAGTTATGGTATGGATCGAATATCTACGTAGTTGGGGCAGTGTACTAAATACAATGATTGGTGGGAACATCTGAAAAAGAGAACAGACTCGGTGGTTGCTTTTGTACCTCAGAACAATAAAAGAGAGAGGGAAAATGGTGTGGATACAGGCTGTTTTGTGTCTGTGACATACGTGGTTTCAGCCAAGCCTTTTGTCACTTACAAAAAGAGAAATAACGGATAACATCAAAATTTCCATTTCGAGCCAGTCAAAATTACCAAGATTAAGTTCCTATTGTAAAGATAAGTCTTTCTTTCTATTAATTAATTTAATTAACAAATTGTATTAATTATTTATTATTTAATATTCGATAAAATTAACTTTTTAGTATTAACTGTTTATGTATAAAATACGAAGATATAATTTTAAAAAAATTATAAGGGTATGAATATTATATATCGTAATATTTCGTTAAATATTCTTATAAGAATTTAGATTTTAGATATTTAATTATACAAAAATTAAGTTTATAATTCTAATAAAAGCATATAACTAGTAATAATAAGTCTAAATATTTTAAGTATAAACAATATTATAGTTAACAAATAGAAATTATTTTTAAATAAAAATAAATTAAAAAGGGAAATAATTTTAAGTTTGATTCGACTTAATTTACCCCGATCTCGACTCAAACTCAACTTAACATTATTCCTAATTTTATTGCCTCTTAGTTAGAAATGATAATTAGTAAGACCACGTCGAATTTGTTATCAACCCAATTCCTAAAAAATGTGGTTCAAGTTTGGATTGAAGGTCGGATGGATTTGTGCTACATGACCCGAGTTGAGTATGAACTTGAAATTGAAAAAACCACCTAAAATAACATGATTTTGAATGTTATACTTTAAATTGAATATAAAATAATGTCTTTTTAGATGAACATAAGGTCATAAATTTAAGTCATATAAATAATATCTTTGTAAATACTCAAAAGAAATGTTATATATATTGTGATCATCTTCAGATCCTAGCAAAGTAAGGAGTCATAAAGGACCGGAGCTATTTGGGAGTCAACGATGCACTAGGCCCTCAATATTTAATAAAATTAAATATCATATATATATATATCCAAATTTTTAATTTTTAAAATTTTGGGAGCCTAGTGTATAAATGGTCTCTAAATAAGATGGAGTTATTTGAAGACCATTAATACACTAAGTCCCCAAAGATTTAAAAATATTAAATATTTAGACTCTCCTATCTTAAATTTCTGGCTTCGTCACTGAATTCATATATACCAGAAAGTTGACTTTAAAAGTAAGCCTTGAAGTAATTGATAAAATTATTCTTTTGTGGTTATAAAATTATAGGTTTAATTTATTTTATAAAAATATAAAGAAAAGGTTGGATATATTATGAGTTGTTTTTTATATTTTTCACTTTTTCTAATCTCTTAACGCTCTGACTCTCTCTTCACTGCTGCCTTTTACACTATTCAGTCGGCTCCTTTTTTCTGCTAACACAGAGTACTTGCCTTCTAAAAGTACCTGTAATTCCGCTGCGTATGTACTTCGTTAAAATGATCATAAAAATAAACGTAACTCTTCTTTTAATGGGAACTTAGTACATGGAAGACTTTGAGCTTGGTATATGAACCATAAGTTTGGAGTTAAATTCAAGTGATAGAGTGGATAAATGTATGAGCTGCGATGGTGCACGTTCCATGGAGGTTGCTCACAAGATCCAATGATATTTAAGGTATTATGATAATGAAGTCCTGAAAGTCTAGTTGCCGTCGTGAATGAAGGTCAACAATCAGTTGTCAGATAGGGATGGACCACAGGAAACGGAAGGAAGTTGGAAAGGCACTCACCATGGTTGCTACTAGAGAAGCCAAAACCTAAAACAATATTGAGTTTTAGGTGGGGTTCGGATAAAACTCAAAAATTTTAAGGGAATAGGACCTATTTGAACTTTGAGTTGCTTAAGTGCATGATTCCTTTAATTTTTGAAGGGTTAATAAGTACTTTTTTTAATCGCAAAAGTTTTAAAAAATAACTATTTTATTGAAAAATAAAAAATAACTTTTTTAATAGATATAATTTTTTTGGCAGTTAAAATACAACTTTTTAATAAACTCAAATTTGGAACATTTCAAACAAATACTTTTTCAGGTAGATTTTTCAGATAAATTAATAAGCCTATTTTTTATTCCCTTTTATCCTTATATTTTTCACATAATTTTCACAATACCTGCAAACTCATCTTCACGTTTATTTTGAAATCTATAAAATATTATTTGATTTTTTTATATATTTTAATATTTATTTTTTATATTAGTTTTAC
>JANSVA010000007.1:33168699-33188353 GCA_025504915.1 Erythroxylum reticulatum | reverse complement strand
TTTAAATTGAAAAGTCATGTCTTTTCATTTATACTTCTTCATTCAATTCCTTGCATTTCAAACTATTTTCCAACAATAAACCATAGGCATTGCTTTGCTTTCCCAATTAGAGCATGGAAAATAATCCAGAATACTTTAGCTGCTTAGATGCTTTACTTAACTCCTTTTAAATGTTTTTATCCTCTTCTTTATCTCTGTTTTCATGAATGCTGGTGCTGTTGGAAGTTATGTGATTGAAGCAATATTAGTTACTTGTTTTGTTGTAGTACCTACGATTCGTTGAGACACTTTAGAGATATCTGGAAGTCATGGAAGACGGTTATGCAGATGCAAGGAGATGGGACGACCTTGACAATGATATTCTGGTGAAGATATTCCAGTTTTTTAAGCATATTTGAGTTGGCGTCAGGCATTGCTCATGTTGGGAGTGCATGGCGTTCAGCCTGCTGTGATCCCTCTCTTTGGAGAACGCTTGATTTGCCAATGCTGAGGTCCAATTTCATCAAAATTTTGATGGAACCATACGTATATGTGGATGGTCAATCTGACGAGACATTGACCTGGAAGTGCTCAATATATCACATTGCCTGCTGGTAGTATCGCTGTCGCTGTCACATGGTTCACCTAGAAGAGACATGGAGGAGCTTGACAGGACTCTTGCATCATGTGCTAGCAGACAAACGGCGAATGGTTGATACGCTGCTACACATACCAGGAAGAGTCGTGGAATGCAGATGAAATCAGCTCTCTGTTTGCTCAAGCGCCCTGTTGTTTCATTTATGTTGTGTTTTTCAATTTTCACTTTTTCCTTTTTTCCAGTTTTTATTTTTTAAAATAAAAAAAATTTATTTAGTTATTAATATTAATGTAATTATGTTAATTTAAAGACAAATTTTTTTAATTAAATATTTTTTAATTTCTTATATCATATTTATTAACAAAATTATTTTATTTTATTAAATAAATAATTAAAAAACCTTTTATTTATAAATTAATATTTATTTTAAATATTAAATTTTATTTATTTAAAATTTAAATATTTTGAAAATATTTTAAATTATATTATATTTATTAATAAATATTAAATCTTATTTATTTTATTTAATTAAAAATTAAATAAAATTATTAAGTAAAATTTAACTATTCATAATTCTTATTAATAATTAATTTTTATTAATTAAATCTAATATTAAATTAAAATTTTCATAATTTTTATTAAAATTTAATATATTAAATAATATATATTTAATTGATAATAAATCAATTATGAAAAAAATTAATTTTTATGACTTTAAAATTTTTGAAAATTGAAAATCTATCAAATTAAAACTAAAAACTCAAACAAACATTTTTCTAAACTAAAAATAAAAATAAAAAAGAATCAAATAGGCCTAAATTATCCCTCATCGAGGTGAATGCCTGTGTGTGTGTATATATATCGTCTTTTTGTTTTATTTTGTATAATTTGAATGGTTGTATTATTCATTATGTTAAGAATTTTATTATCTATTTCATTATTTAATTTTGATATTTTTGAGTATTGAATTTTCAAGATATTGTTTATCAAAATCCAAATTAAGATAGGTGCAAACAACTAATACTCCTTATTTGAATTGAATTCTTGGATAAAACTTGAAGCAAAAATAAAAGTTTATCTTTAATGAAAGTTTGTGTGGATTAAGTTGGTGGATGTATGCATATTGTGAGATTGCTGAAGTTATGGTGACTTGTGTGTGTTACTTGGTCTTTGTTTTGTTGTGAGTTGATTAAAGGTGGATGGGTAGATAACATTGAAGTGCAAAAAATTGTGAGATAGCGGGAGTTTGGACATGTGCAACTCTATATGTGCATGGCTCCTCCTTTGGACTTGGAGTATGTGCAACCTTACGAGCTGTTTGGTATAAAAAATATCTATTCTATTCTATAGCTATTCCTAATCCTAACATATTACTAATCTTATGTTTGGTTAGAAATCAAATTCAGAATAACTATGTGTTAGGAAAATTTATTCTTAAATTTTAAGGAATATACAAAACTCATCTCTACCTATCTTTAACTGTTCCAAGAATAGCTATTCTAATAAAAGACAAGTTTATCCTTCTCACAAATAATAATAATAATAACAACAACAACAACAACAACAACAACAATGATAATAATAATAAGGACATTTTGGTCTTTTTGTTACTTATTTCTTTCTTATTCCAAGTTTATATTTTCAAACCAAACATTTGAATAGAAATTCTTTCTGTATTCCATTCCTTAAACCAAACAAAGTAATACTCATTCTGTTCTATTCCTCATCTTTTCTATTCCTAAGAATAACTATTCTATTCCCTATATATTCCATTCCTTGAACCAAATAAGCTGTTAGTCTATGTTGGTCATAGGTGCTTGAGTAAATCACGTTATAATGGAGTGCAGAACATTCAAAGGCAGTGGTAGATTGGGCATATGTGACTTTTTGACTGTGCGTGATTTCTTGGTTGCATCATTCTTCATTGACTATGCATGATTTCTTTGCCGAAACCTTTTTTGGTTGGATGTGCATAACTTCTTGATTGAATCGTGTTTGGTTTGTTGCATGCAGTGTGCATGTATAACTCCATCTTAGGTAGTAACGATTGTCAATGATTTTCTTATAGACTGCAAATATTTTGGTTGGTGAATGTGTTAACAATGCAGCTGTGACTTTGTGAATAAGCTAGTGTCATTGCTGAACAACAGTCTGATTAATCTTCCAAAGAGCTAAAAATATTGGGAAGTTGCTCTTTGTTTCTTTCTCAAGTATTTTTCATTTATGTTGATTTTCGTTTAATCACTTGAGTTATTTGTTTATTATTTTTTTTGTTAAAATATTGTTGAGAAAAATCCTTTTTTAAGGATAGTACGAGGCGATCGTACTATTAAGTATGAAATTTTTTCATGTGAGGACGAGGGATAGTGTCAAGGGTTTAGTAGTGTCGGTTCAGTAAAGCCTTATATAAAACTATTATCGTTAGTGAAAGAATTAAACTGGGTGAGAGTTCCGCAGACGTAGGCAAGGTGTGTCAAATTGTATTAACAAATTTTGTTGTTGATTTGTTATTTTGCTTTTGATTACTTAATTTTTCTGATTTTTGATTGTGCTAAAAACAACTGCAATAAATCAAAAAGTTTGCGAAACTAATACACTTCTACGATTTTTGACATTATAGTGACGATAGCTTAGAGAAGGCAAAGTAAAATATGTGTTAGAACAAAGTCATCAACACGTGGAGACACAAGCTTGATATTAAGCAATGTGGACTGTAAGGTAACTCCCCTCCAAAATGACTTATTAGTGGCCCCGTATACTAAAAAGGAAGTGCGACAAGCTTTGTTCTCTATGCATCCCGATAAGTCGCCGGGACTAGATGGTTTCAACCTAAGATTTTTTCAGACTTACTGGGATATATTTGGAAAAGATGTTCCTTAAGAATGTCTTAGAAACTTGAATGGAGATGCTCCTATGTCTGGTATGAACAGAATAAATATTATACTTATCTTGAAGAAGAAAGCACCAGAAATAATAGCTGATTTATGCCCTATATCATTGAGCAATGTCACTGATCGCATTGTCTGTAAAGCACTCGCCAACAGACTAAAGCAGATTTTACCTCTAGTTATTTTAGATACGCAGAGTGCTTTTATCCCTAATCGTTTAATTACCGATAACATTATTGTGGCGTTTGAGCTGTTCGATTCTCTTAAAAGAAAAACTCAAGGAAAGGTGGGTTCTCTCGCTCTCAAAACTGATATGAGTAAGGCATATGATAGAATAGAATGGGAGTACTTGCGGCTGATTATGTTGAAGTTGGGATTTCATGAAGCATGGGTCTCTAAGGTTATGAAGATAGTAACATCGGTCTCCTATTATTTTGTTCGAGGTAACGAAGAATATGGACCTTTGATTCCTGGTAGAGGATTAAGACAAGGAGACCCGTTATCTCTCTACTTGTTCATCATTTGTGTGGAAGGTTTATCTGCTAGCTTATAAAAATTTCAGGCACAAGGTCACATCCATGGGACTGTAGTCGCAAGAGGTGCTACTCCAGTGTCTCATCTGCTTTTTGCGGATGACGCTATATTTTTTGCTAGAGCTACAATGGAGGAGGCGATAAAGTTAAAGACTATCCTGCAGCTATATGAGAATGCGTCGGGACAAAAAATTAATCTTCTCAAATCAGGTATCTCATTTACTCCTAATACTATACCTACAATGAAGAATTTGATATGTCAAACATTAGGGGTTGCGGAGATTGCAGGACATACTAATTACTTGGGTATGCCGTCTGTCATTGGAAGAGGTAAACGCCATGTCTTTCATTATGTGGTAGAGAAGCTTACAAAAAGATTACAAGGGTGGAAAGCTAAAGCGTTGTCCAAAGCCGGAAAAGATATATTATTGAGGACTGTTGCACAGGCTATGACGAATTACCTTATGTCACTCTTTCTATTACCACTGGACACTTTTAAAGACTTGGAGAAATTAATGAATGGTTTCTTCCCGCATAACAAAGGAAGAGAAAACAAAGCTATACGATGGTTACGATGGAAGAGGCTAGCCATACGAAAAATATATGGAGGATTGGGTTATCAAGACTTAAGACAATTTAACCTTGCTCTTTTGGCAAAGTAAGGATGGAGGTTACTCAAATACCCTAACTCGATCACGACAAAAATTCTCAAAGCCAGTTACTTCCCCAAGATAGATTTTTTTTCAGCAGAGTTGGGTAATAACCCAAGCCAAATCTGGAGAAGTATACATCAGGCTAAATCAATTATGATTCAGAGATGTAGAAGAAGGGTCGGTGATGGGCAGGACATCCATATTTGGTCAGATCCCTGGTTAATGGATGATAGGGATCCGTATATATAGTCAGAATACAAGGAGTAGTTCAAGTATGTAGCTGAGCTCATTAGGGATCATCATTGGAATGAAGAAAGGATCAGACATGTCTTTGATCAACGAGACACATAATTGATTCTATAGATCCCGCTCAGTTTCTCAAGGCTCAAGGATGATTGGATGTGGACTCTCAACAATCAGGGAGAATACAGAGTTAAAGAAGGTTATAGGATGGGTATGGAGAGCGTAAATATAGAACTCAGAGAAATGGGTTTTCCATGGGAGAAGATTTGGAAGATGCATGTTCCAGGTAAAGTCAAACTACTTATCTGGCGGCTTTTGAGAAATGCACTTCCATGTAGAGCAAATCTAAAAAAAAGACATATTGACATAATTGACACTTGCCCCCTATGCGGTAGAGCACCAGAGAATGAACAACACACATTTTTTCATTGTGATTTTGCTACTTCTGTTTGGCGTTTTTACCTTGTGGCTTAGAATGTGTCTCCTACTGTAACACTGCATCATTGGCTTATATCGATTATGCCCTGTTTTACAAAGGCACAGAAGGAGGAGATATGCATGATTATATGGAGTTTATGGACCCACCGCAATGAAGTTGTATGGCAACAGAAGAATCAGGACCCCATCCTTTATTATTCGTAGAGCCACAACAACATTATTAGAATGGCAGACTGCTCAAAACAGGAACAATAACCCACCCTCAAAGCAACAACATCCTCAATCCAAATGATAAGCTCCACAACCGAACCAATTTAAGTGTAATGTAGATGTGGTGTTTTTATCTTCTGGATTTTATGGATTAAGAATGGTGATACGGGATTGTAAAGGGCTAAATTGTGCGGGAAAGTTAATGATTTTACCGGGGTGGAGAGATCCTCAAATCGGTGAAGCATTATGTTTTCGAGAAGCCTTAAGTTAGATCAAAAGCCTTTTCTTTTCTCCCATTTGTTTGGAAATGGGTTGTCAAATAATTACTCGATTCTTGACATCCACACATAATTTTCCTTCTTACTTTTCAATGATTATTCAGGATTGTAATCTTAATGAGCATCAGTTTATTTTTACTGCTTTTGTTAGGAGACCAGCAAATCAGGTTGCTCATAATATAACTAGGGCAGCTAATTCTATGTCTGGTTTTGAATGGAGGATATGCCCTCCAAGTTTTCTATATGACGTTTTATCTTTTGATACGAATAATATACACTAAGCGCACATGACAACGTTTAAAAAAAAAGACTTTATCTCAAGTAAAAGATAATGAAAATGGATTGAACTTTCTAGTTGTCCAAAATTATATCCAATTTTAATTCGTATTTGATTTATTAATTTAGGATAAAACTAAATTTTTATTTATTTTTAATATTTATTTTATTAAAAATATTATAAAAATATTTATGTCTTTTATGATTTTATTTTTAATATAAATTGATTATTTTTTAAATATTAATTTTAATATTGAATTATTTAACATAATCAATAAAATAATTGTTATTAATAATAAAAAATGTAAAAGATTTTTGTATTTTTAATAATCTTCAATTTAAAAAAATAAATAAAAATAAAGAAACTGGCTTGGAAATTGACACATTGGTGACTGACAGTTGTAATTTGGACGGAAAATTAAGACAAAACAGTTTAACAAGGGCTATTATAGATAAAAGAAAAACGAAGCTCTTTTCTTTTGTTTCACTCTCGAAAATGGCTCTACAACTATGGGAGACTATCAAGGAAGCAATCTTAGCCTACACAGGCTTGTCGCCGGCGACGTTCTTCACGGTGGTGGCGTTGGGGCTGGCCATCTACTACTTAGTGACGGGGCTTTTTGCTCCGCCAGTCCAGCCGCCGAGACCCAGAAGCTTTGAAGAGCAGATGCAGCCTCTGCCAACACCTGTTCAGCTTGGTGAAGTCACAGAAGAAGAGCTCAAAGTCTACGATGGTACAGATCCCGAAAAGCCCTTGCTCATGGCTATAAAGGGTCAGATATATGATGTCTCCCAGAGCAGGTATGGTTTCAAAGTTTGTTCCTTTTCTTAGGCGTCTTTTTGGTTTTGGGTTTTATGAGATTGGTTCGTTTCTTTGTGTTTCTTGAGTGATTCAGCTTCTTTGAATTTATTTTTGTAATCCCAAATGTTTCGAAAATCATACTGAATTCGTCTTTTGTTTCCAAGATTTTTATACTTTTTAGGAATGATTTTTATTTTCTAATTCCTCTGTTACTTGTGTTATGTATTTTAGTTGTTTCCCTTGTCTAATTCTAATCCCCACTTCGATTCAACTTGTCCTTTTTGTTTTTCTGAAACTATGGGTTTCTAAGAATTGAATCAGTTATTACTATTATTATTGACTCTCTAGTGAAGGTTTGCAGCTGTAGATTACTGAGTCGCTCTTTTGGGTGAATGATCAGATCGTGACGATATAGCTTCTCTCATTTTCGTGTACTTTGTTTTGGTCAACCAGTTCTATCGGGAACATAGGACATTGTAAACGTACAGTTACGCTACGAACCAAGGTCCTTGAGCTATTAATGAACCAAAAGAAAAATGAACCTTCAAGTATCATTTGCAGGCGAATGTTGTTATACAATGTCTTTTCCATTCTAGTACTTAGTTTCATAATTGTAACAGATGGAGTTAGTTTCATAATTGTACCAGATGAAGTTGATGCATAGTATGTGAAGTTGTGAATCTTTAACTCTATCCCTTTTGGAGTATGTATCAATCGGTAATGCATGTGTTAGATATTACGAATTTCTGAGTTGCATTATTAAGAGAAGACATATAGACTCTTCTGGTCTAGTGTCTTGATCTTTTGCGGATCTACTATCACATAGAAGCGATTCCGTTGTTAAACTTTCTTTCTTCTGATTAAATGTCTGGTCCAGAGTAATTTGTGATATATTTTGCTATGTGATTGAGATGATAAAAACAAAATTGAAACCCCTTAAAGGCACCTCTTGATAAGTTGAATGGCTGGTAAGATGATTCCAAGTTCTGTGGATTATGATTCTGCTGCACCTTTCATAGTTAGGTTAGATAGTTCCGTGCATTTGGATTTTGAAATAATTATTAGCGTAGTCTATCTCAAAGTGTGATCTCTCCACTGAATGAAAATGCCTATTATGTTCTATTGACCCCAACAGGATGTTTTATGGCCCTGGTGGACCTTATGCATTATTTGCTGGAAAGGATGCTAGCAGAGCTCTTGCAAAGATGTCTTTTGAAGAGCAAGATCTAACTGGCGATATAACTGGTCTAGGTCCATTTGAACTAGAGGCATTGCAGGATTGGGAGTACAAGTTCATGAGTAAGTATGTTAAGGTTGGAACTATCAAGAAGACAGTCCCAGTAACAGATGGAGCTTCCGCTGCTGAATCTGCGGAAGGTAATGCAGCAAAGCCAGCTGAAGATGGTCCATCAGCTAAAGCTACTGAAGATGTTCCATCAACTGTTAAAGCTGAGGAAACTCCTGCCAGTGGTGAATCTAAGGAGGAGTGATGTTGGGGCTTAATTGAAACATTACAAACTGGGGAAGATTGCGCTTGGAGATGCCAATAGGCAGAGAGGAAGAGTGTGTGTGTGATTTAAGCCTGGATGCTTGTACTTTGTCCAATGTGGCTTCATTTAGTAGTTAAATTTCTGAACCTATCATACTTGTGCTACTACAGACTTTGCTTTATAGAGTGATATGTTAGACTCTGGAGAGTTGCAGATTTCAGACTGTAGCCTTTCCGCTGCGATGCTTATATGTTTTGGGCCATGCTGATCAGTTACCTTGAATCCGGGGTAGTTCATATACATGTTTGAAAGTCAATAAAATCGTATATGTCTCTGGATTATTAAAGCCAAGACTTGGTTTAGATTCATTTGCTACCTTCTTATCCTCTGCTTGCAAGCCGCATTTCTGGATCAAGAAGGTTTTTACGCAGGTTAAAGTTACCGGTAACTTGCAGTTGACTGAAGCATCCATGCGAGTCGGGCTGGATCAGCTGGCCAGTTTCTATCGCTTGTCTAAGGCAAGGTTACCCAACTTCCTCTTTTCTCGGAAGATTGTAAATTGTAACATACCTGCTGGTTTAGTTTCTTCCAAGTATTGTGTTTCCAAGTTCCTTCCCTTCAATTGCCAAATAGTCACTGGCCTTGAGTCTCCATAAAAATTTGAGATCAAATGTTTAGTTGCCCTCTGCTTAAATATTTTCTTTTCGAAGTTCAGAACTTATCCGGAAAAGTGGTAATGATTGTGATCCTGATGTTTAGAAAACAAGTCTAGGTGACGGTGTCTTGTGAAGTATGAACTATGAACTTCTGAGACATGGAGGAATGCTTTGGTATACCAACAATTCCTAGTTCCTTAACAGCTTCCTACGATGAAATCCCATGATGAAAAAACAAAAGAAATCACAAGGCAACTACTACCTCCAACAGCTGTTTTCATATATTTTATTCGTTGACAAGCTTGGTCGGTTCTCTTCACCTGTTTGAAGCACATCTAACTACAACCAACAACCGAATGTGGGTCTATGACCGACTAAGTTTTATATAATTGACATTTTTTTGGGTCAACGCCCCTTACAGAAGTTCACATGATGCCATTATAAATAGACTTCAGACCCGCTAAAACGAACTCGCACTTCACCTCTGTTCCAGTTCCAAAGTTTCTGGAAGTTCATTTCCAAACTGTATTGTATCATTCCAAATCATGAAACCTCATAGCCATTTACTTCTGCTTCTTGCACTCATAATCCTGCTAGCTACATTCAATGGTTCTACTTGTCGGCCCATCAAATGGGCTGTGCATGAAGTTACAGAGCATAGAACAAACGTCAGAGTTTCGCCATCTTTCTCTCAGCAACTTCTATCTGTTCTTCAGACCAAGCAATTCAGAAAATTCAATGGAAGTCCGGTTTATGTTGTGTCTCATGAATTCGTCCCAGGTGGTCCTAATCCACTTCATAATTGATCCAGTTTCTTCGTTCAGTTTTCCAGGAAAATGTGTTTTCAGTTCTCTAACAGGCAAAGATCAGAAGCTAAGAAACTCATGAAGCTTTGATTCACTCCTTAAGGATTTGTTACCATTTTCATTATTTAACGTAATCAATTTTAGTTTTATGTTGCAAAAACAACTGTAAACAAGCTCATTACAGATGTTAAATATTCTCAGTTTGAATGAAAATCTTAGTTCATTTTCAAGCATGTCCTGATCCTGATACTGACGATTCTGAACACTGAAGACTTGAAACAACGTCAATACTGACATGAATGTGGGCTTAACTGGTCGGCCGTCGGTGATACTCTTCAATCCTTACACTAAAATTATATTAAAAAAATTCATCATTGGTAAAATATTTAATTTAATTTTGAAATTAGCAAATTTCTAACTTTTTATTTAAATTTAAATGAAATCTTGAAAGAAATTAATAGAAATAAAATGTAAAGATATTTAAAAATTTAGGGAAATCTAAACTAATGTATCAAGTAAAATATCTAATTGGGAAGAGTAATTTATATAAATAATAAAACATTTATATAGACTAAATTGATGCAATTTGATGGAAAGTTATAATTTAGTCAATTTAGATTTTAAATTAAATATTTTAAAATTTTCTTTTAATACTTTCAAATATTTAAGTGTAAGTTAAATTTTAATAAAAATAATTTAAAATATTTAAGGTTTAAAAGGTTCAAAGTTAGGAAACTGTTATATAAAATCAATTAAATGTTAAATAAAATTTAAAAAATTAAAATTTGATTAAAATGATTGTTTAAATATATATAAAAATTTAAAGTTTAATAAACAATGTTAAATAAAAATTAATTAGTTTATTTTGATTTATAAAAATTAATTAACTTAATAATAAAAATTATTTAAAAAATCAAAATATAAAATAAAAATTAACATATTCAAAAATTATATAATTGAGTTTAGTTTTTTAGGGGTTGGAGTATTCCATTATGTTGATGAATTACGAGAAAACTCGTGGTTTCAACCCAAGAACCTGAAGAAGCGAAGAACTTGCAGGAACATCGTAGTTAGCAAAACGAAGCTCCATCAAGAAGACTCGGAATTCAGACTTCTGTACTGTGAAAATGCCATCTTCTGGACTGATCATGTAAACTTGGGTACACGCTTCAGAACTTAATCTATCTTCGTCGTCAACATGATCATCAAGATTCCATTCTTTGTTTCTGGCTTAGTGCACCAAAGTTGAATCTTTGCCTCGCTACTTTGAAATTAAAAAAAAATTCCTAAAAGGAGTCGAGACTTTTGAGAATTTCCCTTTTTTTATAAGTCAATTGCAAGAGATGATTGTATAATAGGACAAATACAAAAAGTCAAATATTTGAAACTGGAAACTGAATCAGGAGCCTGCAAGCTGACACCATCTGCTTGGATTTAGTTGGGTAAACACCATCTGGTAAATTTCTGTTCCCTTCCGTAATCCTGACAGGGAAACATGTTTTGGAGGCATTGGATGCAGGCTGTCCTGAATCTCGAGCCGACTTAGTTCAATTTAACTTCAAATCAATAGATCATATGTTCAGTTAATTTGAATTTTAAGTCGCACTTGAACTTAACAGGTTAGCTCGAAATTCGGTTTGATAACTCAAATGACTTAGAACAACGTATTTTATTTTCATCTTTTGATTAATAAATGCATTCCCACACCATCCAAAAGGACTTGGCATGTAGTTTTGTGTTTGGAAGTGGGTTTTGCAACACCGTATCTCCATATGGACTTCATGTAGGCATTGGTTAAACTGCTATGCATGCAGCAGTCTATGTTCTAAATTAGAATACTTAAAAAATATATGTATATAACAACTTGTTTACTAATTAGGATAAGAATGTGTATTACTTAACTTTTTCAAATCTTGTCTATTAGAGTGAATTGAGGAGTTGTTGCTGATGTTGTTGTTACTGTTGGTTATCCTTGAAACCATTCAACAAAACAATGCTTGAAAAAACAGTCACAAGTTTGCCACTAAGATATGCTATACATGTTCTTCCATTCGTGAAAACGACTCCTGAAGTCAACCTCTGTAATTTGTGTATGGCTTGATCGAAAGTCCATAGCCAAATACTTATTGACTTTGGGTCTTTTAATATTGCTAATTATATGCACCAGACGGCCTGTTCTGGTCCTTATAAATAATCTTCAAACCTGCGCAAACAACAAAACCACCATTTTCCCTCTTCTCCAAAGCTTCTGTGATCCCATAAATCCTCATCATGACACGAAAAATTTGTCAACTACTTCTTCTTCTTTCCCTGATACTGCTCGCTCTGGTTCATGGTTCAGTTTGTCGTCAGTTAAGCCCTGAAACTATCAACGAAGAAGCAGTTCCAGGGGCGATAACTAAGTACTCTTCCACGTTTCAACGAAGCCTATCTGCCATTCTTAGAGCTTTAGAGTCAAGTAACAGGAAGATCACGTCCATGCACACTGTCTCTCGACGACTAGTCCCTTGTGGTCCGAATCCACTTCACAACTGATTGGACTAATACAACTTCGAGTAGAAAAGTTCTTTGATTTTGTAAAATAAGCTGCAAGTTGAGTTTTATTTATTTTTTATCTGTTGGGAAATCTAAGATATGTTAAAGGATTTATGTTCCTACTCTTTGGTTGTGTTATTGATTTATTAATTGCAGAAGATAAATGTATTGATCTTCTGTACTATTATGAGCTTAAAATAAAGCCACAGCCACAGCAGAAACATTCTATTCAGATTGAGTTTACAGTTTCTGAGTCCTTGATTCCAAGGAGTTGGAGGTTGTAGCTGAAATGAGTTATAATTATCAGCAACTTGAACTGAGAAACAAGGTCTTAAGTTAGCTATAGTTTGGTAACTTTGACCTTGAGGCCAATATGCTTAAAAAACACATTTCTTGCTTGCAAAGTTACAAATTCCTGTACTGCACTTCTCTCTGCATAAGCTACTTTCAGCATATGGTTTTAAATTGTGATTCAAAGCTTCTTATTTTGATTGGTGAAATCTGCACCCATTATCCCAGTGTATATAATATCCTGCAAATTTTGATATTATTCATTTCACCACTGCATGCATGACACCATTTGTTATAATCACTGGCAACATTAGAATTGTTATTATTTATTTTCCTGAATCTTCAGGCCATTTTTAAAAAGTAAATGGCAGCTTGTATTCAATTAATCCCACGAATTCAAAATCACACCTAACCCCGCTTTGAAATTAAAGAAGAGGGGCTGCATCCAATTCGGACACATAATTTATGTACTCTCGAACTACAATACTACATGTGTTCTAGCTCCAGTGGTTTCGTTGATGTCATGATTAAAAGTCAAAGTACCAACAGGTTTTATATACGTAACTGTTTCAGGTGTTAAAGTCAGAAGTTTAAATATGATGATAACTTGCAAGAATGGAGGAACGGTGTTAGGCCACTAAAGCAATGTGGTTGAAGATGTTATTGGAAGATCTTTGGTATAAATAAAAGAATATTACTTTATATTGTGATAGTTAGAGTGCTTTGCATCTTGCAAAGAATTCAATATTTTATTCAAAGACAAATCACATTTAAGTTTAGTATCAATTCGTTCGTGAAAAAGTGGAAGAAGGAACGGTGAATATGCAGAAAATTCATACAATAAATAACCTAGTAGATTTTATGACAAAAGTAATCAATGCTAACAAATTTATGTAGTGTCGATCCTCGTGTGATCTGATAAAGACGTAAGCAATATAAAATGACAAGGTAGAAAGAATTTTGTGAAGATATGATTGAATCTTATTCAAATCTTCAAGTGGGAGAATTGTCAAACTTAGTCGGCCTATTAGGCACCGAATTTTCGATATCTAACATGCCTAACAAAACAAATAATGGTTGGCTAATTAATCTTCTACTTATAAATAGAGAGGAGATAAACAAAAAGAAAGCATCCATATAGGCAGAACAAAAATAAAAAGAGAGGGAAGTGTGGTTAGAAAAAAGAGAACGAAAATTATGTATTTTTTATTGGTCTAATTTTTTCTTCTTGTAATTCTCTAATTTTTCAATAATAAAATTCTTCTATCCTTACCCGTAATTTTTACCCTGATTTAGGAGGTTTTTATGTAAAATCTGTGTCCTTTTTATTTTCAATATTTTTAGTTTCATTTTAACTGCGACCTTATTCTGTCTAATTCCTAATTATTCCTAACATTCAGTTCATGGTATCAGGCAAGCTCTTCAGCTGATACGGGTTTAGGAAAATCCTATCATCCAAATGATGCCTATGAAGTGACAATTGACAACTTTCATTTGACTCAAAGTTTATAAACTAATATAATCTCTATGTTAATGAAATTTCATAACAAGATTCACAAGCTTAACACCTAGGCAAAAAATTAGACTTACCTGCTTATTTGCTATTATCAAAAGAGGGACACCTTGCAAATCCTCATGCCTTAGAATTTTTTTTGTTAGACAATGTTTGTTGTGAAACTCGGATTAATCTTCAACAATAACAACAAATTCACCTTAAGCACTATTGCTTAGGTAAATAGAGTGTGAACGATTATGCTAAAAAATTATACCAGGTAAATTCCAAGAAAAGACTAAAGGGGTCACAAACGATCCCACTGAAAACTCATTCTCTTTGACAGAATTTTCTTAGACTTGTAATTTAATAGCACAATAATTTAATACAATTGTACCCGAAAATAGCTATTAAATAGATAAATAAAGAATATCATAATTTAACGAAGTTCAGTCAATTATGCTTACTTCCTCTGACACTACTAAATTGATATTTTACTATTTTCATGAAATAATACAAGTGAAATACTACAAAAGAGAGAAGGAAAGACAATTTGTTAGATAAAGATAGAAAAACTCTCCTTTTATAGCTTAAGGAGGATCTCCCATCTTCACAATTTTCCAACGTGGAATATCAAAGTATGTCATAAGTCAACAATTCTTCACCTTGACATATTTCTCAAACATTTTCAAATCTATCACAAAACTCATCTTTAATTGTGTCTTCAAATGCGCTTCAAAGTGTCCATCTTAAAATTTTAGCAATATTGATCAAGTTCAAACAATGTTGGAACTTGACTGCAGTCACCACCTTTGTCAATATATCAATATGATTCTCAGTAGTCTTAATATTCTAGATTGTTACTCTACCTTCTTCTAGAGCCTTTCGTACAAAGTGATAACGACCATTAATGTGCTTCGTTCTTGTATGATATACTTGGTTCTATACTAAATGAATACACTTTGACTATTATAATGTACTTTGACATGCTTCTATCCAATTCCCAATTCATTAAGCAATCCTTTAAGCTAAATTACCTCCTTCACAGTCTTTATAACTGCCATATACTTTGCCTCCGTAGTCAACAAAGCAATTGTTGACTATAAAGTAGACCTCCAACTGACTGGTGCCTTTGCAAGAGTAAATAGATAGTCATTAGTTGATTGACGTTTATCTAAATCAATGGCATAGTCAGAATCATAATATCTAACTACACATTGACACTCTTGCTTATCCCGCTAAAATACCAAACCAGCATCTAGGGTGTTTAAAATGCACCATAGAATCTATTTTACAGCTTGCCAATGCTCCTTCGCTAGATCATGCATATACTTACTCACAACCCCAACTGCCTGTAAAATGTCGGACTTTGTACATATCATAACATACATCAAGCTACCAACCGCATTCGCATATGGTACTTTAGTCATGTACTCTCATCCTGCACCTTTCTTTAGAGATAGGGATGTACTGAGCTTTATATGAGGAGCGAGCGGAGTACTAACATGTTTTGACTTTTCATTTATCTCAAATCATTGTAGTACCTTTTTCAAATATTACTTTTGAGTCAAACACAATCTCCCCAACTTTCTGTCTTTACTTATCTCCATGCCGAGAATTTTCTTGGCTTTACCCAGATCCTTCATTTCAAACTTCTGATTAAACTGAATCTTCAATATCTCAATTTCTCTTTAATTCTTTGAAGTTATTAGCATACCATCAACATATAGGAGAAGATAGATATAGGATTCATCTTGTAGCTTGCGAAAATACATACAGTGATTATATTTGCTTCTTGTATACTTTTACCCCATCATAAACTTGTCAAATAGCTTGTATCATTGCCTCAAAGATTGCTTCAATCTGTACAATAATGATTTTTCAAGCTTGCACACTATATTTTCTTTTCCAGCAACTTTAAAACCTTTGGGCTGAGACAAATTTTCTCCGCTAAGTTTGGATGTAAAAATTGTACCAATTGAATTAGTTCCATGTAAAACTGTGCTGCCAAAGTCAACAAATTCGAACGGAGGAATGTTTGGATCTTTTAATACTGTTAATTATATGCACCAGACGGCCTGTTCTGGTCCTTGTAAATAATCTTCAAACCTGCGCAAACGACAAAACCACCATTTTCCCTCTTCTCCAAAGCTTCTGTGATCCCATAAATCCTCATCATGACACGAAAAATTTGTCAACTACTTCTTCTTCTTTCCCTGATACTGCTCGCTCTGGTTCATGGTTCAGTTTGTCGTCAGTTAAGCCCTGAAACTATCAACGAAGAAGCAGTTCCAGGGGCGATAACTAAGTACTCTTCCACGTTTCAACGAAGCCTATCTGCCATTCTTAGAGCTTTAGAGTCAAGTAACAGGAAGATCACGTCCATGCACACTGTCTCTCGACGACTAGTCCCTTGTGGTCCGAATCCACTTCACAACTGATTGGACTAATACAACTTCGAGTAGAAAAGTTCTTTGATTTTGTAAAATAAGCTGCAAGTTGAGTTTTATTTATTTTTTATCTGTTGGGAAATCTAAGATATGTTAAAGGATTTATGTTCCTACTCTTTGGTTGTGTTATTGATTTATTAATTGCAGAAGATAAATGTATTGATCTTCTGTACTATTATGAGCTTAAAATAAAGCCACAGCCACAGCAGAAACATTCTATTCAGATTGAGTTTACAGTTTCTGAGTCCTTGATTCCAAGGAGTTGGAGGTTGTAGCTGAAATGAGTTATAATTATCAGCAACTTGAACTGAGAAACAAGGTCTTAAGTTAGCTATAGTTTGGTAACTTTGACCTTGAGGCCAATATGCTTAAAAAACACATTTCTTGCTTGCAAAGTTACAAATTCTTGTACTGTACTTCTCTCTGCATAATCTACTTTCAGCATATGGTTTTAAATTGTGATTCAAAGTTTCTTATTTTAATTGGTGAAATCTGCACCCATTATCCCAGTGTATGTAATATCCTGCAAATTTTGATATTATTCATTTCACCAGTGCATGCATTACACCATTTGTTATAGTCACTGGCAACATTAGAATTGTTATTATTTATTTTCCTGAAGCTTCAAGCCATTTTTAAAAAGTAAATGGCAGCTTGTATTCAATTAATCCCACGAATTCAAAATCACACCTAACCCTGCTTTGAAATTAAAGAAGAGGGGATGTATCCAATTCGGACACATAATTTATGTACTCTCGAACTACAATACTACATGTGTTCTAGCTCCAGTGGTTTCGCTGACATCATGATTAAAAGTCAAAGTACCTACAGGTTTTATGTACGTAACAGTTTTGAGGTCTTAAGTCAGACGTTTAAATATGATGATAACTTGCAAGAAATGACGATCACGCTTTGGCTTTTTTCCAGGGCTTAAGAAATTGATCTTTTGACTTCTTTTGTTTTCCTGGTGTTACTTAAAAAAACTGAGCCGATGATATGATGTGTCTATCTTGAGGTGGACGATGATGCAAGATGTTTAGAGACCTTGTAGGGAAGCTATGATATGAGGAAGCAAACTAGCAATTTGTATGATTATTCCAATGGAAATATGTTAACATTTGCGAGTGAATCGAATCACTCATCCGGTTTTAAGAGTTAATTGAATCCGTCATTTGTTTTTAAGTATTGATTCATCAAATAATTTACTTAAGCGTTATCCCCAAAAAAAAAAAAAAGAGTATTGTTACTAATACTTAGCTCTTTCATTATATTTAACTCGGTGCTATAATTGATTCAAGTACTAAACATCACTAAACAAATGTGTTCCTTACGAGAATAATCCAAGAAACAGAAGAGAAGATAAAGAAAACGAATGATTCTCAATGACAACACCTTCTGAATCTTGACAATACATTGAATAGATTTTGTTTCTTCAAAAGTAAAATGCTTTGAGAATTAAAAACTTTGGTCAAAGAATAAATTGCTGATGACTAATTCATACTTCTAAAAACATATATAATTGATACAGCTTTGTTAAGTTTAATAAACTGAAATATTTGGATCAAGTCTGCAGATATCCTGACAGAAGTTTTCCGCAGAACCTCAACAGGTGGCTTAAGGAACGAGGGTTGCTGCTGCTCCTATGTTTCCAAATGTGATCACCAGGAAGCATTTGGCCTAGAGTACTGCTGAATTAGTATAGCCACTTGGATCTGGAAATGGTGTTTCCGGCAGCGGGCATGGGTGAGTAACGCATAAATTATCACATCTGCATTTCTCCCACCAGAAGTGAACCTTTGTGAAACAGACATAGTCAATATGCAAATATAATCAATTTGTAAACCATCATATTATGTATGAAAAATCGAAGGGGGTTAGTTATTTTGCAAACTTTCCGCAAACTTATTTGGCACCATTAAAATAAAAACAAGCAAAAACGAAATAATAAGAACACCGAAAATTTGATAACGCAGTTCGGCACACCTTGTTTACGTCTGCGGGGCTCTCACCCAATTTAATAATTTTCACCGAAGTACAATAGATTTACCCAAAGTTTTACTAAACCGACACCACTCAACCCTTGACACTATCACTCAACCTCACTTCTCGTGAAAGAATTTCACACTCAATAACATGACTGACTCGTGTTAACCTCAATAGAGGATTTTCTTAATCAACTCAATAGTACGACCCCCTCGTACTAACCTCAACAGAGGATTTTCTCAACAGTATTTAATAATAAAGATAATTAAACGAACAACTCAAGTGATTAAAATAATAAAGAGCAAAAACTAAATATACTTGAGATAAACAAGAACAACTTCCCGACGAGTTCTGCTCCACTAAAATAGATCTGGAAGTTGTCGCAAAAACAATGAGCCAATCATGACAACACATCAAAGAAAATGCAGCACAAAACTATTCAGCCTAATAGATGTAATCCACAGAAATTCCAGCACAAAGATAACCATCTGATTCTCACAATTCCTTCAGTTATATATATGAAGACATTCTCAATTAACGCCTTTGCAAGACACCCGCGCATACATCAAAACTCCAAGCACAGCATATCGATCAATTCTTCAACATCTTACGCGCTCCACCTTGTAAGATAAATTTAGTTGCTTAGCTTTTCTTCACCCACGGCAACAACACATTCACTGCACACCCAGATCACTAGCCAGCCGTAGGTCTATATACCACACCAAAAACCTTCTTGTGTGTTTCCAGATAAGTGAATTAATTCACATTGAAACTTACCATTGTGCACTTAACCCTTCAGCCACTTTTTATTTACGCAAAACAACATAATACACAACCAAACTACTTCACGTAAGATTCACACCAGAGA
The DNA here is from genome assembly GCA_025504915.1 of Erythroxylum reticulatum. NCBI lineage: Eukaryota > Viridiplantae > Streptophyta > Magnoliopsida > Malpighiales > Erythroxylaceae > Erythroxylum > Erythroxylum reticulatum. Next base: position 33,168,884 of record JANSVA010000007.1, on the reverse strand, counting down.
TAGACATCTGCAATAGTTAGGAGATGTAGACAAATATACACTTTCAAGATAGACTTCTACTGTTATTAAGTGATATGCACAAATCCTTCACATAATTAGAGTCCCGCTTAAATTCAAATATGTAACAACCTCATCCTTTTAATTTCATCACAATTAAAATTTTATATGTCCAATTTAAAATGCCA
>JANSVA010000007.1:33128223-33139722 GCA_025504915.1 Erythroxylum reticulatum | reverse complement strand
GTAAACTAGTAAAGCTTACAGTACTACTATATATACCAATATGGACTATTTTGCAATTTTTAAAAATTTTAAGGACTATTTTATAAATTTAAAAAAATTCCTGAAATGGTACCCGGTACCAACCAGTACCAGTACAGTTTTATTCCAAAACTCAATTCGGTACCGAGTCTGATACAGTATATTGCGTGAAACTAAGTTCCCAACATCGAGGTGACGAGAGAGAAGGAAAATTGAATTAAGGAAAAAGTAAAACCCAAAGATTGAACCTTTCTCTGTCGAAACGAACATTTTCATATCTCTCCGAATCCTTCAGACACCCTTTAACCTAAGAACAAACGATGTTACATTTTTTTCAAGAGTACAAGAATTTGTTACTCCAAGCCTCACTTGCTGTTTTACTCACTCTCTTCGTCGTTTTTCTCCAGATCCCATTTTTGTTCCTTGGCGGACTCCATACCTATATACACCCAGATAGTTATGGCCAGCAAAATGGTGCCAAAGCGGCCATTAGAAGACCTTCAAGCTCCAATTCAGGGTCTGGGATCGAGGGGTATCAGTATTTGTCGTCAAAGACTGGTCTTGAAGTGAAAAAGAGATCTAAATCCAAGGAAAAGTTTGAGTTCGATGAAAGCAATGCCCAGATCTTTAGGCTTAAGCTCGACGAGGGTCAGCTTCTGTCTCGGATTTATTTCAGTGATTATAGGTATTCGTTCATTTGTTCATTGGTGGCTCTTTCTGGATTATTACTTTCCAGGTACTTGGGTGTAGTTGAACATAGTGGTGTTTTGGCAAATGGAACTTTGATTCCTGTAATCTTGGGATTTGCTAGCTTAGGGAAAGTATTGGTGTCCTTAGCTAGAACTTTTCTAGAGAAATCTGCCTCAAAGAGGTCAGAGAGGCAGTTAAGTGCCGTTGCTGGTGTTTTAGGATTCGGTTTTGGGCTTATGATCTGTTCTGGAATTGGCAATTCTATATTCGATTTTGATTTGGTTTCAGTTGATGGATTTGGGAGGGTTTGTGTTGCTCTGTTGATGGGTTGCCTTGCTTTGTTTCTATATATTCCTGCAGCTAAGAGCGCTCGATCCTTTTGGTTAGGAACAGACCAGATTCGATCCAATCTAGAGATAATTTCTTGTGGATGGTTTGCCAGAATCATGCTATATGCCAACTTTGTTTTGGTCTTCTTCACTGCTTTGCTCTGGATTAATCCATTTGCTGAATTGCTTGTTAACTCGAACACTGATCGTACCAGGGTAACAGAAATGGATGGTACTTTTGGATCTGCAAAATTAGTTGGTAATGTTGGTTTTGCACCATTAGAGTTCATTAGGCTTAGGCATTGGTTGTTACTGCTTTCAGGACTGTTCCAAATTTTGACGTTAAGAGCAAACTTGCAAATGTACTTAAACGAAGCTGTGCTATCCTGGTATCAGCATTTGCATGCAAGCAAGATCCCGGATTTGGATTTTAGTAGAGCCAAGGTTTTTCTTCACAATCACTGCTTATGTCTTGTAGCGTTACAGTTCTTTGCACCGCCTATTTTGGTACTTCTCTTCCTTGGCTTATCCCAGATTGACGATAACTCATTTGGGAAATCAGTGGCATGCATTGCTCTTCTCAAAGGAATAGCTTTGTTTATGGCTTGGTGGATTGTATTTATATGGGCAGTTTTCACTTCAATGAACCTTTTCTTGTACCGTCGTGGTATTTTGTATGTTTCTTGAGGGCTTTGGTTTTTGTTGGAGGCCGTAAGACCTGGACTTTAAAGTTTTGCTTAATTACGAGGAAAGATTTTCTTGTCTTGTCATAGCAGACTCTTAATGTCTGAGTTGATTCAAATGAATTGCTTGGAGAAACAAGAAACTTGTTTAGTTGTTTGTTGTTTACCTCCCATGTATAGTCAATCACAAATGTAACAGCTGCACAAGAGTTTGAATAGTTCATAAGATGCCATATTTTCCTTTCAAGATTGTGTTGGGTGCTTATGTTTGCAAAACACTGCTCTTAATGCTCTAAATAGGGTACTGAACTCCAATGGCTGTTGTGACATCATGAATGCATCTTGATCAACAGGATGGTTAGTGCAGATTTTTCTTTCTACATACAAGTAAAACGAAATGCCGTGTGTATTGTAACATAATCGGTGCTGTTTTCACTTCTTAGTTCTTACTCAATTGCCGTTTCAACAAATTAGTGTTGATTAGAACTTTGTTAACTTGTGACATTGTTGTTAGTCTCTACAAAGACATGACATACCAGAACTGAGTGATCTATCAGAACTCAGATTTGCGTGCTGTATAGATCTTGATGATTGTCAATATATGTGACATGCATTTAGGGATGGCAAGCCTGATCCCCCTTGACTGGTTCAAGTCCCATCAGTCCCGATGAATTCAAATCCAATAGTCTGAAGCCGTCTTGTAGATGCAATTCCCACGACATCTTGAAAAGTCTGAAGCCGAAACTGATATTAGACTGATTGTCTCCTAAAAACAATGCAGCACCATCAAGATCTGTTGTCTTAATCCACTTGGAGTTCTTGAGTTTGAACACTCCACAATTAACTGTCACACGACCAAAGTTCACCATAATGTAACATCTTCGAGAACACTTAATGCAGGATGTAAGCATGTCTAATCTTTGTCTCCTGGTTTAATAAACGCTATCCATTTCATATTACCATATATGATCATCACGATATAATCATCAGGATAGAGTTCAGGTTCTTTTGATAAAATACCTTTATAGATTACTCATAATTAAAGGGTTCGCCGACGAATTCGTAGTAGTTCCAATTATTATCAACGTATTCATCTCTCCTTCCTTTTCATTCTTACTATCTTCTTCTTCTTCTTCTTCTTCTTCTTCTTTCCACATTATTTTCACCTACATCTGCATCATTATCATCATCTTCGATTGCATTCACATCTTCCAAATTATTTTCATTTCCTTCATCATCATCTTCCCTATAGAAATCACCCACATTATAAAAATATGAAGCACCTTTTCCTTCTTCAACTTGAAAGACTCTTGGTTCGTCAACGAATGGTATAATTGGTGGAAGACGAACTCTCTTTCCAAAGAATGGATTCAACAAAGAGATTACTCTTGATTTGTCAATAGTAAACAGTCAACACTGTATAAATAGGAGCATGTACGTCTCTTTTTAAAATACTAAGAAATACATTCTTCTTCAATTCCTTCTGTCATTCTCTACTTCTACACGGTATTAGATCCTCCTTTGTAACAAAAGGAGTCAAAATTTTGGAGGTATTTTTTTTCTTAGTCTCAAAAATTTTACTTTTACATTATGTGTTAAAGTACCCCATATTGATGGTTAACTCTTACTGCTCATAAACCCTTTATCTTTTTGTATTTAGTCAATGTGAAATACTTTAACACACTTGAATAATTGACTCTTACTACTTATAAATCTTTTAAGATTTTCATGTTTAGTCAGGGAAACTCTAACAAATTCATAGTGATTGATTGAACTTGATAATTTCAACCAAAATACAGGAAAGGAGTTTCATTCTTATTGGTTCCAGATGGTGAAGGCAAAAGAAGATTGATTCGCGGTATCGACCAAAATGAATATGAATACCGACTGTCTGTAACTTATAATAGAAGAGTTTGTGGTTGTTTACTATTGACAACTAAAGAGTAATCTCTTTGTTGAATCAAATCTCTTAAAAAAAACAATTTGTCTTCCACCCATCAAACCATTCATTGACGAACCAAGAGTCTTTCAAGTTAAAGATGCTTCATATTTTCGGTAGGGTGGTTTTATTGATTTAGAAGCGAATAGGGAAGTTGATGATGATGATGAGGTAAGGGAAAATGATGTCAAAGACGTGATTAATGCTGAGTATACTATATATAGAAGTACTTTATCAAAAAAAAAATCCTCAACTTTATTCTGATGATTATGTTGTGATGATCATATATAGTAATATGAAATGTTCGTTTTTATTAAATCAGGAGACTGAAGATTGGACTTACTTACATGTTGCATTTTGTATTCTTAAAGATAATGATTAAAAATCTAAATTAAGATGAGGTATAACTAAGTAACTTCTTATTTGAATTGAATTTTTGAATAAGGGTTTACGTGACAAAGAAGTCTATCTTTAATGAAAGAGAGTGTGGATCACGCTAGTGGATTGAAGAACATCATGAGATTGTTGCAGATTGTTTTGTGCGTAGGTGACTCCAAGTCTGGATTTCTTGCGTTGCGTGACTCCAAGTCTAGACTCCTTGCTTGTGTGACTTTGTCCTTGCTTGACTATGGGTTGGTCGCAGGTGTGTAAAGTGGGGCTATAGTCTGACCGTTTTGGTGATAAAACAAAGCAAATGAAAGCATTAACGTGGTGATCTCTATATTGATATAATTCCATCTTAGGCTAAAAAGTTTGTTGATTGATGTCTTTGTAGGTGAGACATCTTGGAGTGTTCACGACTGGGAGTTGATTTTCTTGTTATGTGACTCACGACTGTGTGTTTTCTGCAAAGGTTAATCGTGGTATAAGTTCTGTTAGATTTTGTGTGAAGGCTTGTCTGCGTGGTCTGTCTTATTTGATATCTTCTTGTTGCAACTGTGAGTTAATACTGCTATTTGCATGAATCAGTCCATAGTGTGTGGTGACAATTTTTAGATTTATTTCAATAGAGCTGAACTTATTGAGAAGTTGTTTTCTTTTCTTTCTCAAGTATTTTCATTTATGTTAAATTTTATTTAATCACTTGAGTTATTCATTTATTGTCTTTCATTAAAAAGTTGTTGGGAAAATCTTCTGTTGAGTTTAGTACAAGGCAGTATTGGGTATGAATTACTTTCACAGGTAGTGAGGACGAGGATAATGTCAAGGGTTGAGTGGTGTCGGCTCAGTAAAGTCTTGTATAAAACCATTATCGTTAGTGAACGAATTAAGCTGAGTGAGGGTCACGTAAACGTAAACAAGGTGTGCCGAACTGTATTAACAAACTTCAATATTGATTTATATTTATGCGTTTAATTTTTTATTTTTGATTATACTATAAATGACTACAGTAAAACCTTTTACTGAAAGTTTGCAAAACCATTACAACCTACGATTTTTCATTCATTATTATCAGGGAAAATTCTTAGCTCGGAGACCACTGGGTGAACTTTGGTCTTGTAATGTTAACTCCTCCCCTCCACAAGTTATTAGAATTGCTCCTAATTTTAGAATATTTCTTGTGCTTACCGAGTGTTTATTTGGTGCAATCCCCAAGTGCAGAAATAGTTACGATTAGTATAACCTTACCTCGTGAAGCTTGGATGACCACTGATTGTGTAGGGTTCAAGCTTAAGAACTCGAATTGGGTTGGGACAACAAATCTTGATGTTGCTTCATTCTTTTTAGGAGACAATTAGTGTGTATCTGTTTTGACTTTAGATTGCTCAACTTGAATTATCTCTCTCTCTATATATATATAACCAACTCTAATTTTTTTGTCTGCATCTTATAGGTCTAATTCAATACAGCAAAAAATTTAGAAATATGCGCTTTTAATGTATTGATTCAAATCTGTCGGGGTTGAATTTGGATATGGTTCGATTGGAGAAACTTCAAAACTTTGCTCAACAAACAAGCTTAGACTTTTCGAACTTGGATTCAGGCTCAATTGGAATTAGATTTGGGCATGGAAAAATAGCAGTCTGCGTCCATTGACAGTCCATTAGGTTCGGCTTATCCAAACCCAATCAGGTTTAGACTCCAGCCATGCTTCGGTCCTCGCCTGGTTCAATCCAAATCCGTTAACATTCCTACTACCCTTTAAAGGGACTAAATAGCAGAGCTGGTGCTCAACATACCTTTTACTGAACCTTCTGTGGATCCTAGCCTCAGCAAGACTGAAACAGCAGGTCTGCATGATCAAGAGTTTTCTAAATCTTTCACAATCATGGAAAAACTGTATATATATGGGAAATAGGAATTTATATTAGAAGGATGGAACTATTGCACGGTTAACATTGTTTGCGGTTAGTTTTAAAGGGTTTATTACAACAACAAACTTTAACATGGTCAGGTCACAGGAATGATCTAAAGCTGGTCTTCTTTGATCCCTTTAAGGAACTTGAGTGCTTGCAACATGGAAGGCCTGTTTGCGGGATTGTCAGAAAGGCAAATGGCGGCTATCTGAAGCACTTGAAGCATTGCCTGTTTCGATTTGTTGGTAAGAACTGCGGGGTCCAGAACATCCACACCGTGCCCTTTCTTGATCTTCTGGAATACCCAACCCACCAAGTTTCCACCTTCCACCTCTTTGAAATCAGGCCCTGTTGGTTCCTTTCCTGTCACCAATTCAAGCAGGATCACACCAAAGCTGTAAACATCTCCTCTAGTGGTAGACCTACCGCTTTGGCCATACTCCGGGGGAATGTAGCCGAGCGTTCCGGCAATGTCAGTGCTGACGTGGGTCTCACAAGCACTGATTAACCTGGCAAGTCCAAAATCAGACACTTTGGCCTCAAAATCTTCGTTAAGCAGGATATTGCTGGCCTTGATGTCCCTGTGAATTATGTGAGGAATGAAGCCATGGTGAAGAAATGCTAACCCACGAGCAGCACCAGTTGCGATTCGCAAGCGTTTGTTCCAATCGAGGACTTCGAGGGTGCCACTCCGATTTCTTAGCCAAAGATCTAAGCTTCCATTCACCATATACTCGTAAACCAGTAGCTTTTCTACACCAAAGGAGCAGTATCCCAACAATGGCACAAGGTTCTGGTGCTTTACCTTGCCCAAAGTTTCCATTTCAGCAACAAATTCTCGGTCACCTTGAGTTTTGGCTTGACTTAATTTCTTCACTGCAACTGTTTTTCCATCTCGAAGGACGGCCTTGAATACTGTACCGAAACCGCCATCTCCGATGATGTTTGTCTTGCAAAAGTCATTGGTGGCTTCAAGAATATCTCCCAAAGTTATCTTCAGGAGAGGCTGCTCAAACATTGCTAAATTGATGCTCAGTGGTTCCTTGGATCTGCTGCTACTTAAGAAGCACAGATTTTGATCAACAAAACTATTCAATTTGCTCTCGTCTTCAAGATCACCACCCTTGCTGCCTCTAGCAAACCATCTTCTGAAGGCAAAGACTGCACTGAGAATGATAATCATGCATCCAACCGCAATCCCAGCAAGTCCCCAGACATTTATCAGAGACGATTTGCCGAAACTCTTCATCTGGCAATCCGAACCCATAGACCTTCCACATAGATCTCTGTTTCCTGCTAGGGAAATTATTGACATGTTTTGGCAAATGCCACTTCTGGGTACAGGGCCTTCCAAGTTGTTTCCTGATAAATCCAGATAAAAAAGGTTACTTAGATTACATATTCTATCTGGAATCTGCCCAGATAACTTGTTCCCAGAGACGTCAAAGTATTCCAGCTGCGTCATATTTGCAATCTCCTGTGGGATTTCTCCTGTAAACCTGTTTCCATGAAGATCCAAGTATGTCAAGAATGAAAGGTTGCCCAATGAATTTGGCAAGGTCCCAACAAAGACATTGTTGCTCAAATTCATAGTTTCAATCCTCCATGACATGGAATTGGATAGCAGCTGATCCAGAGGGCCATGAAGCTTGTTCACTTGTGCATAAAGCCCCACCAGATTTAACATTTGCGTTAAAGAGGAAGGAAGCTCCCCATTCAACTCGTTACGGCTTAAATCCAAGTGCGTAAGCTCTTTCAAGCCACCAAAACTAAGGGGAACCAATCCATATAGCTTATTACCAGTCAAATTCAACTTGGCCAAACGACTCAAACCTCCTAAGCTTTCAGGGATGGTCCCAGTAAGCTGATTATAACCCAAATACAGGCCCTGAAGCGTAGAAGCCTCACCGAACTCTGGAGGAATAGAACCTGTTAACATATTTCCAGACAAATCCAAAGTTGTCAGATTTGGTAACCTTGAAAGTGAACCTGGAAGTCGACCAGAAAGCATGTTACTATGTAGCAAAAGATCCACCACCAGAACTATGTTCCCCAATTCCTCAGGAACTGGACCAGACAACATGTTATGGGACAAGTCAAACAGTCCCCGATGTTGAGCATAACTCGAATCAGGTATATTTGCCTCATGAAAATACAAAGATGACTTATCAGGAATTGGCCCAGATAACTTATTGTGAGAAAGAACCAGACACTGTAAGTGAGGCAAATCTGTAAGCTTCTCAGGAATTGACCCAGTGAGCTGATTATTTCCCAAGTTCAATGTGCTTAGAGAGACACAATATCCAAGTTCAATGGGAATATCCCCTTCAATTAAATTAGAGCTCAGATCAAGAACAGAAAGTGCAGTTAGATTCCCAATCTCCCGAGGTATGCTGCCATTCAACAGATTGTTACTCAGCAACAATCTCTCCAACTGAACCGCAGCACCAATCCCGACAGGTAGAGGACCCTCCAAAAGATTATGTTCAGCAGAGAATTCCATCAAGTTACTGGTGTTCCAAAGAATCGCAGGTATTCTACCCGTGAAATTGTTGAAATCAAGGTCCAGAACCATCAAGGGAAGCTTTGATAAGTACACTGGTATAGACCCGTTAATCCGATTACTGTCCAAAACCAACTGGGATAAATTAGTACACTTCAAGAACACATTGTTGATAGTACCCGATAGGAAATTGTCACTAAGATCAATCTCCAAAAGCGACACTGCATTACAGAGCTCTCTAGGTATCTCACCAGTTAACATATTGCTGCTCAGATAGATATGCTTCAGTGATGAACAATTTCCAATTTCAGGCGGTATATTCCCAGAGAACTTGTTACCTGTCAGCAAAAGAGAGTCTATTTCTCTCCATTCACCAAGCCAAGAAGGCAATGGACCGGAAAGCTGATTCTTTTCAACAGAAAATGACATTAAATGCAACCTCGAGAGCTCATCTGGCAGAGATCCAATAAGAGAATTAAAGGACAACATCAGAGTCTTCAAATTCTTGCAATTTCCAAGCTCAGCAGGAATAGGCCCATTAAGCTCAGAGTAAACAAGGTTCAGTATACTTAAATTCTGCAACTCCCCTAAAGACTCTGGTATAGAACACTTCAAAGGGTTATAAGAAAGGTCGAGTTTGTTAAGTGATTTCAAGTTTGATATTGCTCTAGGAATTGGGCCTGTTAATGAACAGGAAGGTGCAAAGAAGTTCTGGAGGCGTGAAAGGTAACCAATTTCCGGTGGTATCTGACCGGAAAACGAGTTCGTGCCGATGTAAAGATCTGTCAGGTTTGTGAGATTGCCTATTTCAGGGGGTATTGCACCAGACAAGGAGTTGTTTGAAAGGTCAAGCGATGCTAAAGCATGAAGATTGTTCAACAAACTCAGAGGCACTGAACCAGACAACAAGTTACTACTCATATCCAAATACTGCAACCCAGTTAGTTCCCCGAGTTCACTCGGTATAATCCCAGATAGTCCATTGCCAGAGAGGTCTAAAGTGTTTAGCTTGGTTAACTTTCCAAGCTCAGGTGGAACATTTCCGGTGAAAGAATTAGGCCCAAGTTTGAGAGTCTGAAGCTGGGTCAACTCACCTATTTGACTCGGAATTTCTCCAGACAACTGATTCTCTCCAAGACACAGCTGTTCTAAGCGTTTTAAACGGCCAATTTGCGGAGACACTTCACCGTAGAGCATATTCGAAGACACGTCCAGAACTTTGAGACTAGAAAGCGAGAAGAGCGAAGCAGGGACGGGACCTTTGAGCAATTTGCTTGATATAACGAGTTCGGTGACTCGGCCTAGCTCGCAAGCAACTCCATCCCAGTTGCAGTGAGGTGTTGATATGTTCCATGAAGCAAGCTCTCTCGGGTTTTTAAGGCTAGCTTTGAATGAAACAAGGATTTTCCTTTCCGGGTTTTGCTCGTCGTCCGAGAAAATGGAGGCATAACACAAAACGAAGGCTTGCACTAGCAGAAACAGGACAAGAAGCAGAAACTTAAACACCATAGCCATTACTTACAGAGATAAAAAGATAAAAAAAGAAGAGACCTTTAACAAAGATCTGAGCTCGAACAAACCAGAAAAGCAAAACCCATTAAAGAAAAACGGAGTTAAAGCTAAAAATGGCGGTGGAGAGAAGATTGAGCGCCAGCCATTATCAATCAAGGAAGGACGATTAAGAGTGAAGAAGTGTGGCGCTTGCCAAAAAGAACCTCATGTGTCAGAGAGCGGCACGCAACTCACGTGACCTGCGCTTTTGTAACGGCAATTCAGTTTTTGTTTCGCATTATGAACTCCTTCAAGTCTTAGAATTTTTCATTTAAGGACCTAATCTTTTAGGCCTGGTACATTTCACTACCAACCCTGAACTGTGACTGTGTGACGCCTATAACAGTGTAAAAAGTGTACTAAGTCCCCAAATTGCTTCTGAGAATCCGGCTTTTGTCCCTTCCTTATTCTTTCCTTTTCATCTTTTGCTTTTGTTTTGTGTGTGTTGTGTTTTATATTTTATTAATTATTACCTAAAGTTCTTATTGGCAGTTTGGCACTATGTATGATTACGGTTGATTGCTTAAAAGAAAAGAGACACCAACAGCCACCTAGTCTACACGATTTTTTTAATATATACATTAAGTATCTCAATTTTTGCACAACTAATTCTAAGCTCCTAATACCTTATTTTAAGAGTTTTAGAAAAGGTAAATCTAGAACTCCAATATCCTTCAGTTCCTACATATCCTATACACTTCTGAGCACAAAGAATTTATTACATACTTGATTGGTCCGCTTATTGATTGATTACTTGCCCTATTCAGTATCAGGTTCTCAATACCCTCGAGTTTCTTAATAGTTCTAACCCTCATATTATCACTGGAAGCGAGACGTTTGTAATTAATCTGACTAAAGGGCATGCCCAAGGGGCTAGAGAATAATCAATAGGGAAAATTCCCCTCTCCTCTCCTTTTTGGTTACTCAAACTCAATATTTCATATAAAGCAGAGTCTTAAGTCAGAAACCGCTATAGGCAGCCGTAAGCAAGTTCTTGCAATTTATGGGATCAAATTGTTAAACCATTGTATAGAAAATAATGTCATACTAAGTAGTCATTGTGTAAGGATTTCATGTACTAAGGTTCTTTCTTAATCTTATTTAAAGTTTAAGACTTTCGAGTTAAATGTCTAATGTAATGTCTTGTTTTGCCTTTTGTGTTAATTTCTTGTTTTGATTGAGGAATATGTTAGAATTATTAGAAATTTTTACTTTTCTTAATTTTATGGTAGCGGTTTAATTGATAGGTTTATAAATATTACTTAAAATTGATTGATTTATCAAATAAATGATTAAAAATATAAAATTTAAGTTATTAGTATACAATTAAATTTAAAAGATAACGATCACATATTATATTGTTATATAAAAATTAATTGATTTCTTAAAACTTTAACTTTAAATAGTGACTTTTCTAATCAACGAAATCTTTATTTAAAAAAGCAAAACAACAACTTTATCATTAAGCCACAAACTCTTCCTTTAGACT
>JANSVA010000007.1:33090403-33124208 GCA_025504915.1 Erythroxylum reticulatum | reverse complement strand
AAGTACTAAAAGGATGAATGATATGATTGGAAAATATAGACATCCAAAGGATAAGGGTGGTTTAGGGTTTACTAATAATAATGTTCGTCATAATAAGAGTTTTGTTCCTAGCAAAAAGATAAAAAAGCAATATTTTTATTATTCAAGGAATTATCGTAAATCTAACCCTAAAGGACCCAACAAAATATAAGTACCTAAGAAAGACATAATATATACTACAGATTTTCCTTCTTGGAAAAAGCAACCTGCACCAATTGTACTTGGACAGTGGATGCTCGCGAGAAATGACGGGAAGAAGGTCCATGTTCCTAAACCTCCAAAATAAACAACGAGGATCAGTAACTTTTGGAGACAACTAGCAGAGCAAAATAGTTGGAATCGGCAAAATTGGTAAAGATTCATTTATGTCTATTGATAATGTTCTGCTAGTTGAAGGATTAGAGCATAATCTAACTATTGTAAGTTAATGATTATGACTTTGAAGTATCCTTTGATCGAAATTCTTGTTTACTAAAAAACAAGGATGGTTCCGTTTTCTTTACTGCCAAGAGACAAAACAATCTTTATAAGATTAATTTAGATTATTTGAAAAGTCAGAATATTTCATGTTTTATATCAATAGATACGGAAAAACTGATTTGGCATAAAAAGCTAGGTCATATTAGTTTTAAACATATTTCCAAGTTGGTTAGATATGATTTGGAAAGAGGATTACCAAAAATAAGTTTTAACAAAGATTTCTTTTGTGAGAGTTATCAAAAAGGAAAACAAGTTAAAACATCTTTTTCGTCTAAAAATATTGTAACTTTGTCTAGACCTCTAAAGTTGTTACATATAGATTTGTTTGGTCTAACCAGAACACTAAGTCTAGGTGAAAAGAAGTATGGTCTTGTAATTGTTGATGACTTCACTAGATTTTGTTGGATATTATTTTTATCACATAAAGATGAATCTCTTAAATGCTTTAAAGTTTTATCCAAAAAGTTACAAAATGGAAAAAGAATTTCTATAGCTAGAATTAGGAGTGATCGTGGTGGAGAATTTGAAAATGAAAAATTCAAAATATTTTGTGAAGAGAATAGAATTTTCCATAATTTCTCTACTCCTAGAACTCCTCAACAAAATGGAGTTTATAGAGAGATAAAATAGGACGATTCAGGAAATGACAAGGACTATGCTATGTGAAATGAATCTTCCAAAGTATTTCTGGGCAGAACTTGTAAATACAGCTTGTTATATTCAAAATAGAGTATTTTTGTGACCTATTTTAAATAAAACTCCATATGAATTATGGAAAAGGAGAAAGCCAAATATATCTTACTTCCATCCTTTTGGTTGCAAATGCACTATATTGAATACAAAAAAAAGTTGGATAAATTTGATTCTAAGATTAATTCAGGAATTTTTCTTGGATATTTAATTACTTTTAAAGCTTATTGAGTTTATAATCTTGTTTCTAAAACTGTTGAAGAGTCTATGCATGTAAATTTTGATGATGATTCTCATCTAGATAGAAGAGATGATTCTGATAATGAAACTCTATCTACTCCTTTAGTTAATAATCTAGACACGTCACCACTAGACGATCCACCTAATAAGGTATAAGATATTTCTGAAAATTTTAGTCTAAGAAAAGATTGGAAGTATAAATCTTCTCACCCAAAAAGCCCGATTATAGGAGAAACATCAAAAGGAGTGAGAACTAGGTCTAAATTTATAAGAGAGGCAAATTTAGCTTTTGTTTCTGAATTAGAACCTAAGAAAATTGATGAAGCTCTTCAAGACGAAGCTTGGATTTTAGCTATGCAAGAGGAGTTAAATCAATTTAAAAGGAATAAAGCTTGGTCTCCAGTTCCTAAAATATCTAATAAATATATTATAGGAACCAGATGGGTATTGAAAAATAAACTAGACGAATCAGGAAAAGTTAACCGTATCAAAGCTAGATTAGTAGCTCAAGGCTATAATTAACAAGAAGGAATAGACCATAATGAAACATATACTCCTGTAGCTAGACTAGAAGCTATTAGGATATTGCTTTCATATGCTATTTTTCATGATATAAAATTGTTTCAAATGGATGTGAAAAGTGCTTTTTTGAATGGTTTTATAGATGAAGAGGTTTATGTAAAAACAACCCCCTAGTTTTGAAGACATTGATAAACCAAACTATATATATAAACTTCATAAGGCTTTGTATGGATCAAAACAAGCACCTCGTGCTTGGTATGATTGTCTGAGTTCGTTTTTGATTAAAAATGACTTTATTAAAAGTCAAGTATATAATACTTTATTTAGAAAACATATTAAAAATGATTTTATAGTTGTACAAATATATGTAGACGATATCATTTTTTATGCAACTTCTAAGAAATTATGTTCAAGTTTTGAAAATCTTATGAAAAGTGAATTTGAAATGAGTATGATGGGATGAATTAAAGTTCTTTCTTAGTTTACAAATTAAACAAACTGAAGAAAAGATTTTTATTCATAAAAAAATATATCAAAGAACTTTTAGTCAAATATAAAATGGAGAAAATTAAACCAATATTAACTCCTATGCATCCTTCAATCCTTTTATCTAAGGATGAAGCTGGTAAGCAGATTGATCAAACTCTTTTCAGAAGAATTATTGGTTCTTTGGTTTACTTAACTACAAGCAGACCTGATATACTATTTAGTGTTTATTTGTGTGCAAGATTTCAAGCAGATCTTAGAGAATCTCATTATATTGTTGTCAAAGAATATTGAGATACTTGGCAGGTTCTACTAATCTTTGCTTAATGTTTGAGAAAGGTAAAGATTTCAGTTTAATTGGCTACTGTGATGTTGATTATGCTAGAGATAGGATTGATAGAAAGAGTACAAGTGGAAATTGTCACTTTCTTGGTCATAATCTAATTTCTTGGTCAAGAAAGAGGCAAAGTTTAATTGCTCTATCTACTGCAAAAGTTGAATACATATCATCTGCAAGTTATTGTTCACAGATGTTATGGATTAAGTATTAACTAGAGGATTATTCTATCTAAGAAAATCAGATTCCAATCTTCTATGACAACAAAAATGCTATTAATCTTTCAAAGAATCCAATACAACACTCAAGGGTAAAGTATATTGAAGTAAGACATCATTTTATAAGAGACTATGTAAGACATCAATTTGTTAAGACGAATCAACAATGAGCAGATATCTTCACTAAACCTTTAAGTGAAGAGGGATTCAAGGAAATAAGACGAAACCTGAATATGGTAATGTTAAGTCACCATTCGTCTGACACTCTATAACCCAAACGATTCGTACAGAAAAAGTTGAAAAATCGTAAGTTTTCAAGTAAAACATTAACGGTAAGTTACGAACGGTAACTTTTCAAGAGTATGTATGAAAAGGAAATCTTCTCAAGATTCTAAAACACCTTACACTCTAGAATTTTCTTGAAAAACTTTGAAACTGACTTGTTTTGTACTCTCAACAAAAACGATTCAACACTCTGTTCTAAACTTCAAGTTCTTCTCATTTCATATCTTTATCTTTTTATACTAATCTCGCTTCGGTAAGCAAAATCCATTTCGGTGTTTAGTGTTTATTTGTTACAGATAAAAAATGTCGAAATCTCTTGTCTATAGGAGACATGTCAATTTCATTTCCTTGAAGAAAAATCAGATGGACATCGAACTAGAAATTGAAGCAATTGGCTGGAAAATTTCTTCAACATCTGCGAGACGGTATATCTAAATGAAATATATGAGTTTTGGAAGAATGCAAAAGTGGTAGACAACACCTTAGTATCGATGGTAGATGGGTTGTCGGTACTAGTCACACAAGATTCTATCGAGAAGGCTATTGGGTGTCTAAGTATTGGAGCAAAATTGTTTAACAATACAAAATGAATCGCTCAAGGTCGTATAGACAAAACTAATATCAATCGACAACTATATGGATGCAGTAATCTAGGAGTCAAGAAGTCTTCAACCCTTATTTCGAAGGCTAGGGTTCTTCATTCACTTCTTCTCCATTGTATTCTACCAAGAATAGGCTCAAAGGACATGGTGACAATGAATGATGAACATTATTTGTTTCATCTACTTAATCACCAACCTATTAATCTTCCATTCTTGATTATGAAGACTATGATAAACGCTAAAGAGGATTATTATAGCTCTTTACCTTACGGTATACTGTTGACAAGATTCTTCAAAAAATCTGGAATCTTATTTGATAGAGGAAACAAAGTGAAGATGAATGTTAAAAGTGTTATTAATGCCTCTACTATTCTCAAAATGGGAATCAAGATTAAATCTGAAGGGGATGTAGATTTTACATCAAAAGTAAAGTTTGAGGAGGAGCTTTTAGTAAGACGAAGCAAGAGTGAACATGTTTCGTCTGACATACAAACAAAACCTTGATCGACAAGAAGAATATCCGCAGAGGAAAAGGTTAAACAATTGTCTGATGTGCCAATACAAGTCAAGACGATTCTATAAAGGGAGAAAAGCAAGGTTCAACAATCAACTCATCAAGTGTCTTTAAAAAGGAAGGCTGAGATGCTCCAATTAGAAAAGCCCAACTAGTCAAGAAGTTCACTAAGATTATTATTGACCTTATGACAACAAGAACAAAAGAAGCAAAAAGTTCTGATTCTTAGTGGAGATTCTGAGAAGCAAGAGCAACAACAGCAGCCTACCAGAGTAATTATCTCTATCCCTCAAATTCAATCAGCAAAATCATCTAGAGAGACAGAGATAAAAAGGAAGTTAGTATTTGAGAGGAAGAAGCCTCAACAATAACTCTCTTCCAAACCAGCAAAAGAACAAAAGAAGATGAAGCTTAGTCAGAAAAAAGATTTCTTCATGTGATGTTCCACGAAAGACACAAGTTGTTGAACACCAGCTAGTACTTTACAACCCTCCTCATCCAATAAAGAAAAATGATTTAAAAATGAAGGATATAGAAGAATCAGTACCTGATCGAAATAGAAGTTCAATTATTATCAGAGAACCTTCTAAATAGATAGTCAAGGTACAAGTTAAGTCTATACTAGTAAACGATCAGAGGATACATCTTCTAAGTCATGAAGAACGAAGACTATATGGTATTCTACGAGATGAAAAGTCAGAACCATATCCAATGAAGATTACAAAAGATCGTTATATAATCTATCCAATAACAAACATGACAAAAATAAAGATTACACCAGATGTACAACCAAGATGTCCAACCCTTGTAATAAACGAAGGAAAAGGGAAAAAGAAGATGTTTCCTGAAAGGCATGAAGATGATCTCATAGCAGAATAGATTCAAGTGGCAGAAAAGAACATAGACAGTATGTCATGCAGCTCAACTTTTAGGTGTCTATATATCACATCGCAAATCAAGGGCATTAGGAAGTCAATTTGGAGTTTCTACTAAAGACAAAAGTTTCAACATAGTTGGCACAGTGACAGAAGGAAGGTATAGAAGTATCACAATAGAAGGTATCGATCTTAACTTAGAAAACTTTGCTCATTTAATCATTCATTTCAGACCCTTAGGTTTCATACCTTCAGTTAAAAATGTTTTACACCTTCTTGGGCAACCAATTTACAAACTACCTAGACCTGATGATCTTGATATTCCAGAAGGAAAACAATCCTTCAAATTACCCTCAATCAATATCATAGAATTAGACAATTCACCAAGAAGACAATTCACCAAGAAAACCATCTGTTGTTGAACACCCTCATCCACTTAGTGAAATACTACAAGATGCTACTGTTAATTCGGAGTTCTTGAAGCATTTCATCAATTGGACTGAAGCTAGTCACAAACAGAAGGAAGTTCAGGAAGCCTTAGGCAAACGTATTGAGGAAATTCATACTAAGGTTGATAAACTAGGTGATGCAGTGGGTGATCTTTATAAAAAAATAGCACTTCTATATGTTTCTATTGAACAAGACCTCAAGATGATCCGCACTGATATTCAACATATGTATTTTGAAATTCTGAAGTGTCTTAGATGACTTTATCTTTTTGATTAATAACAAATAGGGGGAGAAAAGTGGAGAATATTAGAAAGCATTGAATATTAGAAAGCATTGTATATCTTATGAATATCTTGTATATTGCTTTGATTATTATTCGTGTGAACATTATTTGTTTATTCATCTGTCGTCTGGTTATCATTTTATCTTCTAATATTATTATTATTTGTTATCATCAAAAGGGGGAGATTGTTAAGTTAAGAAGACTTCACTTCTTCTATTAATTTTGATGATAATTAAATAATAATAATCATATAAGTACGTGAATTGTTTTGATGAGTTTATTAAGTGCGCAGATAAATGTAAGTAACATAAATCGTCGAATCCAGACGATACTTAAAACTTAAGACGGTTAACTCAAGATGATAAAGATCAACTCAAGACGATACTTAAAAGCTAAATACGAAAAAGCATCTTAGATAGACCAGACGAAGCGTGACACCAGATGAAGCGCAACACCAGACGAAGCATAAGACCAGACGATGCAAATGAAAAATGTTCTAGAGTGTCAGTCAATTAGTTAGTTGGAGTTAGTTACAGGACTCAACTAATAACGGTTTCTAGAAGATTCAAGAAGTAGATTTCTCAAAAAGATAGTTGAAAACTTAGGTTATAAATACTAGTTATAGTCATAAACTAAATACAACAATACAATACAATACAATACAATACAAGAGAGAAATCTGATCGTACAAAAGTTACTTAAAGAAACTTTGTACTCATGTGCGAAAGAATGAGAGCAAATACATCTGTAACGTGAAGCTCAAACAATATCTTTCCAAGCGAAAGAAAGGCTAAAGCCTGGAGAGGCTAAGGAAGCAGATAAAGAATACTTTGTGAGAGATACCTAAAGAGGCTCTACAAGTGTAGAAATAATACTTGTAAAGTTAAAGAGTATAGTGAAATTTCAGGCGAACTCTGAGGGCTGGACGTAGCCCAAGGTTAAGGGTGAACTAGTATAAATCATGGCGTCATATTCTCTAACCCTTATCTTTTAATTTTCTTGTTGTTAGAAGAATAGATAATAATTTTCATTGTTGAATTACTCACCAAATTAAGTGAATTGTTTTGTAATCATCTGAATTTGTAAAGAAATTCAAAAAGATTTTAAAGATTAATATCTTAAACAATTTAACACAATTCAACCCCCTTTCTTTTGTATTCTACATATTATACGTGATTTCTATATTAACAAGTGATTTACTTCAGATATTACCTTATTTTGTTAAAATGATGCCTGAAAGGCCTAAGAAGGCTAGAAGAAGGGATAAAGATGACGAAACACAAAATCTAAACAACTTAAGCAAAGTTGGAGTACTAATGAGATGTTGACATTGTTTTGAAGTTGGTCACAACATTATTTATTATTTATTCTTAATTGATAATAGTATATTTTATTTATTCCTAATTGGCAATAATATAATTTTTGATTATGATTTTTTATAGATGTGTAGAAGTCAATTTTGAGTGTTCAAACTAACACAAACTTCTCAAAATGCAAATGCTTAAAAAACATCTACAACATAGAGAAGATTCAAAGTAAGCACCAAAAAATAACTCCAATAAAATCTCAAGTTGATGATGGTGAATCAACAACAAAATGAACCACACTAAAACTTTGTGTTGTGATTTGGATATGTATTTTAACTCTGTGTTATGATATGGATATGTATATGGATATGGATATGTATTTAAACTTTGTGCTTGATTTAGATATGGATAAGGATGTTTGACTATCTTGGATAATTGATTTGGACATGGATAAGGACATTTGACTATCTTGGATAAGTGATCTTCAACTATTGCCTTTTTGTTATTTATTTGTTGTTGTTTTAATTGAAGATGTTTCATAGACTGACTTCTTTGTGCTAAATAAAATCCTTTTTCTCATATTATAATGTATAACTATTAAAAGCTCTTTGAACTTCTTATTCTTAAGATTATGGCATGAAATTTCGGTTAGGTTTAAAGATGAATTTTTACAAATCATTTTTTAAATATATTGAAGGTCTAAAACTTATATCATTAACATAATGACCAATATTTTATGTACAATGTCAAAATAGTACAATCACAATAAAAGAATCCTCATAACGCATTACAAAATTTTGTGTATAATGTTAAAATAATTAGTCACTACATCAGTAATATGGTTCCATCACATGCAAATGTTTCCTATTCTGTTTTAATCTTTAAATATTACTGCACTGCAGCTTCTTATTAAAAAACATAAGACAGTTATGGTATATAGTTATACAGAAATTACAAAATTAAAAAAAAAACATAAATATCAAACTTATGTCAAATTTTTAAATATTTATGAATTATAAAATAAACTCACCTCTTTCGCAGAATAATGTATCTTAAGAATAAAAGTCTTACCCTAACATACAAAAGATATTTGGCAAAAAATTTTATGATAGTAAAATCTCAACTATTTTACCAAGACCATATACCAACAAGATACTTACAATTTGAATGATCATTATTTAGCTCGATAACATTAATATCATATAAGCTATAATTGAAATAATCACAATGTGTTGATAAAAACATAAAAGCAATACTCACATTTTTATTATTACATTGATAAAAAAAAGTTGACCAATATTAGACTTGACATTTAATATTCGTAGTTTCATCTTGACATTACAATTAGGGCAATCAATATAAAGAATATGAAAAATTACTCATGGTAACCATATCCATATTATATATTAAATATAATAACAATAAAAATATAATAATCTCATTTTACTTTTGAATATAACGACTTCTCTTAGTAAAATTGAGAGTATTTCTTTTCAGCTTCTTATAATGTACACGATGGTTAAGTATGATTAACATATATTTATATAGCTACTACAATAGCCAATAGAAGGCTACAAATAAAATTATAGCATATGATAAACAATAAATAGGTTGAGAAAACAAACCAATACTATAATTAAAGGCTGAATTATCTAAATAAATAATAGGATAATTTTGTTTCATATAAAAATGTTAAAGCATCTTAATAAAATAAAATATAATCACTGGCCATCAAATTAGTAAATAATAACCTCTCAAACTAAAATACAGTAAATAAACATAAGTAACTAGTCTTTCATATTTTCTATTGAATACCTCATTTTAATCCAAGTCCAAATTTTTCAATCGAATTTAGAAATGTAAAACAAGTACCAAATTGGTGATATTAATCTACCATAGAAATCTTCACTCTACCATTATGATAATCTAACACAGAAATAAAATTAAGAAAAGAAAAAACATTGAACTATAATTGTTGGAGCAGTATCACACATCAACTTCTTCCAAAATTAGGGAAAAAAAGAGACACGTGTTAGTCAAATGGTATGTTAAAAAATTTGGGCTGGTTGGCCACATAAACAATATTAACGAGAAACTTAACATTAAAATATTTTCATAATAAATTGAAAATTGAGATATTTTAGCGTCATTTTTTAAAGTTCGAGCTAGTGTTACAAAATTAAGTAAAATTTCAAATTGTTTTAGGATTCATTAAAAAAATTCTAAACTTTGCACAAATTTTCAATTATAGTCCGAACTTTAGAAAGTAGCAGTTAAATACCCTAACTTTCAATTTGTTGTAAAAATAGCTCAATGTTAGTCACTC
Source organism: Erythroxylum reticulatum (assembly GCA_025504915.1). Lineage (NCBI taxonomy): Eukaryota > Viridiplantae > Streptophyta > Magnoliopsida > Malpighiales > Erythroxylaceae > Erythroxylum > Erythroxylum reticulatum. The sequence goes on along the minus strand of JANSVA010000007.1, from coordinate 33,114,554 downwards.
TGTTAACGAACATGAAGTGGTAAACCAAGTCAAACGTGTTTATAGACGTGTAGGATGTCGAGTGTAATATAATTACAAGCCAAATTTTTGTAAAATTAAATTAATTAATATTAAAAATATAAACATTAAACTATACCTCGTCTGCTTTCTCTTATAAAAAAGGTATGTCTTCTCTGCCCACTAGCTATTCGTCAGCTTACCTATCATCGATGATGTGTTAAAGTGACCTCTTAAAGTTTACCAGCACCTTTATCATTTGAATGTCTCTACATTTCTTGACTCGGAGATCATATCGAGCATGACCACCCAAGATGTGGTTTGGCAAACATTGTCAATGACTCTAACTAGATGTGATTTAGAACAACTATCTGTTAGAAAGTCAACAGTGATTAAATCACAAACACAGTTAAAAGATAAAATTTAATGATTTCTGAGAAAATATCATTAATTGAATACCTTGAAAAACTAAACTTGAATAATAAAATATGAAATCATAACTAATTCAAATTTCCTGTTGAGTTCCTTTTGAAACTTTTTAGAAGTGTCAACCATGAGTTTTTCACACATTTAATCTCTAGCAATATTCACAGAGCAATAACTCAACTCTTTAAGAGGAATTAGTAGGAATGCTAACTCCTTATGCTTATTCCTATTTATAAAAAAGCATCAGGGATTTTAATTTCTATTAAAATTAAATACATCAATTATAATTAAAATTTAACTTTAATTATATTTATTTTAATTTTGAATTAAATCAAATATCTTATATTCGATCCCTAAAATTTATCAAAACTTTATAATTAAGTCTAAATTAATTAAAATTGAATTTTCTCTTTTAAACTGCTCTTTTTATGTGACCCTTTAGGATCCTATTATAATTCTAAGTCATAATTAGAATTAGATAAGTTAAAACTTATAATTCTAATTCATAATCATAATCGTAGATCAAGATTAACATCTAGCAATATGTTATGACCATCAAATATCAAAAATGTCGAAGTGGTTTGACTTAACTCGTCCTTGCATTATTATAATGTATAATTTAATCTTTTCTCCATCTAATATTCCAAATAGATAGAGTATGGATATACTGTCTACTATTTTGTGTCCAATCATGTTCATTCTTGCTAATTAGTAATTGATTTATAATTCACTCTGGGTAGAGAATTCCTTAAATCACTATTAATCAAAAACAATAAAACATTATCTCTAATTACTTTAGAGTGATGAATCCTTTATTGACTTACTTAACTATCTCTACATAGTTTATAGTGCATCTAAGTACTATCGACTAAATTATCCTACAACAGTTTATAAATAACATTAAAACATAGTAATTCTTATATAAGATACCTTAGTAGTCTTCAGTCTAAGGATCAATTAACAACCATCATAATGAGGAAATCCACAGACACATAAGTAATATTCTATTTGCGATCCTTATAATTAGGTTAGTTCGATGAACTTATTCTTTAATAAGTACCCACACATTAGTTTAAATATCTCAATACTTTAATTTATATATCAATTTCTTTCTTCATAAGAAAGAAACATAATTTGTGCCAGTTTTACCTTTTCATTAATATCCTATCTTGATGAAACTACAACTAGGAATATTTGGAAATAATATATAAATATAAACTGAATCTCATATTATGATTTCAATTATACAGTATTATTCTATAGATTTTACCTTTAGTAGTAAAACATCAAATGTAATTAACATAATATATAAAGATAAAGAGTGCCTTTATTAATTATAAATAATATCATTATAAATTAAAATTGCAACTAACTGATTGGCTACAAAGGCATAAACTAACAATCTCCTACTTGCACTAAAGTCGGTCTCTTACATATCTAACACCATATCTTTTCATATGTCAATCATGTCTCTTTTAAGACAATGGCTTTGTAAAAGGATTAGCAAGATTTTCTTCAGTGGAAACTCACTCTAATGTTATGTCTTTCAGTTCCACTTTCTCCCTAATTAAATAAAACTTCTCTAGTATATATTTGGACCGTTGATGAGACCTTAGTTCCTTTACTTGTGCAAAGATGCCATTATTATCACAGTACAATACTATAGGCTTAACAGTGCTAGTAATTACTCCAAATTCAATGATGAACTTCTTAATCCAAACTGTTGCCTCTAACACTAAAATTTACTTTACCTCAGTTGTTGAATCTGCAATGGTTGTCTATTTTAGAACTCTTCCAACTTATCGCACCACCATTCAAAGTGAAGATGTACCTTAACTGTGATCTACTATCATCTGGATCTGACTGAAAACTAGATAAATACCCTTAAACTCTTATTTAAACTCCTCCATAGACTAGGAAAACATCTTTAGTTGTTCTTAAGTACTTTAAGATGTTTTTCATAACATCCAGTGACACTCACCTAGATAGGCTTGAAACCTACTTGTTATGCTCAAAGCATAAGAGACATTTGATCTAGTATATAGCATCATATACATGATTGATCTAATTGACGAAGTATATAGAAAATAATCCATTTTATCTCTCTCTTCTTATTTCTTAGGACACATACTCTATGAGAGAGAAATTCCATACGATATGGGCAAGAATACCTTATTGAAATTCTCCATGCTAAACCTCTTTAGCACTTTGTCTGTGTACATTGATTAAGATAAACCAAGAAACATGTTTGATCTATCTCTCTAGATCTTTATTCACATAATATAGATTGCTTCTCCTATATCCTTAATGGAGAAGTTCTTGAATAACTAAATCTTTACAAACTAGAGCATTGGTATGTCATTTCAAATTAGCAATAGGCCATCCATATATAACACTAAGAAAACAATTACACACTTACTAACCTTCTTATGAACATATAGTTCGTCCACACTTTTTGATTGTTTCATCAAAATGGATATTCCAACTACGTGACACTTGCTTTAGTCCATAAATAGAATTTTGTACTTGATTAGGAAATCTCTTAGATTTAAAAACTCAGGTTATGTCATATACACATCCTTCAGCAAATTTTTATTGAGAAATGATAATTTGACATCCATCTACTAGATTTCATAATCATCATATGTGACTATAGCCAATGAGATCCTTATAGATTTCAGATATCCAAGCACGATAAGGAAATCTAAATGGTTGCAATTGCAACATGTATATAAGAGATTTGGAAGGAGAAACAAGAAAAGATTTATAAGGAGATCCAAGTGTTTAACTTCTCTCACTGAACTTAAAATTACAAGCTTAAGAGAGTAGCTGATTGTCAATTAGATGGAGAAGAAATGTAGTGCGAGGCTAGTGGTTTCTTAAAGACGTTAATATGTCTCTAAGAAAACTCCAGATAAGGGAGCGTAAAATTATGCTCAAATAAGATTGAGTCCCCCGTGATTCCTAGGGTACCCAAAAACAAATCCAAATAACAAGGATGTAGATCACAACATTTTTGTAAAAAGAATGAAAATTACAACATATACCTAAAGAAAAAAGTACAACAACAAGAGGCTACTCATAAACATTTAACAATCAACAGGGATGCAAATAACAACATGTTTGTAAGCCAAAGATTTCAATCAATAGAGGGCAGTCATCCAAAACTCCACAAAAGAGAGAAATTACCTGAAAGGTTTAAATAAAGGCTACGGATTGTCCAAATATCTCTAGAAACCATCTAGACATTAGGACTAAGCATAAAGACCATGTAGAAGTGTTAAGGAACTTTCAAAGTTAGGGTTAGTACTCACCTAATGGGCTGCTACAACACATCGAATCGCGATCACCAGTAAAAAAGATGATGATGCATGCTTCAAGATAAAGACTCCACATTTGCGTAATGTACACCGATGTGGGTTAGAAAAAATCTCTCATTGATCCAACCCTAAATAAGAAAACCAATGATTAAGAAGAAGAAGAAGAAGAAGAAACATGATTCAAGATAGGAATTTCATACCTCAGTAGATATCACCAATACGAAGATGAAGAAGATGCCTAATGGCTCTTCCCTACTTCGGAAGCTTTTAGAGTTTTCTTTAGATGGGAGGGGTTTCTTTACTCTTTAAGGGAAATTCACCGAATTTGATCGTTAAAACATTTGCTTTATTTCTGTGTTTCTATGTTGTCGTTTAATGTATTAGTATATATATCTATGTTTATTAAGGTGTCGTTTAATTGTTTGATGGTATTATAATGTTGTCGTTTTTACCTTATCTTTAATGTATAAGAGGACTCCAGAACATGTATGTTTATATTTAACTTATTCAATAAAATTTAATTTTTTAAAGAAAACCTTTACCCACTAACCTTACTTTGTACATATGTACATTTTCATCCATGTCATTTTTTTCTTAAAAAACCCGTATCATCCAATACTTACAATACCATTAGGTGAATCCACTAAATTCTGTACTTCGTTAATGTTCATGGATTTCATTTGAGATCTTATAGCTTCATGTCATTTTAAAGAATCAATGTCAAACATTGCTTCTTTAAAAATAGTGATTTGCTTATCATATATGAGCAACACTTTATCCTTCCTTTTTTTTCATATGTAGATCTAATTTCGTGAGGGAAATGTATCCTATTAGTGCATTGTAGACTATATGTCTCTTGACCCCTTGGTTCTATAGCATATATATCAATAAGAGGCCCTTGTTCCATCTGAATGTTAATTTGTGGCTCTTGAAATTTCTAAGTTCTACCTCACTTCCATAACTTTCTTTGAGAATCAATTCTTTTTCTAAGAGTGTAGTGTCTCTTAAGACAAACACCTTTTGCTCAAGAGGACGACAAAATTGATATATGATACTCTCTTTTGGATACCTCACAAATTTGCATTTATTTAATTTAGCTTGAAGTTTATCAAATATTGCACACTTCACATTCCCAAATCTTTAAGTGTGATAACCTTAGTCTTATACTAGTATATATCTCATATGGTGTCTTGTTAGCTTATTTGAATGAAACTCTGTTTAGAAGGTAAGCAGTCGTTTCAATAGCATATCCCTAAAAGGAGGCAGGAAGGATTGCATGACTCATTATGGAATGTACCATATCTAATAGAGTACGATTTATCCTCTTAGATATTCCATTATAATGTGAAGTTCTGAGATGAGTCTATTATGAAAGAATTCCAGTCTCTTTTAAGAAACTAAGAAACTCGTAGTTTAAGTATTCAGCACCTCGATCTGATCTAAGTCTCTTAATACTTTTACCAATTTGTTTCTCAACCTCAAGTAATTCTTTGAAATTTTCAAATGATTTAGACTTTTGTTTCATTAAGAACATGTAACTATATCTAGAATGATCATCTATGAACATAATGAAATATGAAAATGCACCTCTAACATAAGAAGACACAGGGATGCATACATCTAAATGTATAAGCTCTAGTAACTCATTGGCACATACTTCCATTCCACTAAATGGTAGTTTGGTCATCTTTCACAACAAATAATATTCAAAAGTTTAATATGATTTGTAATCAAAAGGATCCAAATATCCTTCTTTATGTAACTTTGTGATTCTAGTTTCAATGATATTACTTAACCTATAATTCCATAAATAAGATGGATTTTGGTCATTTAACTTTCTTTTCTTGTTATTTATGTTAAAAATTGACCTTTCAAAATCTAACTCATAAAAACCATTGTAAGTAATCCAGATTTATAATAAATATCATCTTTTTAAAAAGAACAACTCTTATTTTTAATATCAAAGACAAATCCATTCAAATCTAAATAAGAAATAGACATGATATTTCTAGGAACAATTGGAACATAATAACAATAATTTAGTTCTAGTTCTAGGCCATAAGGCAAAGCTATACTACAGGTTCCTACAGCTAATGCAACAACACTTATTCCATTTTCAACTCATAGATCTACTTTACCTTTCCTCAACAATCTACTCCATAGTAACATCTGTATGTTATTACATATATGACAACCACATCCAGTATCTTATACCTAAGAATATGGACCAAAAGTAGAAAGATTAGTCTCAATCATAAACATAACTAAAGAAACAACTTCCTTAAGCTTCTTATCTTTTATGGTAGCAAGATAAGTTGGGCAGTTCCTTTTCTAGTTTCCATTGATTCCACAGTGAAAACATGTCCCTTATCATTGCTCTTCTTCTTAAAACCACCTTTTATCTTTACTAATCTAGTGGAAGCCTTATGTTTCTTATTATTATTCTTCTTAAATCCCTTTTTTCTTACTCTTGAAAGAATCCATAACAAGAACAAAATTGGATTCCTTCTTAAAGTGCCCCTTTGCAGTCTTAAGCACATTCAGCCATTTAGATAATGACATATCCTTTTGATTCATGAACTTCCATATGACAAAACCTAATTGGGTTAATTTTTCAATATAGTCAATCATCTTCAGCATGTGTAGGTTCATTAAAGATCCTTCTGTCATCTTACATTGAAATACTACTTTGGAGATTTGATACCTCTTTACCCTGCTTGTGCACCAAAGAACTCCTTGAGACGTAAAATTATAGCAGGGGCATCAACGTTCTCATGTCGCCATTGAAGCTTTAAAGACATACTAGGCAAAATCATACATGTAGCTTATTCAACATCATTAATATAACGTTGATATCTCTCCTAAGCCTCATTAGTCACATCTGAACTAGGCTCTAGTAAAACAGTAGTGTTAAGAACATAGAGCTTCTTTTCTTATACGAGAACAATTCTCAAGTTACGAAACCAGTCCGAAAAGTTAGGTCCAGTTAGCATATTAGCATTTATAATGCTCCTCAACATCATATTGATGCACATCTTCTGATTCAATAAATGAAAGACATAAAAGAGAAAATATTAGTTGATACCATAAAGTCAAATAAAATAAGGGCTTTAATAAATATTTGATTATTACCATTATTATTAAAAATAATAGCCCTCACTATTAAATCAAGAAATTATCAAATAATTTTCTAGTGGGCTAGGATCCCATTCAAAAATAATTGATCTTGAATTTACTCAATAAATCAACTAAATTTAAACTAAGTAGATAACAACTTTATCAAGCACATATTATATGACTCCGATATCCGTTAGGTAACAACTCTTTGCCAAAATATATCATATATGTTATTCTTAGCTCGACCTCTAATTCTATATGATCATATATGTTATTCTTAGCTCGACCTCTAATTCTATATGATCATGAGTTTGCTCATTCAAATTATACAAATTTAGTTAAGTATGACTCATTAATTTAAGAAAAACATATTCAAGTTAAAAGAGGCACCGAGTTTGCTCAATAAGTCTTACAAAAAATAGAACTATGATTTTATTCTTAAATAATGGAAGGCAAGTATCACGTTTTCAATGTGTACTTAATATTTAATTGGGAGGTTTGAAATTAAAATTTTTTATCTCAACAAAATAATACAATCTCATTATATTAAAATTTTCTAACATAATCTAATTATGAAAGAAATCCTTTAAACCCTTTGTTGAATATAATTATTAATTAGATAACTAATTTAATTTAATAATTTAACTTCTTGAAAAAATAAACTAAATTCCAAAATATTCCTAACAATGATTATTCTTTGAAAACAATTTTCAACATTAAAACAAACACTTTTTCAATTTTGTTAGGAATATAAATCAATTTATTCTCTATTAAAGTAATTTAATTTAAATTAAGGCTTCAATACTTATAAAATCAAAATTTTTTAAAAATGTAGATTGTTTAGCGTGTGCAGTACATACATTAGAACACTTTATGTGAGACGTGTGCATTACACATGCCTCGATCAAACTATGCATTGACTAGCGTGTGTAACACACACCAACTTCAACTGTTGCAGACACCCCCATCTTTTTTTTAGAATTAAGTTTTCTAGTTTATGCTGACCCCTCTCTTTTGTTGTTATCCTATGTTGTTAAGCTGCCTCTTTCCAGTTTGGTGGAGTCCTCCGTCACCCCATACATCTTATGTTGGTGGTGAAAAAATCACCCTTCATAAGTGGTGATTTGCTACTTGTTCAAGCTGCTAATAGGCGACCCACTAGTAGTGATTCGCCACTAGTTTAGTGCCTGTTTGGATGAGCTTATATCAGTAGAGCTTTTGTCAGTAGAGATTTTCTAAAAAGAGATTTTCTAAGAAGTTAGTTAACTGTTTGGCTATCATTTAAAAAGGAGCTTTTTAAAAAGAGTTTCATACAATAAATTGTTTGGCAACATAAAAATAAAAGGCACTTTTAATTTTAACCATATTTTATTTCATAATAAAAATTATTTAAAATATATTAAACAATGTGCAAAGTACAATATATTAATTATTATATATTTGTAAACCATATGAAACATAAATAAAAATATATCTAATTAAATCTTTTATATGGATTATAACATAAGTAAAACTAATATCAAAAATAAATATTAAAACATATAAAACAGTCAAATACTATTATATAATTATCAAAACAAACGTGAAGATGTGTTTATGGATATTGTGAAAATTATGTATAAAATATAAGGACAAAATGGACTAAAAAATAGGCTCATTAATTGATATAAAAAATCTACCTAAAATTTTTTTTTAGGAGCTCCAAATTTGAATTTCTTAAAAAGTTTTATTTTAGCTGTTAAAAAAATATATCTACTAAAAAAGTACTTTTTTATTTTACAATTAAATATTTATTTTTTTAAAAATAACTTTTACGATAAAAAAATTACTTATTCACTCCATAAAAACTCAACCACATAGGTACTAAATCGAATCCATCTCACTGTCAAACCTATTGAGATATGGTTTAATCTAAGGTGTCCAAACGATATGATCCAGACTTGAACTCACCATACTGGAGGATGAAGGCCTACAGAACTAATTGGGCTTTATGGGGCTAAGAATTGTTCTGTGACAGAAATAGGCTTTCTAATGAAAACATGATTTAAGGGAATGAAGATTTAGCCCAATGTTATTCTTAGATCCAATTGAATTATTCCTCATATCTAGTTCAAAATAGACATAATATGTGGTAATACTTCCTGATCAAGGTGATGAAGATGTTGAATCCTTCCTTTGTTAAAATAATTAAGGTGGGCAGTGTTGGTAATTTAGCTCGGGTCCAACCTAAAGTCAACAAATTAAGTTAAAATTGACTAAATTTTGAGCCGAACTTACATTTTTTCAAATTTTAACGAGGTTCGAGCTTTGAACTTAGATTACTTCATCCAATTTGAAATCCAACTACTTTTTTTAATTAAATCAATGGTGTTTTTATTATAAATTAAAAAGAGTTTGCGAAGGATTATTGAAAGTGAAAATAAAAATATTTCAATTAAAAGGACATAATTTTAATTAAAAATAAATAAATATATATATATATAACTTTTTAGTCAACCAATATTAAACACTAAAAATTGAATATAATTAAAGAATTTGAAAATGTGATTAAAAGATATTGTTTCTTATTCATTAAAGAATTTGAATTTTAGTTGGAAAAAATTATTATATAAAACTAATTAATTTACTTATTAATTTACAACAATTAACTAATTAATTAATAAATTGATCAATTTTTAATAAATAAATTGAAAAGAAAATTTAGAAATTAAATTCAAAAATTCAAAAATTTTACGATTGAACGAAATTTTAATGATTGGATTTCAGATTTAATTCAGTATTAATTTATTTATAGGGCATAATCAATTCTGTCTCTATTATTTAAGAAAGAAAGTGAATAAAGGTGAGGAGAATTACACGTTAGCTAATTTGACCAGGCAGGATTTGAGCTTCTATAAACGTACAAGAAATCGAGACAGCTCCTTCTAAAAGTTAGGAAAAGTGAAAATGATTATACGTGTCAACTGTCGGGACAAAAGCCGAACCTTTTTACCTTAATTTATGCTGACGATTTGTAAAGGCAAAACAAAATAAGTAAAAGGTAGTGTCCGTCTCATTCAAGAAATTGGAATATGCTTTCAAAATCAACTACGTGTCCAGTTCACGATGGATTTATTCTTTTCATTCATCCTATACCGTCAGCTAATGTGGCTTCACCTTATTGAAGTTCCAATGGTTTACAGGTTTGAGATTCTCAGTATTCAATTTCAAACACCCTATTTTAATCTTATTTGTGTTAAAAATAACATCTAAATAAACATAAAACGGCATCGTTTATTCAATTAAGAGTTTATGTGATGTTGGTTGCACTTATTGGCTGAGAATGTGCAGAAACCTCTACATTAACTGGAAGAAAGGAAGGAAGATTCCGATGATAGTGGTGGCCGGTGAGGTGAGGTGGTGCTTTTTCATTTCCTTAGTTTGTGTAAAAATTCGATTTCAACTTTATCTGTGAGAAGAAGGGTGACGAATCCGCGTAATTTGTATGAGTAATCTGCTTCAAAAGCAGTTTACTGTAATTCGATTGCTTTAATATGCACTTTTTAAGAGAGTTGATGCTTGCTGAGCTGAAAGAGATTGTGTCCAAAGTTGGCTGGAACCCAACCTTGTTTTCTCACTCAAAAGCACATGCTTTCATTACAAATTTTCCAATTTTGGGATGTCTGAATCCATATAATTGGGATAGTTGCGCCCATTTTTACTATTTAAAGCAAAACATGCATCATAAGATAACAAAAAATAATGAAAAAAAAAGAAACAAACATCAGTTCTCTGTTGGTTCTTTTGGTTGAATCACCTACACCTTCCTGACCTTTCTCTTCTGCGAGGATAATCTTTTCCTTCACATTGTCGATGACAAAGCGTGTGTATTGAGAGGAGCATCTTAAAAGCTGAATTCCCATTTGGCCAAAGATATTATAATAAAGTGAAAAGATGCGTTCTTATTCTTATTCCTATCACTCCAATAAGGCAAAGATGCGTTGTTACTAATCAGCGACAAGAACTCCAAACCATAACCAATCCTAGTGGCTTCTTCTCTGCACAAAGATTTTTCTTAAAAAAGGCATCCGACTCTCACATTTTTCAACACGTCCTTTCCTTAAAATAGACAACCTTTTACATATGGAGAATGGTAAGTTCAACACTTTGAGATATGTTTCTTGAGCTTACGAACCAAGCTCTCTGTCTAGTGTCTGCATCTATAAAAAGCTCTTATAGAGTAGTTAGTTCTCATCTCATTACATTTACACCAAGACCTCAGGATTATTTTCAGCTAAGAACATCACATCCCAAACTTGATCTAATATCCCTCTTGTTTGCACCTTGTCTTCTTCTTCTTCTCAATGTCAAGAATCATAGAGCCACTTGCTGTTGGGAGAGTTGTTGGAGATGTAGTAGATGTATTCACTCCTAGTGTGAAAATGAACGTAATCTACAACTCCAACAAGCAAGTCTCTAATGGGCATGAACTAATGCCTTCTGTTATTACTTCTAAACCTCGTGTGGAGATTGGTGGTGAAGACATGAGAGCTGCTTATACACTAGTAAGGGTCTAGATACACAGCTTATGACTTCTTGCTCCTCTTTTTCTTCCTTTTAACTTCAAGCGTTATTACCTTATAAAACCTCACTGTGCTTGACATTATGGGAAATTATTTTCTTCTTTTCTGTTTTCTATCTTATGAAGATCATGACAGACCCTGACGCTCCGAGCCCGAGTGATCCATCCCTAAGAGAACATCTTCACTGGTATGCACTAACAAACATATTCATTGGCACACATTTCCTCGTACAGTAACTAATACTAACCAATGCATTTGTCCAGGATGGTCACTGACATACCTGGCACAACAGATGTTTCCTTCGGTGAGTTACAACTTTCTGAGTCTGATTCTAGCATGCAATCACTGAAAGCTATAAGAGTTCTGAATCATCTTGACAAAACAACAGGGAGAGAAATAGTGAGCTATGAGATCCCAAGGCCTGTGGTCGGCATCCATCGTTACGTGTTCATTCTTTTTAAGCAGAGAGGAAGGCAAACTGTAAGCCCGCCAACTTCGAGAGATTACTTCAACACAAGAAGCTTCTCAGAAGAAAACGGACTTGGACTGCCAGTGGCTGCTGTGTATTTCAATGCACAAAGAGAAACTGCTGCACGAAGAAGATGATCATATCCATAGGAAAAAAGAAAAAACTGCTTGGTTTCTTCCCAGCGACAATAAAAAAGAGCACAACTTTTCAGCTATAACCTGATACTATAGTCTGCTTCCTAGTAATGTGACCTGTCAACAAGATTATATCTCTTATATCTCCCGGTTTTCAGTTTGTTAAATGTCATGTACTTGTTTGCGTGGAGTAGTTATGTGTTATTCTAATTTGCCTTTACTAGGTTTCAGGGGGTGTGGGCTTCAGCTATTTCTAGGGTTCTAGGTGGATGATGAGGATCTATTTGAATTGTAGGATGCATATAGCATCTAAAGCTAATGAGTAGCCTTACGTGGCAAAGTCTTAGAAAATCTGACTGATCCGGGACTTGTTCATCATCAGCTCCGAAATCTCTGAATCTGTCGCGAAAAGTAAATGTCCTTGTTATAACGATTAAAAAAAAAAAAATCTTATTCCCACTTTGGAGGCCAAGAGTGTGAGATATTACCTGGTGTCACGTAAATTATAATCAAGCCCCACCATTTTAACAATTTCTGGAATCTTGGAAAGAACCTGCAATCTCCAGCATCTGTACACAGAGATTTGGGAAGAACTTTACTTAAGATGTTACTGTTAATACCTTAAGAAAGAAAATGTATAGAATGCTTACTCTTTCCTCATAACTGCAAATGATATTGTAACAAATAAGAGAAAAGTGTAAATCTTGTATGATCATTAGCAAACAAACCCATAGCTGTATCATATAACAATGACCAAAGATTATGTTCATTGATTACATTATTCACAATATATCTATACTTACAATACCATGTTTACAACCCTCACCGCTATTTTAGAACACAAGGACATCCAAATGTTATGTTTCAGAACAGAGATCCGCGTCCATGGGTCGAACATAAAACTGGAAGCCCATATCACCGACTCAGCCGTTCCCATGTCACTCAACATTCGACGTACAAGCAGTCACGTGTTAATTTCTGATTTGCTTTTGATGCTCTCTGTTGCAGCTTCTTCAGCCCCAGAACATGTTTGAACAAGTCTTTTACACTCAGCTCTTCCATTTTGTCCTGGTCCAAAGATGTTTGTGAAAGAAAGAGGGGTAATTTCGTCTTGTGATTTTACCGTTAGATTAATTTAATAATTATATATTAAAAAAACGTAAATTCTTGCACTATTAACACAGAAAGAAGAAAAGAAAGCTGACAGTGGATAAAGCTTTGGCGTAGAGAAGATCAATCATAAAAAGGATTACAAATATTGAGCATAGATCTAGGTTAGTATTATTATTATTTTTGTTTATAGCTTGAATTATAGGATTTGAAGGTGTTGAATCAATTGTGTCCATAGGAGATTCGTAGGTGAATTCTAAATTTGAATTGTTGTCAAGTATATAATACTATCAATTTATATCTACAGGGTTCAGATGAAGGGCATTATCCATCCTTGCAGGTGCACAAAGGAATGGAAACAGAAGGAAATGGGCTACAGGTGACCGAGCATAGATAATCAGAAGAATCAGAAGCCGCAGGAGTCTTTTGAATCTTTGGTGCACATGCAGGGATTGTGGGTCTGTATCACGAGTGAGAAGCTTGCAGGGGGTGCAGAGGCCAAGGGAGAGGAAGCTTCATTTCTTTTGCTGCAGAACCAGGCAAGTTACCCAAAGCAGCGATGCGATGCCTGCAAAGAGGACAAGGGATGCAGCCAGGTTAGTGTTGCTTGTACAGCAAAGATAAGAGTGCACATCTCACACATAGCTCACCGCCCTGGTTTAGGGAGAATTACCCATCAGAAACATAAAAACAATGCCGAATCCAATATCCAGTGCAGATACATGAGCTGATGTAACCATCTAAAAGGATTCTGAATGAATCAAATGATGGCCAAACGAACATTTTAGTGTCAGCCCAAGTCCACTACTATGCTCAAGCCTTGGTGTATTATCTGGTGGAGAATTAGGGGGACGTGATATTGGGTCAACTGTGTCTCGATTAATCGAAAAAAGAAAAGAAAGCATTAGCAGCTCACTAATTGGCAACTGGTAATGTTATACTTAATTGTCCTAAATATGTTCTCCTACTCAAAACACACAATTGTCAAGGAAAGATAAATCATAGTCAATGAGTCTCTTAACATCACCAGTGAAGGAACCCAAGTTACAAGGTCAACATAAATAACATTAGAGTGAAGAAAAAAAGAATGAACCTTCAGCAACTACGTTGCACACCCTCTCCAGGAAAGCAGGACAAATATCAGAGTCAGAGGCAGCTGTTGAGCATTGTATCCCAGTCTCTCTGAAAAGAATAGTTCAACTGATATCACTGCTATGTTTTTATGTTACAGCATTTATTGATTTCAGCAAATTAAATCGAAGTGTTGAACTGTAATCACAATAAAATGGGCATGTAAAATGTAACATAAGAATTCCCATCAATCAGTATCTTGCTATTCCTTATGAGATAATGCATGTATAAAATCAGTGCATATACGACAGCCTCTTACTGCACCTGCTGGCATATCAATTTGCAGAGCAAAATTTACCTTGCTATGTTAATTACACTCAAATGTGGCAATGATAAATAATTACAATAGGAAATGGAGGTATTTTGGAGTTAGAATTTGGTGTCAGTAACAGTTCAAGCCAATGACAGCCCCACATTCTGGCAACATCGATAGGTACCCACCTCAAAAGAGCAGATTATAACATTTATAACTTTTTCCTTGCCATTAACAGACAACTTATAACAATTAGCCAAAAAGTGAAGAAAACAAAGAAAGAAATTTACCATTGCAGTTTAATATCGTTTGACTGGCACCTCTTGCAAGGAGGATCTGCAAATTCAGGGACATCATTAGTTAGATCCGGCAGAATCATAAACATATTTATATCCAGTTTTAAAGCTAAAGTAATTCTTGCCTGACAGCATTTCAAAATCCCCCCCAAAGCAACTTAGTGCAAAGGATTGCTTCCAGCTCCTGTTGGTGCCAATAATATAAGGATTCAGAAACCACAAATCACAGCATACTGGTTAATAAATCACATAACATCATAAGGCATAAAGAAGAAAGTAAACCTATCCTAGTAGTTCCATGATGAAACGTCACAGCTTACACATTTGAGTGGAGGTCAAGCAGAAGCCTACACAATCAAAATTTCCATTCAATGCAGCCATATGAAGAGCAGTTAAGCCATCATTAGCTGCCTTATTTACAAATTTGGAAAGCACACTGCACCGAAAAATAATCCAGAATAAGTAACAACAATTTACTGATAAACCACTGACAATGAGCACAAAAAGGGGCAAGTAAAATTTCTTACTTTTGATCAAATCTGCTCCTCGTACTGGAATCATCCCCTGAATCAACTTCTCTCCGAGTTCGCAGAACATTGAAAGGAACACCTGGGGGACAAAGTCAGCTGCAACTAAGCTTATACATCTCCCATGGCCATTCACAGCTGCAAAGTGTAGAGCTGTCCGTCCACTGAGATAATCTGCTCGTGTAAACTATAATAACAATACCCTAATAATCATCTGAGCCTGATTACACTAGCAAAATGCAACCAAACATAATAAGAGTAGAACTCACATTGCATCTGAAAAGCAGAAGAGCCTGTACAATTTCCCAATGCCCATTGCATCAACGTAGTCTTTCATTCGAGTTCCAAATTGAAAATTGATATTAAGCAACAGCATCAAAATCAAAGCAACACAAAAAGAGAGAGAAAAGAACTGAACATGAATGAAACAAAACTATCAAATTACAGCGCAATTCCTTCAAAAGATTAGTAATAGTGTCTAAGAATCACAGAAAAGCATTACCTGCCTACAGTCATTCTTCAAATTCACGCCAGTTCCATTCTCAAGCGACAAGTCCGCAATCTACATAAACATATCACAAATTTTACTAATAGTTTTAGTTTTCATTAAATTAAATTAACAAAAATAGAGAGAAAGAAACCTCACTGTGACCTTTAGCGGCGGCGGCGAAATAGGGAGGGAGTTGTGGGCACCGAAGATGGAGTACTTAGCGAGACATGGATTACATTCTAATAGCATCTTGAGCGCCCAAAGGAATTCAACGGAAAACAGAAACAATCAAGACTTAGGTGGACGGGCCGTTTGATTTGGCGCTTCGCTAACTCGAGGGGTATAATAGCAAAATCCAACTCTCAAATGAGACAAAAGTGCAAATTGAGGGATTTTATATTTTAATTTGAAAAAGTTCGAGATAATCCTACTGTATCGGAAACGTGAAAATGACTTAAAAGTCCTTATAATATAATGACTTGTATACGGATGATAAAAGGTAAGATTCGGTTCGGATATTACTCAACCTATATCTATATCCATTCTTTATGACTCAACCTATATCTATATCCATATCTATCGGTTTTTACAATTTACTATCTATATCTATTGGATTATTCGGGATTTTAGATATTCATCGAGTTGTATAGCAAATATAATTATAATTTTTAAATAAATAAAAAAGAGCATATTTTTGCTAACGCTCTAAATCAAAATTACTTTAATAATAATAAGCCAAGATTTTAATTTGTATGTTTTTAAAAAATCATAAAATTAGAAAAATAAAAATCATAATGTCTAGTACAAAGACAACATATATTTTTCACAATCAAAAATTGGAACAAAGACTGAAATATCCTAATCTTCAAATTGTCTTTCCGTGAACTCCACAATATTCAAAACTCTATCTCTATATCATTTGCATTATTATCATCCTATAAGAAAATAAAATATGATAAAAAAGATAAAGACTGAGGAGTAAAGTACAGATTTTAAAGTTATTTCTTCTAAAAAAATATCAATATTTTATTATATTTAACTATAAATATTTAAGAAAAAATATAAAAAATATAGTTAATAAAAAACAGATAAGATATGGGTATTCATGAATTCAAGTTATCACTAAATTTATATCTAAATCTATATTCACATCTATTTTTTAGTATTCATTTAAAATCTATTTTTTAACCTTTATTTTTATTTTTTCAATTTAAATATTACAGATATTAATCGGATTAAAAACTGATTGCCATCCCAGACTTATGTCATGTCAAGAACATGACACAATTCATAGTATAGGCAAAGAAATGTTAATCCAAAACATAATACAGAAGCATAAGAGATATGAGAGCAAAAAGAGTTCAATTATTAAAAGAGATACAGAACCACTCGCGGGTCGAACCAAGTCAATACCCGAACCACTAAGCTAAGCAAAGCCACCAGTGTCCAGTAGCTTCCCTTACTTGCCTCCTCCTAACAGTCATATCCATGAGTGGTTCGTTCTTGACTCGAAACCCTTTTGATGCGAGCTCTCTTCTTCTTCTAATGTGTTCAGGAAAAAAGAAAAAACCATTTCAGCTTCTTCTAATAATGGCTTAACACCTTTCAGCTTATTCTAGCTGAAGGGCTGCTTTGATCCTCTGGATTGTGCAGGAGATGAGATTGTTCACGGTCTCCACTGAATCCGTCGTAATTTTCGCTGATGGAAGGCTATTCACCAGTATTTGGAATCCAACGGTTAGAAGGGAACCGGCTTTGATGGAAGTGCCGACGTCGTCCGGGAAGATGACAAATCCTGACGGCAAGAGAGCCACATAGTTGGAGTCCCCTCCATTCATAACTACATTCATTGATGCTGCATCAACTGGTGCATACACTATCAGAGAATTGGAGGCATCATTCCAGGTTTCTTGTAGTATCAACATGTTGTTCTGCTTTGCATTGCCATTAGTAGCAGCCTGTAAAAATTCATTTGAAACAAATCAGTTGGTAACACTTATCAGAAAAAGATCATCTGATGCAAATGTTACTCTGCTTAGCCAATTACATTAGATCGTAGAAGGGAAACACGGTTTCCCTGTTCCTGACCCTTTGTAATATATGCAAACTCCTGGATCAATCCACCATGTGACAAAATGTCCCAATCACTCCTCACACGTTCGTCTCTCAGGAAATCAAACAGTCTCTGCCTTGTTACGCCCAACCAAACCGAAGTTGCTGCACTCAACACGATACCGGACGGCTCGCCAGGATCTTTCATACTCTTTCTCGTCAAAATCCTAATGTCTTCACTCCCATTCCCAACCAGAAGCTTGTCCCATCTACGAACAGATGAAGCACAAACCCCAGAACAGAAGTTATCCACCATACGTTGAGCCAGCTTTAGCATGCTCTTCTTCCCATTCAAACCAAGTCCTGCAAATGGTGCATTCACACATCAAAATTCAAATGCATAACATCTTTACAGACAAATTTACATTAAACAACAAGTGTCTTGTACTGATACCTGTCTGATCTTCACCAGAAACAGTGGGGGTTACAAGGATTGCTATGCTCTCACAATACCTCCTTAGAGTCGAAATCCATCTCGGTGCACCGAAACCCCCCCCGGAACTAAGTACCTGTCGATAGAGATTGTGCACTGCACTCTCATCATATTCACAATGTTCCATCCAAGTAACCTGCATCAAACTATAAATTGACGTAACACGAAAAGGCAAAGATTTTTTTATGCTAACTGATGCTCCACAGAGGCTTGAAGAAAGTCATTTGCAATGTAACGCAAACTTACTTGGGCAGTGAGGACTATAATAATAACAATAGAGACTGGAATAGAAACATCATGTACATAGTTTATACACCA
This sequence comes from Erythroxylum reticulatum, assembly GCA_025504915.1. Taxonomy (NCBI): domain Eukaryota; kingdom Viridiplantae; phylum Streptophyta; class Magnoliopsida; order Malpighiales; family Erythroxylaceae; genus Erythroxylum; species Erythroxylum reticulatum. The sequence goes on along the minus strand of JANSVA010000007.1, from coordinate 33,095,859 downwards.
ACTGTTGAAAATTCCAAGGCCTTGCCTGGATAGGAACTTCATGGATGCACCAACTTCAAGATGAAGGAATCAATAATGATATTTTATACGCACACAGATCGATAAGAAAATATTCAAAGTTCCACATGCAGGAAGCAGATATACAATCAGTAAAGGAAAAGAATAGTTCAGGACCAGATCGTCTCTCCCATTTATTTGCTATATGTTATATAAAATCTTATCCACGTATTTAGGTGAACGCACACATAAAATTAAATAGCATAAGATTAGAATGTCACATAAGATATCATGTGGTAGTTTAACAGCTTTTTGGAAGTGATGAGTCAAAATTAGTCTTAGAATCGAAGAATCTCATATAAGCTCCTGTACCAGCAGCAAATGTTACACTGATAGCAGAAACAGGTTCCAGGAAGCAGAAGTCAATGTTCAGTTAGAACTTATATCAATTACCAATGTTTTCAGTCACAGGATCTCAGCTTCTTTTCTTTTTCTTTTTCTCATCAGAACAAACTCTCTGTTGCAAGGAAAATTTTAGCAGTATAGGTAAAAAATTCCCTTGGCTGTTACCTTCGAGCAACCATTAGCCATATCTTGGATTATGCAGCCGGAGGGAAGCCTCCGGCATGTTGTTAAAGCATGTCCATTGTCGCTTTCTTGATTTCCATCAATGGAAACATCAACCACAGCCCAAACACCTTCTGCGTGCCGCTTGCAGAACCGAAGGAATCTCACATGACGGACGGGGACAAAAGGCGAAACCACTTGGAACTCAGCTTGCATCTACAAACAAAGTCTTCATTAATTTTCAGACTTTAATTATCAAGAAAATCAAATTGCATATGAACATACCAATTGCAGAAAACCATTTTTGGTTCCATCAAATCCTATTGATAATATGTCAATGGTAGAAGCCTGAGCAATCAATCCAGGGAAAATTTCCACATATTGATTCTGTATACAGAGAAAGCTTGTATCAGATGCTAAGATTCATTGATAAAGAGCAGAGTTAGCAGGTGAATACTGAAGAAGCAAATAAACATACCGAATCCATTAATGCTTCAACAAGTGTGATGCTGTTAATGATAACTATTCCAGTCTCTCTTGAAGCCTCTGAGACAAAGCTACTTGGCTTCATTCCACAAGAAGGAAATGCCCTCATATACTCCTCAAGGTTTAAGGTTTCTTTCCCTCCATCCAAGCTTTTAATCCAAAGAGGACTATCAATCTGTGCCAACTTCACCAACTCCTCCATAGCTACCATTGCAAGATCTATAAACAAAGATCTGTCGAAAGGTACTTCATTAATCATAAAACCATTCATTGGTTTCATAAAAGGCATTGCAGCTCCATCATTGTAATCAAGTCCCATTGGCAGTGTTGAGTCCATAGTAGAGTTTGTACTAAAGGAAGGCATAGGACTCGGTGAGGACGAAAGTGGTCTGCCTACGAACTTACTGGCTAATGCACAGACACGATTTAACTCGTCTGTTAATCGAGCATTTTCAACCCTTAACTGTTGTTGTTCGTAAGACACTGGTCCAGGTACCACAGAACCACCACAGCCGCTGCAAATTGGGTCTGTCATGTTTTGTCTCAACATCTCATTCTCAGCTCGGAGCTTATCATTTTCCTGTCTGAGGATTAAGTTCTCATGTCGTTCCAGTTGGGTCTGAAATCCAAAGACGATGGACTTCAAATCCTTAAGTACTAGTAAAACAAAAAGCCAAAAGAAGTGAAAAGAATAAATAAAAAACCCATACTTCAGCGAAAAATTTAGCTAATGCATCACCTTCATTTGTGTTCGCCTGTTCTGGAACCAAAATTTAATCTGCTTGATTTCAAGTCCAAGCCTCCTGCTAAGCTCCGATCTTTGTTTCTCATCAGGATGAGGACACTCCTTGAAGAAACTGTTATCATAATAAAAGAATCATCATCCCAATCACTGGATATGGAAATGCATAGATCCTATAACTCAAACGATAAAGAAAAACTATCATACACTTCAAGCTCATGTATCTGACGTTGAGTGTGCCTATGGTACTTCTTCTTCCTACGACGTTGATCCTCTCCACCCTCCTGATCATCACCAGAAGCAACTTCAAAATTATCACTTCCAGACCTGCTCTCATAACCATCATCCTTAGTCCTCACACCTAAACTAGCCTCAAATGGGTCCCCGAGTAAAACCATATCATCTTGTCCGTCCATTTTGCTCTTCTTCTGCACCAAACATGTCAAAAAGTTTTCATCTTTGAGAAGAGCAAGAAGCAAGGACCAATACCCAAAATGAACAATGAAAAAAGACCAGAAAATACAAAAAATATCAGAAGAAACTTATAAGATAGAGATCGTTAGAGATGAGGAAATACAACTGAGAGAGAGAGTGGGGACGATATGGGTATAGGTGAATGAAGAAGAGACGACGGTTGATGGTGAGCAGTGACACCACTAGGCATGGTATTGCTACCGGGCAAGTGACAGTATCAGTAACAATACTACTACAATCAGATGCTCCAAACTCATAAAGCTTCTCTTATTTTATACACACAATGACCATGCCGGTAGTTCTTGTTATTCCGGGTTCATCTGAACTGTCTTAAAAGGGGTATGCAAATTTTGATGCTTGGTGCACTGGGTTTGACCATGGAGTCTCACTTCCACATTGAAGAAGATAGACTACTTCCACAAGAGCATCCTAACAAAGTCGTCAGAGAGAGAGAGAAAGAAAGAAAGCTGTTCCTTTGTCAACGCTTCGTGCATGACTCGTCACTATTTGTCTTACTTTTTTATAAAGAAATATTTCAGACAACGAGTAAGAGCTAAAAAAAGAAAAAAGAAACAAGGAACGTAAAAGGAAATTCAGGGAAACTCCATTGAAGGTTTGACAAACAAGCTCAAACCCTAATTGCCCATCGGCTTATATTAACGTATACGCCTTGACCAATTGCTTGTCGGTATTGAAAAAGAGAAAAAGACCGGAGAACTAGGCAAAAAAGAAGAAAAGGTCAAGCTTTATCCTTCTCACGCTCACACAACAAACCAAGACTTCTGAAAAAAGAAAGCTACAATAATACCCAAACCCAAGACTCAGTGACGTCTCCATCTACTCACAGAAACCAAACCCCAGTACGGGAAGCGGGCAAAACAAAAAGAGTAAACCATAGATTTACGAACTCCACTCCGTTCCTAATAACAACGTACATAAATAAATATACTGGGATCCGGAGAGAGCTAGACGACAAGAAACTTGATGTGAAATGTGCACAAGAATCTGAGCAGAAACACTTATTTTTGGGTCATTACATCATATATGATATAAGCAAGTGTTTGTGTGATATACGGTCAAAGTGTAGATCTTTTTCTATTAATAAAAGGAGAAAGGATTGAATATAATGAGCTGACTTACATGGAGTCACAGAAGAAGAAAAGATCACCATAGTCAAAACGGGGTTGTGTCTTTTTCCTGACTCTTAAATTCTAGTTTAAGGTTTCCAATCAAATCCAACCTCAACCCCAAAAACCCTAGCATTAGCTTAAGTTGGTTCAGGTGCTTCTCATATATAATATTACTTCATATCAATCCCTCCTCTCTCCCTCTAAACACTGTTTCCAATGGCTTCTTCCGCCTGTTTCTCTCTCCCTCGCTAATATGCAATGGGGTCCACTTTTCGAGTGCTAACTCCCAAGACAGAGTTTCGGGACATCCGCCACCGGTCTTAGCCCACGCGCAGTTATTGGAGCGTGATTTAGGTATGAACTGATGAGGTCACGGTTCGGTGCAGTCGGCCCTAGCGGTGACCATTGCAACCGACATCGCCTATCCAATAGGAAGAAACCTAACACCGAAGAGGGCATGGGATGGTGCATATTAATGCGTTAGCTTCACCTTTTTAGGCAGGCGCAGGACCACAATATTTTTCGCTAGATTTTGATTTTATTTTCTTAATTTTATAATTTTTCCGTTCTTTTTTGTTTCGAAATTCATAATAATATTTTTAGAGAAATTTCTTAATTTAAAATATCAAACTAAAGAAGATTTTAAATAGTTATTATCAATGTTTTGAAATTCGGATCGAAAGTTAAATCGGTAAAATAAGAGATTTAAGGTTTAAAAGGTTTAACCGAAATTATTAAATAAAAATTAATTGATCTATTTTAGTTCCAATAACTTATTAATTTACAACCAATTAGTTAATAAATTAATCAATTTTTAACAACAAAAGATATTAAACTAAACTGAACGAAAAATTTAAAATTTGAATAGAAAAATTAAAAGGTTCAAGATTTTTACCGGTGAATCAACCAAACTGGTTAATTCAACCAAACTGGTTAGATTTTTTAATCATTAGTTATTTATTATAATGTCATGGAAACAAAATTTTTATTATTCTATATTTTATTTAGGATGGTTAATGTTTTTATTTGTTAAATTTCAAGCTATTTGATTAGTATATCTATTCATTTTTTAAATTCTTAAATGAAGTTTTAACTTTTAATGCTAAGTCAATTTTAGTATATATCAGTTTAAGGAAAATGTTATATGAACCATAATTAGATAGAGCTAAAAGTAGAAACTCCTAAGCATAATAGCCAACCATAAATTTTATGCAATTAATTATTAAACCTCTAAGACTAAAATTAAAAATAATGGGCAGGAGATGGTAATAACCTATAATTGGTATATTGTTAGGTAAAAATAATGTGTTGTGATATTAATTTACGCGGAGAAGATATGCATACGGGGGAGGTGTATGCTATTCCAACTTTGGCTAGTCTAACGTTGTTTCAACTTATGTCATCCACATATATATATAGGTCTCACATAAATGTGCGGATAAGATAATTTGGAACATAGTTGGAATAGCAAAAGTGGAACAGGTGATTTGATCCCATCTATACGGGGAAGTGTATGCTGTTCCACTTTTGCTGTTCTAACATTGTTTCAACTTATCTCATCTATATATTTATATAGGTCTCACATAAATATGCGGATAAGATGACTTGGAACATAGTTGGTACAACAAAAGTGAGACAGGTGATTTGATCTCATCTATATGGAGAGGTGTATGTTGTTCCACTTTTGCTGTTCTAACGTTGTTTCAACTTATCTCATCCACATATTACAAAGTTATGAGATTATTTATTACCATAATTTCCACTAAATTTAACTATAGAAAATGATTATTTTTTAAAGTTTAATTTTGTTAATGAAGTCTTATTGCATTTGATCCTACATTAAGGTAACTAATCATGTGTGAAACACTAAGATATACATGCTTGTGTTTCATGATTTTATAGTCAAATTGAATACTATTTTCATATTTAAGAAAACTATACTAAGAGATAAATCAAGAGGTATGCGAAATTTTGTTGAGTTCCTAATAATTACAAGTTTTTATGTTAAATTTCTATAATTTTATCTTATTTTAATTTTAATTTACAGATATGAAATTCCT
>JANSVA010000007.1:33070434-33082604 GCA_025504915.1 Erythroxylum reticulatum | reverse complement strand
TCCAATATATGTTCTCTAACATATATCTATGTTTCTGATTTAATAACTCATATCCATAATCAGTAAAACGTGATCATAAATCAGAACACATACTAGCCTTAATTCATTATTATTCCACCAATAACAATTGACCAGGGACAGTTTATAATAATATTATAATGCTTATGGTTTTACTATCAATTCACATACTTGATGACATAAGCCTAGTACTATCACATTACATAAATGATATACATATATATATAAAAGAATACCTCATAATATATTATTAATAAACCTTAATGTTCTTATAAAAGTCACATCTGTCCATTGACCTAGGGGGCACTACTAACGAGAACAGGAGTTGGAAGTTTATTGATGATATATGTGGCTGTTAAAATTGAATCTCCCCATACTTGCTTTGGTAAATGGGACTAAAACATAAGGGCTCTAGCAATTTGTAACAAATGTTGATGTTTTCATTCAACAACTCCATTTTGTTGTGGAGTGTAAGAAGAGGTTTTCTAGTGTATAATGCCATAGTTGATAAGAATTTCTTGACAACTATGACTCAGGAATTTTGTTTCATTGTCTGTTCTGATGATTTTGGGTTGTAGCATGAAACTGATTTTTAATAAGTTTAAGGAAATTTTCTAAGAAGGTAGATGTTTGACTTTTGTACTTGAGTAAATAGGTCCATGTTGCTCTAGAAAAGTCATTTACTATAGTAAAAATGTAGTGAGCCCCACTGATTGACCCCTACTTATAAGTACCCCAAAGATCCGTATGCAACAGTTCAAAACATACAAATGTACTAATACTGCTCTTAGGAAAAGGAAGTCTAGTTTGTTTAGAAAAATGACATACACCACAAGGTTGTTCAAAAAATTTCATATCATTGAAAGAACATTGCAATTGTTTCATCACAGTAAGGGATGGATGACCCAATATTTGGTGACAAAAACCATCAAGAATAACACTATGGCAGTGTATTGCCTTATTTGAATGATTATCTAAAAGTGTGGTGTAAGACAAAATGGTGTTTTTTTGAAAAGAATATATATTTGTCAAGAACATGTAGTCCTGTATTTACCTTTGCAAATGCTAAGACCTCATCAATCACAAGATCCTATAGAACACAAATGGTTACATAAAAGGTAAATTTGGTAGGAGATTGATAAGCTAGTTTATTAACAGAAAGTAGGTTATATTTGAATGAAGGTACATGTTAAAAGGATCACAGACAAAGATTATCATAAAGAATAATATCCCCTGTAAAATATACTGTCTTAACTGTGCCATCCGGTAGGTGAATAGGAGTGAATTTAGCAATTGGTCTAAGTTTATCAAACAAACTTAGATCATGTCACACATGATTTGAAGCACCTGTGTCTATTATCCAAGAACCACATTCAATTGAACTAGCTGAACTAAAACAATGGCTGAGAATGCTACTTGCAAAGTCATTATAATGTGCGAAATTGATGACATCTCCTTTGTTGTTTTTCATATGGATCTGCTTGCCTTTGCTTTTCAAAAAACTCTCGATACCTTGTTGAATCATTGCAGCCATGTCCTGCTTCTAGACTGGTTCTTTTGTACCCCTCTCTACTGGATAATCCAAAGGGGAGTCAATCATATTCATAAACTCCTTATTTGTATCTTCTCCTTTCTTATCTTTATAACTTTTATACCAATCTAGATACCTATGGATCTTGAAGCAGGTATTTCTTGTATGTCGTTTCATCTTGCAAAAATCACAGAACATATCCTCCTTATTCAATTGTTTCTTAGAAACACCTCTGCCAACCCCTTTTGCACTACTATTACCAGAATTATGCACTATCATAGCACTAGTTGTATTCTTAACAAAAGTAATGTTAACCTCCTATTGTTTTTCAACCCATAAACACCATCGCATAAGCCCTATCTACATGAGGCAAAGATTCTGTCACAAGTATTTGACTCTGAATAGCATCATACTCTTCATTCAATCCTATAAGAAATTGTCCTAATCAATCATTATCCTCAAAATCAACTAACTACTTCAGGGATCCACATGAACACTGTTTTAGGGCTCCGCATGAACACTGTGGGATGAGAGCCAAACTTTTTAGTTCATCCCACAAACGTTTGAGTTTAGTGAAATACCTGGAAATAGACAGTTCCCCTTGAGAAATCGAACTGATTTCTCTCTTGATCTAATAAAACAATGAGCCATTACACTCTTCTTACTGTCGCTTTGGTTCTTTCCAAAGATCCCTAGCCGAACTCGTGTACAAGAAAGACTCCACGATGTCTTTGAAGATGGCGTTAAGAATTCACGATGTGACCATAAAGTCGACCCGACACCACAGATCATAGTCTGGTGAGCTTTCTGTCGGTCTTTCACACTTGTCGTTGATGAAATCAAGCTTCAGCTTTGCATCTAAAGCGATTCGCATCGCCCAACTCCAAGACGAGTACTTGTTGCTGCTTCACGGAGTCGTGACAAGAATCATCCCAGGATGATCTGAGTTCTGCAGAAACATCAGATTCTCGTCACCATTCACACTTCCAAACGACGATCTTGAACCACTCATGCCGTCTACCATGATTTAGCTATGGAGAAACGAGGATTGACCTAGTTGCTCTAATACTATGAAGAAATCGCAAAAAAACCACTAGGGATTTCAATTTTGTAGAGAAATCTAGTATAAACGAATATGTCATTGTACTCATAAACGAAGATGATATATATACCACCACTGTACATAATAATAAAATGGTGATTGCCACCGTATAAAACGTAACCCAACTAAACATAAATAAACCCTGTACAGTAGTCCATACAATATAGAATAAATACATTTCTACAAAATTTTGTTTGAAATTTTCTGAAATTTTATTTGTGTATTCTTACTTTTGGAATAATTAAACATATAAGAAAATTTATACTTTTTCCCCCCGTATCTCCCACCAAAAGGTTCTAATAATTGGAAAGGTATCTAAATTAAACACTTCATAATGATTCGCTAAGGAATTGCCAGCTCCTGGTTTTGGGATCGGAATAAAGACATAGCAACAGTACAGACATTACACGAAAAGAATGAAACGACAAGGGAATCATATTCCTGATGCTTAGATTCTGTCTCGTTTCATGGTAAATTCTTTGAAGTAATTAAATAGTATTTAAATTTTAAATTTTTTTAATTTAATGACTGATTATCTTATAAAATTTGGTCAAAAGATTATTTATATTAATGTAGCTTGTTCATAAAATATTTATTAAGATTATTTATATTATTTATACATGTAATTATAAATTAAGTATCATTAAAAAAAATAAAGATAGCTTATTGGTAATTGTGTCTCTGTCTTTTCGAGTAACCAATCGTGTACGTTGTGGACCCTTAAATAAGAAACGCATTCTATAGCAAATCAGATCCTCCCACTCAGCCACCTTGTAAGCAAGGCCTTAGGTAATGGAGTAGTGACAGTTTATGTAACCGCGAAACATGAGCTCCGGGTAAGTGGTCACTTGACAGTAACATACTTCGGACCCACGTAGAATCGGCTGCCATCTTCTGCTTCAGCACTCACTCTGCGGAACACTCACCGTTTCGACACGTGTTCGACTTCAAGATTGATTTTACGTGTCGAGCTACTATTTGTCCGGTGAGATATGCAGTTTAAAAAAGGCGTTTCACGAGGTAGAAACTGTTGGACCTGATCACCTGAAAATACACGCCCACTAACTTCTCCCCTTTCTCTCTCTAAAGCCATTCGCAAGCTTCTCTCTCTAAAGAACCCTCTCCATTAAAGCCGTTCACCAACTCCGTAGCTTCGTGACCAATCTCTTGTTTGGAGGAAAACGAATAGGAGTAAGTTTCTTGTAAGCTGGTTGAAGCACAGAGAGAGACAGAACCATGCCTTTGGAAGACGTAGAAAGAGGAGGTGTTAAGAACAGAGCAAACTACAACAGTCACTCTACTTCTTCTCCACCCTACTTGATCGATGAAACAGAGACCCAATGGACCTCTTGGCTTGTTCCCATGTTTGTGGTGGCAAATATTGCCGTTTTCGTTGTCGTCATGTACATAAACGATTGTCCTAAGCATTTTCATTCTCGGTTTGAAGGAAGATGTGTTGCGAGGTTTCTTGGGAGGTTCTCGTTCGAGCCCTTGAGAGATAATCCTCTTTTTGGTCCCTCCTCTGCTACGTAAGTGCTTATTCTTTGATTTTTTCAAGTTCTGTTTTCTCGCTCTTTTCTTGCTTCTCTTTTCCTTTATTACTTTTTCCCTTACTTTGTGCTGAAGGTAATTGGAGAGTTCTAAAAGTTGGTTTTGATTGATCATGGAAGTCGTAACGGATTCATCTTTTTTGGGCATGATTATGATCCAGCTTGGGCGTGACTTTCTAGATAGTTTGATTCGATACCATCTTTGAACATTTAAATGCTTGGTTTTGAAACATTGGGAGTTTTTGCTGACACAAGTCTCTTCATGAATTTTATTTTATAAGTTTGATCTTAACTTTGTTCTTTATGATTTGTCTTTAGGCAAGATTACAGATACTAATATAAAAGAACGTCTTCAAGGATATGAAGAAAGAATCTTATTTGTTCTGTCTTTGTGTCTCTTTGTTTCTTCTTTTCTGGGTTTATTGCTACTAGATTCAGTTACTAATCCAAGTTGAAACTTCTTTGTCCTTTGTTTCTGTTTTTGGTTTCAAAAGTTTGGAGAAGTTGGGAGCTCTTCAGTGGGATAAAGTCGTGCATAAACACCAAGGATGGAGACTGATCACTTGTATTTGGTTGCACGCTGGTATTATTCATCTTCTCGCAAATATGTTGAGCCTGATCTTCATCGGTATTCGCCTAGAGCAGCAGTTTGGTTTTGGTATGTGAGGATTAAGAATTTAAGATCTTACTGACCTATCCCTATATAGATTCCACATTAGAGATTCATTGATGAATATCCTGTCATTTGTTATTGAATCTCTAATTTTGGTATTTCAAGTTTTGTCATTAATTTGGTGAAGAACCTGTTGCTATTGTTGTGAAATGCAGTTCGCATCGGGATCATTTACCTCATATCAGGATTCGGTGGGACGGTGCTTTCTGCTCTTTTTATTAGAAACAACATCTCTGTTGGTGCATCTGGTGCTCTTTTCGGCCTTCTTGGAGCTATGCTGTCAGAACTGCTCACAAATTGGACCATCTATACCAACAAGGTTTGTGACTGTTAATTCATCGGTTGGCTTAACAGATTCCATCAAGAAATTCTTGTTTACCTTTCTTTATGTTTGATTAATCGTGCAAAACATTTGCATAGATAGCTTCTTCTTTAAAGTTTATGCCATAGAAGATCAGGCTATTGGCCTTTTATCCGCATCTTCTCGACCAAGACCGGGAAGGGTTTCGTTTTGTTTCTGATAAACTTGAAAGGACTCGGGTCCCTCTTAATCTGGAATATAATCTTTAAATTGGCTTGTCATGTTTATGCTTCAGGATTTTCATTTATGCATCTTGATTTCGAAGTAAACCTTTAGAACATATTGGCTGTGTTTGTTACCAATATCTGTCCTCCTTTTTGATTCCATAGGCTGCAGCTCTGCTTACACTTCTATTCATCATAGCAATTAACCTCACAATCGGAATCCTACCGCACGTTGATAATTTTGCACATATTGGAGGATTTCTGTCAGGGTTCCTTCTCGGGTTTGTTTTGCTACCTCGTCCGCAATTCGCATGGTTAGATCGTCGGAATCTCCCTGCCGGAGTCAATGTGAAGTCCAAGTACAAGCCTTACCAGTATGCTTTATGGCTTATCTCCGTGGTTCTGCTGGTTGCAGGGTTAGTCACTTCCCCGATTTTACGGCATCCTACATGATTATCATCGTTCATTTCATATAGTTTCTTTGCAGGTCATAGATCTAAATGATCGCCATTTTGTTTGATGTAAATGTTCTGTTGTGAAAAAGCCAAACATCTGGTACCATTATTCAACTTTTTTGGTGGGGTTGTAATTATCTCTTATCCAAAAGATGCAACCATACTGTAATGACCTTAAATCTGCGGTTGTGGGGTATGCATAGTTTGGTGGTAACTACGTTGAGGAAGCCATGTGAGAAACACAAAGTTCTTATCAGAACTTACCTCTTCAATCTATTTCCTCTAAATTCGACACATGAGTTTCATGTTAGACCTGCATTGAAAAGACAATGACTTGAATTCTTCTGATCTTTGTCTACTTAACTGCAGATTCACAGTATCATTAGTGATGCTGTTTCGAGGCAAGAACGGCAATGATCGGTGCCATTGGTGTCACTACCTGAGCTGCGTACCGACCTCGAGGTGGAATTGCGACGATAACTAACTCTAGGGGAGAAGGATGGAAGGAAGGAAGAAATCTGTAATCTCTGTGAGGGGTTTTATTTTGTTAATGTAAATGTGTAGCTTACAGGTTACTACGTAGCAGATTGGTCTGTGTTCTTTTCTAACATTAAATGATCTTGTCAATTTTGTATCAAATTGAGTTTATTACCTTTCATCCCCATTTCTCTTTTAACATAAAGCATTTGGTTAGATTCCTCTTAAACAGTTTCATTTCTACTCTATAGCTAATTTTTTTTCCAAAATATATTGATTAATTTTGTTGGAATATCAAAGTGTGAGAAGGAATCTCACGATGGAAAGAGATGGAATTACGGAAGAACATATAAGTGAGAAGGATCTATACATTCAATACCTTAAGATTTTTGATTAAAGTGTGGTGTCAAAGTTTATGAATTTGTTCTCTCGGTTCATAATATAGATCTCTCATCAAAAGTGAGCTCTTTAAATTTAGCAAGTGGTATAAGAGTTGATGGTTCGGTAAGAGACAAGTATGAAGACAGTAGTCAAATCTTATAATTGTCCACCCCGGTAGTCAGATCTGGTTTAGATCAAAATTTATTCTTAAAAACTTGAAAGAGGCTTTCAAAAGTTCGACCCAGGTCCAATCTTACGTGTGTTAGACTGACCTGATAACTAACCACACTATACATATAATCTTATGTTAGCTAAAACTAGTTTAAAATGACAAAAGCAGATAATCACTCAACTAGCATGAAAGCGTCACGCTGTAATGACTTCACACCGAACCAAACTTGCCCACATTATTTAATTTCACACGACCCAACTCGTCAGCTATAGGAGGAACAGACACCTACTTCGTATTATCACAAATGTTGAGATTCAGAGGAGGGGCGTTGATAATGTTTATCTGGGCCGTCGCGGCAGTGACGACGGTGCCGGTGGCTGGGATACAATGTACCACCGTGACAGAGTATATGTCGGCATGTTCAGGGTTCATCACGTATGGTTCACCAGACCCACTTCCAGGGTCACCGTGTTGCGAGGCCATAAGGAGCCTGAGTAATATAAGCAGCGCAGGTGGTGAAACTGAGAAAGTCTCGGTTTGTAGATGCTTCATGGGTCTCATATTTACATATAATCCTAATGCCACCGCCATGGCTACTTTGCCTGGCTTCTGTGGTGTTAGTCTAGGCTTTGTCATCGACCCTAATGCAGACTGTTCTTAGTAAGTGTAGTCTTGAATTGAAAGTGTAAATATTATAAATCAAGAATTTAGTTATATAAGATTAAGTTATGATTAATAATTTTTTCAGTTTTATTCATTTTAAATGCTTTTATTATTTTAATCGAAAGAATATACTCTAAAAAGGATTTTTTTATTTAGTTTGAGTATAATTATTTTAATATAATTTATTATTAAGATTGAGTTTAAAAGGATCATAAATATTTTATTTTCAATCATAATTTACATTAAAGTAACTTAACACTGAGATTAACGATTTATTTTTAGAAAACTGTAAAAATAAAAGACATTTTTTAATAATTTAGTAAAAATACATTTTCTAAAATAAGTAAAATCATACAAATAGGAGTACATTTAAATTCATAAAAAATCAAATTTTAGAATTAAGTAAATGACATTCAATTCATACATACTCCAAGTTTATAACTATTGCCTTTTAAATTCTCATGCAGTGTTCCTTTACACAAAGCCAGAGGAAGCTGATTGTTTAGAACGTACAAAGATGCTAATAAGGAAGAAGATCATCTTCTGCTAACATCTGAAAACATTAGAAATGGTAATAAATTGTTAATTGTTCCTTTAATTATAATCATCAAACTATTATATAATTAAGTACTCTTACATCTTGGTTTCACCTTTGCTTGTTTGATGTGAAGGAGCTATGGTCAATGTGTTAAGTATAATTCAAAGTTAAGGTTAGGTTTTAGAACTTGACCTTTGACAATTCTTTAAATTGAGTCAAATTGACCACAAGCTAATTTCAAACATTTGTGACTTAGATGTGAATGAGTTGAATTTGTTTATCTTTGGTAAAAATATATTTGACTAGACTCATATTCAAATCATATCAAAACTGTTCATAACTTTAGATTGAAATCAAGTTTCATGGACCGGACTGACCCGACCTAAACCTACCTTGTGAATTGAGACGAAGAGAACAATGTTTTGTTCCATGGGTAAAGAACCGAGCCCGGCTTGAAGTGACCCGATCAACCAAGATTAAAGTAACAATGTTTTGTTCAAATGTTGAAACGAAATTTATTGGGCTCGAGCTTCTCATGTACATAAAAAAAAGGTGGGTCGGGCCTACAACCCATTGGCATCCATATTTGCATGGTTCAGTTCAGTCAACAAGGCCGACGGTTGTGAAGTGAAGGTCAGATGTATAATTTACAACATTAACAACACAGATATCAGGAAAGAACTAAAGAAGGATGGTAAGAGATCACCTTAAATTGGGACTCCCTAATCTGTGCAAACGGCCAGAATCTGGGTAAACTCTGCTGCTAGACTCGGTCTTTCGAACGAAACTACTTTCTGAATAAGCATCTGCATCACCAAACCCTCGGACAGATCTAACACCTGAACAATATTTCTCAAACTCTAGCCTCTGTCTTGGGGCACTCTGTGACCTAACCTTAGCACGAGAAGATTCCGTGTTGGCCATGTAATTGGGATAACTTGAATAGCCATTGAAGTATCCAAGCATGTGTTCACTCTTTGTTGGTGTGAAAGGACTTCTTCTTTGACTATTTCCAGGCCTAGATGAGGCAGGAGATAAAGGGATTGATGTTTTCATGGAAAACTTCGTGGGAGAGTCGGCTGACATAAAGCTTTGACGATCGTAATGAGAAGTCAAGACATGCTGCGACTGCGATGCCTGAAAGGTTCTGCTACCAAGAGGTTTAACCTGTGGCTTCCAAGTATCTACTTCCAGGATCTTGTCACTCCTTTGATCATCTGCTTGTCGATTTCTAGGTGGATTGTGATCACAAAGACTTTCTTCCATCCATCGGTCTAACCAATTTGAACCCAACTTTACTCCGTCTTGGTGAATGATGTCCTGAAGTTTTGAATGCAAACCATTTCTCTGCACACGGAGATATTGAAGACGCATAAAACATGGAAAAGAACAATGAATTCCCATGTAAATCAAGAGTTTTGCAGAGAAATGGAAATAACAGAATATGTAGGTTGGCTTTACAGAATAATGAGAATGGGAGGAGTTGGTAGTAGAACGCCAGGATTCTGAATGCAAGCGACTGGCACGGGCCCGAGCCTGAACTCTCAGCAACGTTTGCATGCGCCTCAGCATGTCTGAAGTTTGCTTTCTAACAATATGACCCCTCACAAGTGCTTGAAGCTTCACTAATGCTTTCAGAGCTCTCAATGCTCTCCTGGCCTTCAATATCATCAGCAAAATATCAGATACCACATATCAATTCGGTCCGGTTCAGAAACTATCTAGTCCTGAGCCTCAGAACAAGTATTAAAGGTCAGGATTAATAAAATATAAGCCTGGAGCCTGCCAAAATCCTGACACTAATTCTTGTTCAATAATCACAGCTAAACAGATAATCTAACAAAGCAAATTGTCCCATCAACGTGGAAGCAGTCCATGTTCCGACAAGAGGTAGGCCACATAACGTTTTGCCCTGATATGAACTAAGCCAATGCCACTAATAAGCTGTTGAACGACTCACCTATCTCTTGTATCTAAGTTAGAGCACAGAACTATTCCTGAAAATGACATCATACATGTCAAGACAAGTACATCACTATTCTTCTGGTGTCCGATCACGCAATAACATATAAAGAAACTATTTAACAGTCAACAATTCATCCTTAACGTGTCATACACACATAGATCCTTTGTGTCTTATACAGTGTTACAACCCTATGCGATTTAATTTTATCCACCCATTTATTGAGTCCCATATAAATATTAGGATGAAATTTAATAGTGAATAGTAAGAATTGGTTAACGAGAAGGAGGATCTAGTCACAGTAAAAATTTGGAAGTCAGAACCCTACAAAGAATCAGGTCTAGTTCGGGACCTGACAGTGAAGTCACTCTCAAACCAAGTTAGTTGTCAGGGCATCTTCTTAACCATTCAACTATGGGTCTCATCTTCTCCTCTCATTTCATGACAAAGACCACCTTCAAAATATCATCATAATTCTATATAATACTTATTTCGTTTTTTCATTCATTTCTTTGAAATAATTGATAATAAACGAAATTTGAATTCCAATCATCTACTTTCCTTATGTTTTAATATGAATTTAATTAAGCATAAAATGGAAGACCAAGAACAGATCATACAAGAAGTGAGACGACAACCAACACTCACTCACCAGATAACCGCGAAAAGCCGACTGTATCTTTATCGCCGCGACCTCCTCCACTCTCCGAAGACGGGTCCAACTAACGGTCGCCGGAGCAGCACATCTCTCCCCGGCACCACCGCCACCGGTCAATCTCACCACCTCCGCGGCAGCTTTGGCCGCCGCAAGGGCCGCTTCAGCAACGGCTGCGGTGGCCGCAGCCACCGCTATCGCGCGTTTGTTTGCATCGAGACTATCGTCAAACTGAATCGGGGAGAAAGGGTCGCGACTGTGCAGAGAAGCGGAGTTGGAAGAACTAGCGAAGCTCCACCTCTTCTTGTCCTTCGACGGAGAGGAGGTTGTGGTCTTCTTGGGGCCAAAAAGTCGCCGGAAAAAGCCCATTTCTCATAGTTTTTGTTTGGAAGACATGCTGAGCGTTGAGGAAGACGAAGAGAGCAGAGCAAAGAATTTAGCTTTAAAGACGGAGCTAGGAGACTGCAGTCTCGCGCGTGCTTGGGACTCGTGTGCTCACGAGGGTGCTGACGAAAGTCTGATGTCTTTGACCTTTTACTGCTTTGATTGACCAATGACGTGATGGTTGACAGTGGTACCCAAATTTCCCAATCCATGTCAACAATATTCTTATAATTCAAATAAAATTTTAAATTTAATATATAAAAAGTTTAAATCTAATATTAATTTTAAATAAACATCTATATTAAAATTCAATATATATATATTATATATATTAAGAATTTATATGAAAATTTGGTAAAATAATAATAAACTTATATTTTTATTGATATTTTTATTATTTTATTTATTTTTCCGTTTGTGTCATTCGAAAACATCATCTCTTTTTTGACATTTTTATTTTTAGAAAAAATTGAATTAAATAATAAGATTAATTTATAATTTATCTCCTTTTTTATTTAAGTAATTTAATAAAGAGATTGAACTTTTAGATTTTTATATTCTCAAAGTTGTCATCTCATTTCTTATGTACAAGTTAGCTTTAATCATGTTAGTAGTTTGAAAAAGTGTTTGTGGGAGGCCTACTAATAAAGTACCAAAAACACCACATTCATTGTATAACCCAAAAAACAAAAACATTTTAATAAAGCTTAACCCTATTTGCATGAGAAGTGTACGTTGGTCTATTTTTACTTTTTCGATCTTGTTCTGAGTTATATAAATATATAGATAAGAAGACTTGTAATAGAATCGAAACAACAAAAATGAAACAAGTGCTTCGATACTTAGTGCCTGTTTGGATAGGCTTATATTAGTAGAGTTTTGATAGAAGAATTTTTATTAGTAGAAATTTTTTAAAAATAGCTTTTCTAAGAAGTCAGTTGACTGTTTGGCTATCATTTAAAAAAAGAGTTTTTTTGAAAGAACTTCATACCATAGACTGTTTAATAACATAAAAATAAAAAGTACTTTTAATTTTAACTATATTTTATTTTGTAATAAAAATTATTTATGCATATAAATATT
>JANSVA010000007.1:33009145-33021088 GCA_025504915.1 Erythroxylum reticulatum | reverse complement strand
GATCTCATATGTACTCAATCACATTATTCACCAATATAACCATATGATCAAATATATTCTCATAATAACTGGTCGACTTAACCTTGAAAACTTCTACATATATCACCATCATTTGTTTCATCTTCCACACGTACGTTCTTAGTCAATTTAGAAGCATAGTCGCATAACCATCTTGAAATTTGGATATCAAATTCTCTAACACAATCTTATACCGGATCATAACTCTTATCATACTAACTGAACAATCATTTTAAATTCCAAGTTCAACCTTTCAATTTCACTTTGCTTATATACCTTAAATCTTGTCATTTTCACCTATGTCTCTATTTCTTCCTCAGTCAATTCATGAAAATATTTTCACACCCATATCATCTCAATTACATATCCACAACAAAATTCCGTTACCATATTTGTTGACATAACCACGAATACTGAATCTATGTCTAACATATCAGACTACGCAATTTTCTTATTTCTAAATATCCATGACTTCCTTATCTTACACTCCGAAAAAACACCATTCTTCTCATTGTTTCCAATAGTCTAAACTCTTAACGAATGTCACACATGTGACTCACATGGATGCAATTACTGGGATTCTATACTCATTAATATCTTTCTCTAATGGTGAGGAATCAGGTCGGGTTCTTTTACGAGGTGGCATTTTACTCCTTCAATAAGACATTATCTTTGGGCTTACTTTCATTCTAATCTTATTTCCTACATGTATGCATAATATGCATGTCACTTAATACAATCAATCAATGTACAATGCAACAAGTAATCACAAAGCATAATAATTCATACTACTATGCACTCTAAGCCTAGGAAAAAGATAAGCTTTGATACCAAAAATGTTGACGCCCGGCTCTCGTTACCTATTTCAGGGCTCTGATTTCCCCAAACATTTCATACTTCGGACATTTTTCAACGTCAGCGTTGGCAAGCTTCGCTGCGGTGAAGTCTCCTCTTTTGCAGTTCACAGCAGTGAACTTTTACACTTCACCGCGGCGAAGTCCCAAGCTCCAGCGCTCGCATCCTTCGGGAAAGGTTCGCTGGGGTGTACTCTGGGCCTTGCTACGGTGAAACCCTCGAACAGGACCTAGACAACCAACATCGAAAACTAATATTCAACTCATACCATTCTTTCAACACAACTATTTTAACAAAGAAATTAACTATGAACATATACAAACAAAACTTTTTTAATTCATCATTTTATTACTGAAGCAAAAGAATTTGAAAAACTTTATTTACATAACAAAAGCCACACCGTTGGCTTATTACAGAATACAAAATGCACATGATAAAATTGAATGCTTATGCTTAATATGATTCTAAATACCCAAAAGTTGCTGAACTAACTTAATTACAAAAGTCTCTATTTTTGGTGTTTGCCAAACTTTGCAAGGATCAATGCTGATCTACTTTTTTTACACTTGCGGAGTATAAGCAAATGGGGTGAGTTGCGAAGCTCAGTGGCTTATACGTTATAACCATTGGCAACGATCCATACAATCAAACATGCATATAGTTCATATATTCATATATATCTATATCTCATTGGCCTTGAAGCTTTCATACGGCTGCTTTTTAGAAAATGATCTCTATGTTGCTTTCCAGTCACACAACTTTCACATTCTGCATCAGTTGGCTTCATCATAGGCAAATCATACACAAGCTTTTGATTAGATAACATATTTAGGCTTTCAAAGTTAAGATGTCCATACCTATGATGCCATAACCAATTGTCATCTTCTAATGTGGCTGCAAGTCCTTTCTTTTCATCATTAAAGGCAACTGGAAACATGTTATTTCTAGCCATTGGAACTTTAAACAACAAGGTCTTCTTGGTTTTATTACAAAAAACTGCACACGAAAAATCTTCAAAAACTAAAGAATAACCTTCTCTAAAAAATTGTCTAACACTCAATAAATTTGAGTCGAAGTCTGGAACATAAAGAACATCCTTAGATGCAGTTGGTTCCATAAGGATTCAGCTTCACAACTCCTTTTCCTTGAGAATTATGGATCGTTCCATCACCCATCTTCACCGTTGTTTTGATTGACCTGTCCAAGCTAACAAATGCCTTTATTACTACAATCATTTGATTACTACAACCACTCCATATACCATAAACCAAAATCATACTCTTTTGTAGTGAAACAAGCAAGAAACAAAATTTCAGATTCATCTTTATCTTTTTCTTCTGCAAAATTTGCTTGTTTTTCATCTTTCTTTTAATCGACAATATTTTTCTATATGACCAGGTCTATCACAATAGTAACACTTGAACTTACGATTTTGAGCTTCTCCTTTACTGTGGGATGTATTTGAATGTTGACTTCTATCATTTGATTGTCCACTTCCTCTATTTCCTCCGTTTCCTCTTCTTTCTCAAAAATAATATCCTCTACGATGGATGTTATTGTTCCTACGCTCATGGACAGCTTCATTGCCTTTAAAAACTTACATCTTTGTTTGAAAAGCCTTCTAGTAGAACTCTTCTCATAGCTTTCTGCCTATCTTCATAGGATTGTAAGGACCCTAAAAGCTTATCAACAGTTAAAACACTTAAGTCTTTTGACTATGGCAGCAACAACAGACTCATATTTTCGTGACAAACTTCGCAATATCTTTTCAACAACCTTTTGATTAGACACTTCCTCACCATACTTTCTCACTTGATTAACTATTTCCATAAGATTGTTGGAATAGTCATGAATAAACTATTCATTTTTTATAATGAAGCTTTTGAACTTCCTATGAAGTGTCTAAAGCTTGACCGTAAGCACTTTCTTTGTGATCGATATCCATTCTTGAGTGCATCCCAAGCATCTTTTGCCTTTATTGCTACAGAAATTCGAGAAGAGAAAATTGCGTCATCTACAGTCTGTTGAATAAAGAAAAGAGCCTTAGCATCTCTCTCGCATCTCTTTAAGGTTATCTGCTGCTACACTTTCTTCAGTATAGCCTTTCTCCACTAATTCCCATAGATCTTGGGAGGTAAAAAGAGTTTTCATCTTTATACTCCAAACGTCATAGTTGCTGCCCTAAAAAAATGGAAAGGTAGGTCGTGAAATGTTCACTCTATTTGATATGTTAGCCATCATAAGACTTTGCATAGGTCTTAAAGAGGGCTCTGATACCAAATGTAAAGAAAGAGAGTGAGTGGACAAAAAAACAGAGCAAAGTTCTCACACAAAATTTTATCAAACACCTGAAAGGCACACTTAAGATATAAACTTTAGATAATTTTTATTCAACTCGTGTCTCCTTAAATACAAGTAGAAAAGAAATCAGAATACCATAAATCAAAGCAATGACAAGCACGTTCAGAAAATGCTTCCAAAAATCAGGACACCAAGTAATTGACTTTTGACTAAGTAATAAACAACAGTAAATGGAACCAACATGACTTACAAACTTACTAGAATTCTGCATTAATTCATAACACGTGATCCTTCAGTTTGGGAAGACCCTTTATCGTTTAAACTATAAAGATTTCTTGGCACAAGTTTAGACTTTAAAGGTCAACATTTTGAGCTACTCCCTTTTGGTGGAGTATGAAGAATTTGTCCAAGAATACCTATGATTGCAATGCAAGTTCCATTGATTTTAGCCACATTGCTACATTCCTTTGGTTGGTCTCCTCCAAAGAATGAAGATCCTGCAGACTTAGACATGAACGATAAGTTTGCAATAACAGTTCAAAAGGAACAACCTTTGCTTCGTATTCCTAAACGATTGTAATTTCAATAGAAACTAAACTCTGTCAGGTTTAGTTGTTTAATAAAGTATGCAACTAGAACCAGTCTTCATGTGTCATTCAATTGCAGTAATAGAGTAATTTACCAGTGTTTGGTTCTATTTTGTAGTTTCAAATAAAAACAAAAATGTTGGGTTGTTAACGTTAATGTGATTTTATTTTTATTATTAATAATTATTATATACTAAATTAAACTTAAAGATCAATTATTTTAATTAAATAAATATATTTTAATATCTTATATAATATTTATTAACAAACTTATAAAAATTATTTTAATATATTAAAATAAATAATTTAAAATTTAAAATTACTTCATAAATTAATATTTATTTTTAAAATATTTTAATTATTAAATCAAAATTTATTTGAAATTTATATATTTTGAAGATATTTTAAATTAATTAAATTTCTAATAACTATTAAAATAAATATATTTAATTCAATTACATAAATTAAATAAAATTATCAAGTAAAATTATATTATTCTTAATTTTTAATAATAATAATTTTTAATTAATTAATTTATTATATTATATTATATTATTCATAATTTTATGAATAATTATTTTTAATTAATTGACTATATAATATTAAATTAAATTATTTATAATTCTTATTAATAATTAATATATTGAATAATATACATTTAATTATTAAAAATAAAAACCTTTTTGTTTTACATAATACACATTTCAATCTACACTTAGTGTGTAAACCATTTTTAACGTTTATCTACAAGAGAAAAGGAGATCTTTGAAAGTCAGAGAATGCTCCGTATGGTCCTACACCGATTACTTAAACTTCTATTTAAAAAATAATTAATACGAACTCTCTCCTTATCAAAGTAAGGCCCACGAGATATACAAGATTTATATATTTCCTTTTTGAGAATATGTGATAAAGACATAAGATAAAATATAATTTGTTGAAGTAACCGAAAAATTTCCGAAGAAGGAAATGATTTACAAATTACAATCCATATGTGTCAAAGTTTGTGTCAGTCGATATGTTCAAGGAACTAAAATGTGTAACATGGGTTCTAGTTGATTAATTGAATTTAAAAATAAATAAAATTTAATATTTAAGAAATTATTTTGTAAATAATAAAATTTTAGGAGCAATTAAAATTGTTTAACAATTGGACTTATAGTTTAAATTGGACACTTTAGAGAGATGAAAGTAAGTTCATTACCTATATATTTAGGAATATAATGTATCTCACCTAAAAAACAGGTTGAAGAGAGTAAACATATTTTAATCATGTTGAAATTAACTGTAAATTTGATAAATTTTATGTTTAAATATAAGATATTTAATTAACAAGGATCAATATGACATATTGGATCTTACTTATGCATAATTGGTATTTAATTACAATTGTTTATAATTTTTATTAAAGTTTAATTGAAATTAGAATTTAATTTTAATTAAATTACTAAAATGTCCAAAACTTATTATAAATTAATTTAAGCTTTAATCAATTAGTTAGTGTTGGGAAACAAACACATCACTCTCTAAAAAGCCAATTAAATATCGACAATAAAAATACTCTTCAACTTCCACTAGCAAATTAATATCAAGATAAAAAATTTTACGATCAAACAAAAATTAAGATTTACATAAAAAAACTCTCTAGTATAGAGAAAAAATTATGATCCAAACTGACAAATAAATTCACAAAACTTAACAAACATTTGCAAAAGTTGATCACTTATCCCACAATAATAAGTTGTCTCACAAAGTTTTAAGGTTGAAAATCAAAGTTGACGTAACAATCAACAAATATTCAAACCAATCCCAAAAATAATAAAAAAGGATAAGAATACAACAATATTTGCCTTCTGAATGTTTTTCCTCTCTTTTGGAAATTATAGCCGCATTTTCTACAAAAAACTATGTATTTTTCTCTTTTATTTCAAAAAAAGGTATTTTTGCATCGTACACGATCACTTACACGACCAGCACTACCTCACTCATAGATGTACTTGGTTACATAAAGTTATACGATCGCCTCACGCGGTTTTGTAGGTCATTCACATGATCGTGTATGTCTTTATTTTTCACACATTCCTTAACACTTTTTGTGAACCACTTTAGTCAAAATATTAGTATCGTTCAAATCTGTATGAACCTTCTTCAATATTAATTATTGCCCTTCAATCACGGACCTCAACCAGTGATATCTAACATCTATGTGCCAAGTCAACACTACTTTAACTATCACAAAATACGACTTAGTCTTCTTGCTTCACATTCAACTCTTGAAGGAACCTTTTCAGTCATACAAACTTCCACTACAACTATACTCTACTTCAATTATAAATAAAGTCACACACTTTTTGAAGCTTAGATTGCCATGAAATGGCTCCCCCAACAAACTTGAATAGAAAACCTGAAATAGATTTTCTTCCATCTATATCTCCAACTATATTTGCATCTGTAAAACCTTCTAAAGTTGGCTCAACATAACTAAAGCACAAACTTCACTTTGATGTGCCTCTTAATTATCTCATATTATATTTCACTGCTTTCCAATGAACCTTCCTTGGATTTGACAAGAATCTGTTCACCATCTTAATAGCCTAAGCAATATCTGACTTTGTGCACATCATTGCATACATAGAGACCCCATTGCAGATGAGTATGGAGCAAAGGACATACCACCTTTCTCCTTTTATGTTGAGGGATGTGCACATTTACTCGTTTTAAAGTGAGATGACAATAACATGCTAACTGACTTAACATGTTTCATATTAAACCTTTCTAGCACTCATTTAATATATCCCTCATGAGATAACTATAATCTACTATTGTTCATGTCCCGAGTTATCTCCATGTCTAAAATCTGCTTTACAGGTCCCAATTATTTCATATAAAAAAAATTCAACAAATCCTTCTTCGACTTTTGGATTCTACCAACTTCTTGATCTACAATCAATATATCATTAGCATAAAGAAGAAGAACGATGAAGTTCTCTCTCAAAACTTCTTGAAATACACATAACAGTAGATATAAGTTTGTTAGTAATCATGATCTATCATAAAGGAATTATACTTCTGATACCACTGCCTTGGAGCTTATTTTAACCCGTATAAGTTTTTTTTCAACTTGCAGACCATAATTTTCCTTGCCCTTAACTTTGAAAACTTATGATTGTTCCATGTATATCTCTTCTTCCAAATCTCCATGCAAGAAGGATATTTTAACATTCAATTGTTTGAGTTTAAGATTTAAACAAAAAGTTAGACAAAAAATGTTCATATTGAGGTCATCTTGACTACTGGTGAAAAGATTTCATTAAAATCTATACCCTTATTTTAACTAAGTCTTTTCACTATTAGCCTTGCCTTATGCTTTACTATCTTATTACCGTCTCTTTTTTATCTTGAATGCAGTGCCTTTTTGCCTTTTTGAAGCTTTATAAGTTCATATATATTATTCTTCTTTAGAGATTCCATCTTTTCCTTCATAGTTGTGAGTCAGAGATCTCTAGCTTCCAACATGCAACATCTTGAATGTTCTCAATCTCCCCCTCAGTAGTAGTCAACAGGTAGTCAAAACTTGGATACTTTGTACAAGGCCTTTTCTCCCTTATCGACCTTTAAAGCTATGCTTCATCAATTGTTGGATCTAATTGCTCCTCCTGCTCATTATCCTTAATAGATACGTCATAAAAATTATTTAGATGTGATTCATTTAGCTCATCATTATCATATTGTATTTGATTGCCACCAATGTGTGTTTGGTCACAAACTTCATCTTCTTCACATGTAGATTGCTCTATAGTCGAAGGAATTAATGAAGAATTAACGATGTCATATGATGAGTTGCAAAGTGATGACTTGTCTCCTTTTAGAAGATCAACACTTCTTTCGTGCTCCGAAAATACCGCATCTCTGCTCCTGACTGCCTTTTGCTTCTTTGGGTCATAGAGTTTGAAGCTAAACTGTCTTCCTTTAATGTTAGCCCCTTATGTCTCTTTCTTATTGTATTTATAGGCCAAAGTTAGATCTATCTTACAAGGAACACAAAGGTCCTCGAATGAGTATGGTGCCAATTGGATAACTGCCACTTGATGTTTGCTTCCAAATCTTATAAATAAGGACATAATCTTAATCTTTCTTTCATGCCAAAATATCCCAATTGGATATGGACCAAGTAGGTTTTACTGTTTTCCTAGATCTCTTGACACAACTTGTTCTTCTTCTTCTTCTACTACTTGTTATCTATGTTTTGTTTCCATTTTCCAGGACACGGGGGCTTCCACCAGGTCCTAAACCATGGCCTGTTGTAGGAAACATTCTTTAGTTGGGGCAGAAGCTTCATGTTTCATTAGCAAGCCTCGCCAAAGTTCATGGCCCTTTGATTTCACTTAAACTAGGCACGCAACTTGTCATTGTTGCGTTTTCTCCAATGGCTGCAACTGAAATTATGAAAACCCAAGATCATTTGCTTTCTGGTAGGAAGGTACCGGAAGCAACTCCTTTCAAGCCTCATATTTTTAACAGTGTAGCCATTGTTTGGACCTTCGAGTGCATAGAAGAATGGAAGTTCTTAAGAGCCCTTTGCAGGACTGAATTGTTCTCTGTCAAAGTTGTCGAGTCACAGGCCATGTTATGAGAGAACAAAGTGGGTGAGTTGGTGGAGTTCCTAAGAAGCAGAGAAGGGTCTGTTGTTAATGTTGTAGAGGCAGTGTTTGCTACCGTTTTTAACATACTAGGTAATCTTCTGTTCTCGAGGGACTTTTTTTGCTACAATGGAAAGAAAACGAAAAATTGCAACCCAAGCCTAACTAGCGTAGTTCCTGCGGTACACAAAACCATTTTGGTCCCGAAAAAGGTGGTCCTGGACCAAAGTCGGAGGATCTCGAAGAAAGTGAAGACCCCGCCCGACAAAGGCTGAGAGGGAGGCCAAGCTATCAACACTTTGGTTGCCTTCGTGATACATATGTTGGAGCTACACTTTCCAGTGTTGACGCCTTAGCTCCCGGATAACTGTAACCAAAAAGTACGTGTCAGTCTCGGGGGAGGCAGAGGAAGAGAGGATATTTATCACCTCAAGGGAGTCGACTTCAATGATGATACATCGATACCTGAGGTCCCAAGCCAAATGTAGTCCTGACTTAACACCCCAAAGTTCAGCCTCAAGAGGCAATCCACTCCCAAATCCGTGGATAAATCCGCCGTACCATTGCCCTTGG
Organism: Erythroxylum reticulatum; assembly: GCA_025504915.1. Classification (NCBI taxonomy): domain Eukaryota; kingdom Viridiplantae; phylum Streptophyta; class Magnoliopsida; order Malpighiales; family Erythroxylaceae; genus Erythroxylum; species Erythroxylum reticulatum. Next base: position 33,012,114 of record JANSVA010000007.1, on the reverse strand, counting down.
CAGTCCCTGATAAGCCCCTTGCCATAGCCAATTGATGACCATACCGAAAAGCTACATCAGCATTGAGCTTAACCCATTCTTCCGGTGGCTTGGTCCACCCTACGGGTTGGCCAGCTATAGAAGCGGGGTCTCCAAACACACGTTGTTCAGTAGATCTCGCCCTATGAATCCAGTGAACAAAATCTGTAATCACTCGATGGCCATCGTCAGGCCACTGAAACTCGGGATCAAAGATGCTACGGTTCCACTATTTCCACAAGAACTAGCAAGCAACCCCGTATAAAGTAGACTAAGGGGACTGATGCACGTGAGAATGGGACCGGAGATTAATAGTCACCCAAGTTTCAACATCCTGCTGGTAGAAGGCTAGGTTAAATAGTTTCAAGGGAGAAGGAAAGCCAGAAGCATTTAACTTGCAAGCAGTCTCGAAAGGCATGTAAAATGGTCTCGTCCTGTACACAAAAGGGCACTTACTGTCCAGGGTAAGATGGCGGGCAACTCTCTGGTGATTGGTCAATAGCTTTTGCTGAAGAAGAAGCCAAAGGAACGTCCGAATTCTTTGGGGACCAGCCCATTTCCAGATTAAGTTCCAAGGCCGGGGAGTCGCAGGCGAGGAATTGCCCACAGTAAAGTCATACGCAGAAGCCGACGTAAACCACCTATATGCAGTAGGCCCCCAGCTGCGGAGATCCTCTTCAGGAGTAGGCATCGTAGAAAGAAGCTCGACAAGAGTCAGACAGACAGCTGAGGGAAGATAGTGTTGAAAAAGAGGCCACTGCTAGGCACCGTCTGGAGTCTTGTACTCAGATATGGTGTCATAAAGCAGATGAGCAGGGAGGAGAGAACTCACTAGATGGACAAGGGGCCCCCATTCTGGTAACCAATTGACCAGCCAGAATAGAATTTTCCTCCCGTTCCCCAAGGTCCACTGTAACCCTCGACGCACAATAGTCCAAGTAGCGGCCATACGCTGCCAGGTAGCCGAAGCCCCTGGCCGATTGATGGTGAGAGGAATGTGGTCCAGAGCCAGCCTATACTTAGCTTTTAATAAACGAACCCATAAGGTAGAGGGTTTTGTTATTAATGCCCATCCAAGTTGGCCAAAAGGGAGTCGTTAGAGGCACGAATACGTTTGAGGCCCAGTACCCCCTCGTTTTTGGGTTTACACAAGTCGTCCCACTTAACGAGGGGCATCGACCAATGTTCCGCGGTGGTGCCCCAAATAAATTGGTGCATGATACGCTCCAGATCGTCGCAAAACTGCCTCGGGAGTTGTACCATTTGCATAGGGTAGAGGGGAAGAGCGGATAGAACCGACTGGGCCAGAGTCACTCGCCCTGCTAATGATAATGTCTTGGCCTTCCAACCCGAAAGCCACTTTTGAGCTGTGTCTAAAATGTACTGATGCGTACGCCTGGTGGAACGATCATGCAATAACGGGACCCCTAAGTATTTCCCAAGGTCGCTCATACTGGGGATGCGGAGGAGTTGCTTGATCCGTTGCACAGTGGTAAGAGGGACATTCTAAGAGAAATAGATCCGAGTCTTATCTAGGTTGACTTTCTGGCCTAACGCTGCACAAAATACCTCCAGGGTGTGGTTAATAACCCGAGCTTGATCTTCCGTAGCTTCAGCGAAAAGGATCAAATCGTCAGCAAAGAACATATGAGATATGGGGGGAGCAGCGGGCCTCACCCGAATTAGTTTCCAACAGGCTTGAGCCACCGTATGGGAGATGAGATGACCCAGTCGTTCCATGAACAGAACAAAAAGATAGGGCAATAAGGGGTCTCCTTGATGGAGACCACGAGTGGGAGTAAAGGGGGGAGTCCAAAAGCCTTGCCACGCAACCTGCATAGACACGGTAGTCACACACTTCATGATAAGGCGGATAAGAGGCTCGGGAAACCCGATGTCCTGTAGAGTGTTAAGCACAAACTCCCATTGGATGTGATCATAAGCTTTTTCGAGGTTGACTTTGATCGCAAGATAGCCACGCTGCCCCTTTTTCCTGCGCATCGTGTGAATGAGCTCTTGGGCTATTATATCATTATCAGTGATAAGCCGACCCATTGGGTATCCACCACAAGATGCGACATCAGAGGCTTTAACCGATGCACAATAATCTTGGAGATGACTTTGTAGAGCACAGTGCAGAGACTAATAGGCCGGAACTGTGCCATACTAATCGGGGAAGGGGTTTTGGGTATCAGGACGAGAAGGGTATGATTTAACTTTGCTTTCCACCGGTCCTAGCTGAAAACCTCTTGAATGAAAGTCACGACGGAGGGACATTATTAGTTACAGAAATGAATATGCAGCCAGCGGATTGAAGGATCTTGTACGGAAGATAATGGAGTTGTTTGCTGCACCAAACGCTACAGATTTTTATTCTAAAATCGCTTGGTTGGATCCTCAGGGTTTGAGAAGGAAACTGTTCGAAAGCTGATTTCTTGGATGTTTTTATTGCTAATGGATTTGAAGATGAAAAGATTAACTGGTGGTTTTTTGTAAGCAATTAAACAACTTTTTCTCTGTGTCCGTCCCTCTGTCCTCTTCTTCTATTAATTTTCATATTTTATGTCAACTCATCAATGAACTTCAACTTTCTGCAGGAGCTCTTCGCCACAGGAACAGACACAACTACCTCAACTGTGGAGTGGGCAATGGCTGAACTGCTCAAGAACAAAAAAGCCATGAAGAGAGTTTGCCAAGAACTAAAAGCAGAAATCAAAACGAACCCAATAAAAGAATCTCATGTCTCTCAACTTCCATACCTAAATGCATGCTTGAAGGAAACACTGAGATTGCATCCACCTGCACCATTTCTCATCCCACATGTTTGCAGCTGAGACCTGCAAAATTATGGGTTACACAATTCCAAAGAACTCTCTGTTAGATGGGTCCCTCTTACATGGAGGGACACCATCTTTGAATGGTGAGCATGGTAGGCGCCAACAACGGCGCCT
>JANSVA010000007.1:32958664-32976321 GCA_025504915.1 Erythroxylum reticulatum | reverse complement strand
AATATTAATTTAATATAAAGTATATATTAATTAATTAAAAATAATAATTTTATTTTAATTTTATAAATAAATAAATAAAATAAAATTAATTTGGTTAATAACTAAATTATTGTAGTATATTCTTTTTTTTTAAATTTGGTGTAAAAAATTGGTGTAGAGTGATTGGCATAATACCAAATTTAATAAAAATATTCTTAAAATATTATTTTTTATACGGTTTTAATTAAAAAATATTTTTAAAAATTTATCAAATCGTCTTTTTCCTAACCTTTATTTAGGGTGAAAACTTCATTGATCTATTGGGGTTGGGGCACTAAGGTATTAAACAGAAAAGGGGGATTTCCTAATTGCGAGATTAGGGCTTGAGGGAACTCAGAAGAAAGGAGAAGCCTTCTTCATATCCACAATCAACCATGGCTGACGAAGACTACAACGATGATTTTGGGTTCTATTCTCTTTCTCTCCTTTTCTCTTCTCTTTCTGTACAGAAGCATGCTAGGGTTTTTCTTCATATGCTTTACTTTCACTCTCTCCTAATCTTCTTTTAGTTGTTTCATACACTGAAAAGTCCTAATCTTTTTCTGGTCAATCTCGTGTAAAATTGCTGCAGATATGAGGACGAGCCAGTGGAGCCTGAGATTGAAGTGGGTTTTTGTTGAAGTTATTCTGTTAATTTGCTGGAAACAACTTGTGTATATCATTTTTAACTCCAGTTGAATGATTGAGCAGGAAGGAGCAGAAGAGGAGATTGAGAACAATAATGAGGACATGGGTGTGGAGCCTATCGATGCTGACGATAAAGGAGAACAGGAAGTAGCGGAGCGACCTCGTAAAACTTCTAAGTTTATGACTAAATATGAGCGTGCCAGAATTTTGGGAACAAGGGCTCTGCAGATCAGGTTTTTGATTCTGCTGTCAAAATCCGTGCTAGTCTATATTAGAGTGATCAGGTTCAGTGATGTAATTATGAAATCTTTTCTTTTCCTTTGCAGTATGAATGCTCCTGTCATGGTTGAGTTGGAAGGTGAAACAGACCCTTTGGAGGTATGAGGCTTACATGTTGTATAGAGCTTTGTTCCTGAATGTGGTCATCGTATAAAGAAATTTGAACAGTGTTTGTTTGCATCATCCTATAATATGATGCTGATTCTTCTAAAAGTTCATAAAAGTAGCAACTTTGTGCTTGCCTGGTATGCCTCCGTTGATGTCTGTTCTTTGTGGGTTTCTGCACAACTGATTTGCACCATATTATGGGTTATGTGTGTTGTATATAAGGTATTACCTGTTGAGTTTTAATTTGCAGAGCAATGGCTGATCTGTTTTTGTTCATACAAAATGATTAACATGACCCTGAAGTTCTATTTTTGAAACTATTGTGATGCTCTATGAGGAAACCAGTCAAATATTTTTCATCAGTGTCATTTAGGCCCCTCTATTTTCTGCTCTGTTGTGCTTCACCGCTCTTTGATTCTTCAATTCTTCAGATTGCAATGAAGGAGCTTCGTGAGAGAAAAATTCCTTTCACCATTCGTCGGTATCTGCCAGATGGAAGGTGAGATATAATTGTCGTCTGTCTTTGCTTTGTTGTTTGATTTGGTAAACTGATGAATGCATTTAAGTGGCATTCTTTTTCCTTGATTGCTATCATGATTATTGTGTAACACATTCTTGTTTCCTTATGGCGGTTACTAATCATCCAGTTATGAGGATTGGGGAGTAGATGAACTGATTGTGGAAGATTCATGGAAGAGGCAGGTTGGGCACTGATCAATTTCGTGATTTAGCCAGTTGAAGTAACCATGTGACCTTTGAGAGGTGGCTTCCCAGCATTGTCTGATGTATAAGTGTCTACAAACATAATGTCCACCAACTTAAATGCATTGTCCTCTGTTTTGGTGAATGCTAAACTCTTGAACGTCTGTTTCCAGACATGCATTTGAGCAGTGTTATGCTATTGATGGTACTGTCTTTGCCCCAGTAGTAAACCTGTAAAGTTTAAGTCATTTTTAAGTTCTTATCATTATTTTCAGTACTTACTATTTTACATCTTAGTGTTTTTTTTTTAGAAATTAAAAGAATGTAATTAAGAAGCCATAGTAAAATTGCGAAAGGTCTATTGATACGACAAATCACTATAGGGAAAACTAATGAGGTCACCCCATCAGATAACAAAAAGGTTTAGGCTATTGATAAACAAAACATAATTTCGTTTATGTTTTGTAGAATCCCAGTTATAATCTCCTTACCTGTTGTAGAATTGTTTTTGAATCCCCTCTTGTTCTTTTCCTTCCATAATCCCTGAATGCTTAGTCCCATAGCAAGAAAATAAAGGTCCAAAGTGTTTTTATGAATACTCGGATGATCTTCAGCTATTGAATGACATCAGAAAGTGAATTCTAATTGCAGCTTCATTGATATGATATCTTGATCTCTTTCCATACACACACAGGCATATTGGCATTCAAGAAACAAATGCTCCTTAGTTTCTCCACCCACTCTGCATAATGAGCATCTATCATCCATTGCCAAATGATGCAATTTATTCATTGTGCTTAATCTATTTTTCATTGTCAACCATAGAAGGAATGAGATTTTAGGTGTCAGGAATTGATTCCATGCAATATTGTACCAAAAGATCTTAGATTCACTGGCAGAGCGGTTGCAATAGGTTTCAAGTTACCTTGCTGGTTATATTGACAATTGACTTCCCTTTCTAATAGAAGTATCAGACTTGTAACCTGCATACCAAATTGAGGATTTCTGTTCACTCTCAAACTCTACAAAACACCTCAGGATTGACCTTGCCCCTTAGTTGCAAGAGCCGACAACAGAACCAAGAATGAGATGAGCTCCTAAGCACCCTGCAAATGCTTCTTCTCTTAAGGAAATACCCATGTCACCATTTAATCCAATCCAGAATTTGCCACAGTCTTGTTAGAATTAAGGCTGAATTTGTTACCATTATGTCTTCGACTCCCAGATCCCTGTTCTTTAGCAAAACAAATGTCTGACCAATTGACTTGATTAACCCTAAAATTGACTTATCTGTCTCGAATAATTTTCTCCATTCTTTAGTTTTCCTCAGATTTTACATCGACTTATTCCAATGTCTGCTTATTCATACCAGTCTTTTCACACATTTCAATTTATTCTCAAACTTTAACTCCTGTGTTGGTAACACATTCATCAGATATATCTCCTAGACAAATTTGCACAGAATATGATGTGAGCTCCAGTTCTTTTCACCTTAACAATAGTGTTACCTCGAATTTCAAAAATTCATTTACATAATTGGATACTTTACCTCAAACAAGATGCATACACTTTCAGTAGCATTTTCTACCTATGCTTGAGTCTTCGCTAGGAATATGACTACAATATTTACTTTTGATTCATTCCTTATTCATTTCTGATTTGTTTTTTCATTGGTCATTCTTAAATTGAATCATCTAGTTTGTTAAACCTATCTCAGTGAAATTCTTCTTTGAAAGAAGATTTCTTGGTACTATCCTCGATATTGTTCATAAAGTCCTTATCAATTATTTATCAGTCATTCTTAATACCTCAAGAAGATCAATTTTAACCTTCCATAATATCTTAATAAGATCAATTTATGTCACAACTTATATGATCAAAACACCCTTTATAATAAGGCTTAATAAGGCAATAAGCAAATTCAATTACTCTAATACCTTAGCATATACCATCAAAATCATTGTATCTGTAGATGTATCTATGTCAATTAACCAATTAATAACATTTGCTAATGATACTTGAATTCCAATCGATTCCAAACAACATTTCTATCTTCGTTCTTACCTACAACTGGGGTATCTCAATACGATCGTGACATAAACCTATTTTTTTGTCAGGCCACTATCATGCCTTGTACTTTCCTCCTCTCATTATCAAACATATTAACACGAATTTTTCTCCAATTTTCCAAATTTTACCTCTTCCAAGGCTACCTCATTTTAACAATGAGTCAACTACCATATTGAGTGCATCAATTCTTCTCATTTGATTTGTCATCTTCTTCTTTTATCTCATTCATACATGAATTCCTCTCTTATATACATTTCTATCTTTTTTCTTACTACAAATCATTCATCTCTTTTAAGGTCATTTATGATTATTTTATTCCTCTTTTATTCCTTCTTCATTTCTATCTCATTTTCTTATTGTCATCATTTCATCTTCCATATGTATATCCTTAATCCATTCAGAATTATAGGTGCAGAATCATCATGAAATTCTGATCTCAATATCATAGACAATATTATGATCTTCCATATGTATATCCTCTATGTGGCTCCATAACAGTAAAAACTTATATCTTTTATTAGAAAATAAAATTAAAATTGTATCTTTGACTAATATTTAAAAATATTATTTAAAAAACTATGTTAGTATTTAATCGGTCTATTTTGTCAAATATGATTCTACATAAGCTAAATTGATGGTTCCATTATTAGTAATTAACATCAATGTTTATAAAAATTATGTAAGATAAGAAGTTTAAGGTTTAAAGAATCAACTAATATTAGAAAATCATAAAATCAGCTAAAGATTAAATAAAATTAAAGAATTTGAAATAATTTAATTTAAAAAGAAACTATTAAATAAAAATATATTTTATTAATTTACAAAAATTGACTGATTAATTAATAAATTGATTAATTTTTAGCAACAAAAATTGTTAAAATAAATCGAACCGAAAAGTTGCAAACTGAATCGAAAAGTTAAAACAGTTCAAAATTTTTTACAAGCCGAATTTAATTTTATTAGGTTTAAGTGTTATTAATACTATTTTAAAAACATTAACAATTTACTATTTAAAAATATATTTCTTTTATTAGATTCATATACGATAATTCTAAATAATAATTTTTATAATAAATAAAATTCAATAAAAATATGCTCACCAACTGAAACGCCTATCATCACCGGAATTTGTTTATGTTGTTTCGCTGGGTGGATGTACAATAAGATTCATGAATCCCATCATTGCCTGTTCATCAAGTCAATCTGATTCTGAGCTCATGAAAGGACACAACCGTCTGTTTCGTTTGTACATTTCTTGTCGTTTCAGGACACATGTCTCTTTCTTTCAAATCTATGTGTCTTCCACACGTGTTATGGATTTGTATGAAGTGAATACATGGTCTGTGTGCTTGTAGTGACTCAGCGCCATGTCAGGTTAGGGTAATCGTTTCAATTGGTTGGTCGGCCTGATGTCCCTCAACTTGTGGCCGTCGTAATTTGATACAAACTTTAAAGAGCCTCCAAAGAGTGGTTTAATTAGCGGAGTAACTTCGTGATGGTAAAAATAATTTGATGTGGGTTTGAAATTAATGAATAAAATATAATTAAATTAATTATTTAAGCATCAAATTTAAATTAATTATATTTTATAAAATTTAAATTAAAAATCAATTACACTTTTAATTTCATTAAAGGAGGGTCTAAATTTAAAAGAAATGTTAAAATTTATAAATAACAAATTTATTATAAGTATCTAATTCAAAACATAAAAATTATAATTTACTACATACACATGGTAGTTTATTTAATATGCATCCAAATAATTATAATTATAATTATAATTATAATTTTCATTGGTAAAAGAGATTATAACTTGCATTAAACTTAAACATAATGGTTGATAAAAAGTAAAAAATATATCAAAATTTGTAAATATCCATTAAATCATATTTGTTATGGACTCGTTAAGTACCTAATCCAAATTTACTTAGTATGATTTAAATAATAATTCAAATTTTAAATACTGATTAAATCAAAATTGTTATTAAACTTAGATTATAAAATTATAAATTATTATGTATAATTGATAATTTATTTATTGCGCATCTAAATAATGTTATATGTTAGTGCTTAACGTTTTGATCGATGTAATCTTTGTAGTGTGCTTAATCCGCTAATTAGAATTCAGCAGGTGTTTAAATGCATTTAATGTGTCCAAAACCCAATTGTTTCGGTTGAGAATACTATGCACTTTTGGATAGTTGAATCGGAATTGGTCGCCATCCTCATCAGGAATCGATGGCGACACTAAGTCTTAAACAGGTTTAATTATAACTAATAAAGGGTATTAATTTAAATGGTATTATAAATAAACAAAGTTAAGTGAATTCCATTTAATTACTTTTTATTTAAATTATTCTTTAGGATGTATCGTATACGAAAAGGAGAACTTTCCCATTGGGAGGAATATATATATATATAAGTGGATTATTACAATAATTAAAAATCATATGAGCCCAATTGAAAATAAATATAATTAAGATTATATACATTACATAAAATTAGGGACTACTTTTTCATATGTTAGAACATTTTTTATGGTTTTAAAATATAGTTGATTAAACTATTATTTCAATATGTTATTATATTTTTAAGTGAATATACAACTTTCTTTGCGATTTAAATAATTTTAAAATTTGAAATTATATAAAAAAAAACTTTTTAATTTTATAAAAGAAAACTCTTACCTTAACAATAAAGAACACTGAATGATGATCCAATCTAACTCTTAACTCAATCTGATTGAATTAAAATCGATTCTATCTCAATAATTTAAAATATCTATAATAAATTATTAATTAATTCAAGTTTATAAGTTGAATTAGATAATATTTGATTGACTTAATATACATGCCTTTTGTTGTTACTTTTTAATAGAAATTAAAAAAAGAATTTTTAAACTTAAAAATTACAAAAAATAATTTGAGAATTTTAAAAACTAAGAAATTTTTAGAAGAATAAAAAACCTTTCTACCTTATCATTGTAGTAATATGATAATATTGAATACTTAGAATCAGATCTCTTGTTTAGATTATGATATTCTTATCATATTCTATTAAATCTTATCCACACATTTATATGGACCTTATATAAATATCTAGATGAGATTTAATAAGATAATATCGGAACAAATAACTAAAACTGAGGGTTTGATATGTGAACACTCCTGTACTTGGTCCTCTTGTTTTGAGAACCTCCTCCCTATTATCCATTTCCCTGTTCTTTTTCATGAGAAAATCCCAATTGGAATTTCACATTTTTCCCTTATCTCACGCTCTCCCTGGTTTTTTCTATGGTAAACCACTCCAACCAAAGCTGACACACACTTCTACTCCTTGTACTAGAAGAAAATGGTGATACCTTCCTCTTTCTCTCCTCCAATTTCCTTCAGAATTTATCACCTCCTGCTCTACCTTTAGACCCCTTTTGTTTCTGATCATCAACGCACAAAGATATTCTCTTTTTTTTTTCCTGATCATCAGTTCTTCCTGATGGGGGCTGGTTTATCATCAGTTTTAAGCTCACTGATCAATCAAGGGTCTTGTTCTTCAAGGCAAGGTCTTGGCGATGTTCCTGAGAACTGCGTGTCTACCATATATATGTACTTGGATCCCCCGGAGATATGCAATCTGGCAAGGTTAAACAGGACTTTCCATGGCGCTTCTTTGGCAGATTTTGTGTGGGAATCTAAGTTGCCCTCCAACTATCGGTTTCTGGTGGAGAAAGTTTTGCATGAACCTCCACAGAGTTTAAGCAAGAGAGAGATTTTCGCAAGCTTATCCCGACCCAACTTCTTCGATGGTGGCAACAAGGTTTGCTTATCCCAATATCATGGAATCTTGGAAACTTGTCTGGTTTTCTGCCAAGACTTAATATATACATTGAATTCTTGAGATGTTTTATGCTGAATGATTCATATAACATGAGTTTAATTAAGAGGAGATGATGATTTCTTGCAGCAAGTTTGGGTGGACAAGAACAGTGGGAAGATCAATCTGTCAATTTCTTATAAGGCGATGAGAGTAACAGGGATTGATGATCGGAGATACTGGAATCATATGTCCTCTGACGAATCCAGGTGCGAGATATAGCTTTTTTTATTACTTTTCTATGGATACAAATTCCACAAAAGTAATCAAATTCATTAGACAATGAATGCAAATCTCAATGTGGACTTGGACCAGATCGTTTGCATGATAACATCTGATCTTTGCAATTATAAAAATCAAAGTCTTCAGATTCTGTAATTAAAAAAATGTTAACTTTTATAGAATATTAACACAAGTCCTGTGAACTTGGAAGGTCGTTTATGTATGTATGGGATAACTTGCCTTGTGAGTACAAATCCTTTTCTTGGCATGACGACATAGTATTTATATTAATTTGATTGTCGTGTCCCCTTCCAATTGCATTTCAGTACGATATTATTTGTTTTTACATATAATTATGTCTACTAAATAATATCTTATGTTGTCGCCATTTATACAACTCCACCTTCTATATCAAATGATTTGAACAATTTCTTAGTATGAATTCAGGATTAAAAATTAAGTTTTAACCCTACATTTTACCAAAACCTTATCTTCCAAGATGACAAAGATTAACTTGGAAATGTGTATGTTTTAATTGTGCAGCTTCCGTACAATTGCATATCTTAAACAGATATGGTGGTTTGAAGCAGTTGGTGAACTAGACTTTGAATTTCCAGCAGGAACATACAGTCTGTTCTTCAGGCTCCAACTGGGCAAACCCTGCAAAAGATTTGGTCGTAGAATCTGCAACATCGATCAAGTTCATGGTTGGGACACAAAACCTGTTCGCTTCCAGTTATCAACTTCGAATGGACAACGTGCGGTATCAGAATGTTGCCTGCGGGAACAGGAAAGTTGGGTTCATTACCGTGCAGGTGAGTTCACAGTAGAGAACCATAATCGACTGGTGAAGATCAAATTCTCAATGATGCAGATTGATTGTACGCACACAAAAGGTGGTCTGTGCTTGGACTCTGTGTTCATATGTCCTAGTGAGCTGAAATGTAGGTTGAAGCTATTTGAATCGAAATGCCAAGCTTTGATAGGTAGGTAAATTACTGTATTATTACAACATATTGTTTACGTATAGTTTTTCTTGATTTATCTATACAACAAATGCTTACATACGAAGCAAAAGTCACTTAAGGTTTGCTTCCTTTTTTTGATTTTTAAATGATCGCTTAGTGCTTGTCTTGTTAGGTTCTGGTTTTCTTTTTTTTTTTTCCTTTTCGTTGGCATAGCTTGAAGGTTCCATGTACATGAATCGAATCAAGGACTCCCGAGTTTAGAATAAATGTTCTTTATTTATTTCTTTAATGAAAAGTTACACAAGAAAGTAAGACGACCATCTTAATTACTATTACTTAGGATTTAGTGATTGAGATCAGGAGCTTTCTGATTCACTTTTGGTCATAGTTTTCATCGAAGATGAAATATCTACATATAGTATCTGTTCATCTTCTGATCAAAAAGCAGGAAACAATTTGGAGAAAGTAGTGATAATGAAGATGTTGACAGGAAACATAAAACAATAACTCAGAACTCGATATCATATTAGCCGTTCACTTGTCTTCCAATAGATTAACCTTGCAAGACTTAACAGCAACTCTCAAAGAAAGAGAGAACAGAAAAAGAGAAAAGAAACAAACACAAGCTAATTGCCTAATGAAGTTCAAGTGCAATGTCACAACAAATTCCTGGATCAAAAGAAAGAAAATAGCTATTCCATTTCCTGTACATAAAAATATGGTCCAAACCATGTTAGTCACGCCTTCCAGCCATAGTCCATATTATCATCTAGGTCACTGTTAAAAAATCCAGGTTCGGTAAAGTCGCTGGCAATATCCTGAACCAAATCATCTGGAAGATGGAGATTCTGAGGTAAATCGGGCACTTTTTGATTAAAACTACCATTCCCTCCAGAATCATTATTCGACACAGCAGCTATGAAACTGTTGCTCCGGCTAGGTGCAGGTCCTGAGATACTTCCTGACATCATGGAACGAGTAACAGGTGTTGCAGAAGGGTTGCTTCCAAAGCCAATTCCAGTTCTAGGAACAGTACCATGACCATTCAGCACACCGATATGTTGTTGCATCCCTCCCCCACTGTTGCTAGACATCTCTTGCAGCAGTTGCTGGATCATCTGCTGCTGCTGCTGCTGTTGCAAGGCCGGAATACCTTGAGAGGGTTGTGGATAATTCTGTTGAAGTAAGCTATTAGTTCTCAAAGAGCGCTGCTGTAACTGTTGTGGCTGTTGCAATGGCAGACTTGCACTTGAGAAACCACTTACAGGTGCGTTTTGTACTGATCCTGGCATGAAACGAGCTGACTCTTGGAAGTTTGGGGATGAACTTTGGCTGGAATTGTTGAAGGATGATGGAGATTCCTGCTGAATTAAGTTACTGCTCGAATTCATTGAGTTCTGCCTCATAAGCAGATTTTGGTAGTTAGTCAGGGCCAAAGCAGCCTGGGCCGAACCACTCAACGCTCCCCTATTAACCATGTGATGGTTGTTGCTCATGTGGTTGTTAATTCCAGGCTGCAATGCTGTTAGTTTATTGAGGATGTTTCGATCTGTTGGCAGACCCTGAACACTTGCTAGCTGCTCCACGTCCTGCATTTTCTGCACCTGGGCCTTGGTCACAGTGGCATGCCGAAGATAATTTTTCAACCCCTCTGCACAAGTTAGAAGTAAAAATTTGCACAAACAGGAGAGTGAAATCAGTTTTCTCTGCTAGCGAGAATTTGTTAGCATCCCTAGTTCACATCCATGGACTGACTTTTCCAAAATAACTCATCTCAAAGTTACCATGTTTGAAATAGAATCATCCAGAATAAGTTAGTAAATAGGACCAAAAGTCTAAAATTAAAAGGTAGCAAATCCATTATTATAACAGTAGCCATAGAGAAATTACCGATTGGGCCAACTTTGTGATCTCGACAGAAATCAACCAAATCCTTCATACTATTCACAACCTCAGAAATCTGTCAAAAAATTATTGCAAGACTGGATATCAGCCTGATTTCACCAACACAAGCTAGTATCAGAAAGAGCTTAAACCTGACCTGCAAGCATCTGACATATCTCTTGGAAAAACCCAAATCATTTAGCGACTGCAACTCCAAACTCTTTGCAAGCTGGCGGCCAGCTGTAAGTACCCTTAAAAACAGTTGACATTGTTTTAGACATAACAATTAGCAAAAATTGCAATAGCATCAGCCAAGTCCTGTGCAAAGTCAGGACCAAGGTCAAGTATGCAAATACAATAACAGTAACCAATGGTGGTCTGAACCGAGTTTTAGAAGACTATCTGCAGAAGCTTGCCATCAAAAGCAATCATGACTTTGTCTGTGGCATTATATAGGAATTGCAGGTTTTGTCATTGCCCAATGAGAACACAGTTCCAACTGCTGGCAAACTTAAAACAGTATACTTCAACTATTCTTAGTAGGCCATCTCGTACCAAAAAAAAAAACTCAATGTTGAAACACTATCTTAAGGGAAGTATCCAATGCCTTCTCAAACACTTTAATTAAGCAGGGCGAGAACTCATAATTTACTTTTCAAACTCTTTACCAATCAATATACTAGCTAAAGCCATAAGCAGTAATGTATGTTTCCAAGGTTGGTGTTGCATCACATGCTGAATTAGAAGGTAGGTATAGATCACTGTCCCATGTCAGGTCAAATCTTCTTACAGAAGTAAAAGATTCCCGGTAAAGCCAACTTTGAGTCTCTTCATCCTAACCATCTAAAGAATCTATGGGCTTCAGGCAGAACCAATTCGATAGCATCTTATAGAGAAAGAAAAACATATTTGAGTGTCTATATTGTCTTACATATTACTGTTTGTTTGCAGATCCTGCTGAGAAACACCATCGGGTCCACTTTCAGCAATTGTGCTCTGACATTTCTGTGCAACTTGAACCAATTGATTTACCTGCAGGAGAAATCAGAACATTAACTACAATTTCATAGATCTGAATAAAATTGCAGTAAAGCAACCATAATTTTTAAGGCCCTTGTTTAGCTAATAACTTTAAAAGTCACAAAAGATTGGAGATTCAAAAACAGATCTTCAAAACATATTTGTCTTTGTCATCTGGTTATTTTGACCTTTAAAAATTGAGCTAGAGAATACTTATTATACAGTTTAATACCACATCTCCCAGCACTTTCGGGAGTTGGTCCGGAGGAAAATTTAAGGATCATTTTGAATAGTTTCATCCATGAAAAATTGCAAAAGTTCAAATCTTCTCACAGACCAACTATGCATATTGCAAACATAATTTTAGGCAATAAAACTAAACCAAGACAAACAAATTACAAAAATCAGTACCTGAGGTGCAACAACCCTCCGTGGAAGGAGTTCTTCATGGCGCCGTGCACAAAACTCCCAAGACAAAATCTGTAATGCAAAATAATGCTAGCACGTTATCTCAAGGACCACATTATCAGATACAACTGGTCATCATAGAATGCTATTATTGACCTTTAAGTCATGAGAGAATATAATACGGAGCTGACCCTCACGAACTACACGAAGTTGCTCATAGACACTCTCTTGGACTGCCTTTCCATACTCCAACATCATTACTCCAGAGGGAAATCTACACTCTCGTGGCAGGTCCAAAAACAATAACTCATCAATGACACCGCTGCCAAATTTGATTTCATTAAGTCTAGGAAGGACTTCAAAGGTTGCCTCTGTGGACATACATCATATAGTTAGTATAGAATGAGTTAAAGCAAACGAAACTCAAACAAATACAGAACAGTAGCAGAAGAATCAAAGAAGATAACAAGAAGTCATTCATTATACAATGCTCTTGATAGTCTCAAGTTGTCTCTTCACAATCAAAATGCATTTTATACCTGAAGCAAGCAATAATTCTCAAAGCAACACTGTAATTCTTCATGGACTATAGTACAATGGCAGTTATCAAAAAGCAAAACTTCTAATAAAAGGAACGTATATAGTTTTATTACCAAATCCTCTTCCAGATTTAGAACCACATATTTCACAATGCCACGCCTCCTGCAAAACAGATAGTTGGACATTAGGATGCGTGACAGCTGATAACAAAGCCTACAAAGGGTAAGTCATGCATCTGAAATCAATCTGTAGTTAATGGAAAATCAAGACATCAATTTATTTCACACATGATTGAGAATGATAAATAGCTTAAATTTTGTGAGGACATCAACTGTATAAGTAGTGGTAGCATGTCAATAATAATTGCTACAGCAGCTTATTTTTAATAAGTAAGAAAGATACCATAGCTGCCTGGGGGAAAACACCGAGTGCATGATGGCCCACATTATCATATAATGACAAACACCATCTTTTCTTTGCACAAGGTGAATAGTATTCTGCCACAAACTTCCTCCAATAAGCAATACTGTTATCCTGTCATACCAATAAAGCTATATCAATATTTAATTCCCTTGGTGCTTCAGGACTTGCAAAAATAAAATTCAGGTAGCTATACAGGGTCATATGTTCACAAAAAAGGGCAAAGAGTCCCAATACAGATTTACGCTTAGAAAGAAAATAGACGGTTGGTCCCATGCGAAATACCCAAATATATAAAAAAGCAAAGCATCAAGAACATACAGCTGGCCGTTGTCTCTGATGATATAAGTATTGCATCAACCGACGAGTACATATGCCCCCATTATCAGAGGGTCGCTTTACAGCAGGCGCCTGCTGCATTGCCTGTTGTTGTAGTTGCTGCCTCAATTGCATTTGCTGCTGCTGCTGTTGCAATTGAGCTCTCTGCAGTGCTGGCATAGACTGGAGAATTTGCTGCTGCTGCTGCTGCTGCCTCAATCTTTGTTGTTGAAGAAAGCTTTGCAGCTGTGGATTTCGGCCTTGCAACTGCATGGTGTCCTGCATCTGCAACAATTGCTGCAGCATCGGCTGTCGCAGAATATCTTCCTGCTTAATGTCCAATCTAGGTTTCTTTTGAACCTGATATAGATTAGTAGGATCTTGAAAGAAAGTTCCTGCTGCACGTGGGCCCAAGGATTGTAGAACTTGTCCAGGTTGGGATGCGGGAAAGGATGTTGCACTCGAGCCCCCTTGTTGCTGATGCTGACTTTGCTGTAATTGGTGTGCACTCGGGTCTTGCTGCACTACAGAGGATCCATCAACTACTGATGAACCTGAAACGCTAATATTATTGGATGAGAAAGACATTGGCGATGCTGGCAAGCGCATATATGACTCGGTATTGATGCTTGCACTTCTCTGTAATTGGGGACCTCCTGACAGGGCCGAATTGGCATCAGTGACCAAAGAACTTGCTCCAACACTTGGTCCTGAGTTTGTCACACTGTTCAAAACTGCATTATTCATGTCTCCAGAAACTGGACCCAAATTGGCACACCCAGTTCCAGGAACTGAATTGGAGGAGTTGCCGAATGAAGTGCCGAAGTGAGAGTTAACAATAGCTTGGGACTGCCCATCCCCTTGGAAGAAAATTCCTGAACTTGAGGAAGACTGGGCTAACCCTCCAGCCACGCGAGAAGTTGCCATGGCCGGCACTGCACCCTGGTGGCTGGAGTCTAAGTAGCTCTCCAGAACCACGGTGTACGAATTTTAGCAATAATAATCACACTCAACCTGCTCAATATCGTTAAAAGCTAAACCGTTCCAGGAAACCACAAAAGGGTTCGCAGTATAAATGACTCATGAGTAAACTGAGTATCCCCTTCACCAACCATAGAGAAACAAAAGTGTGATTGCTTCTGTTAGCAATATTACTAACCAATGAAAAGGATGTCAAAAATCTACAGGCTCTCTCAACCAGACCAAATGAAGTGCAATATTTTCTAGCCAGTTGGGCCTTTCAACAATTTGCTGTCTGGATCTAAACAAAGTTCAATCAAAACACAAAAACGGAAAAACAGGATTAGCTGCAGAAAAACACATGCTTAAAAGAGAAAAATAAATAAAGAGATCTTCCTTAAAACTACCTTCTCCACAAAAATAATCTATTGCGACTCAAAACACAGGAGAAAGATCGAATCTTTCCAAACATAATCTTTCACAACACCATAAAAGCACTAATTTCAGTAAACCCAAGAAAACCCTAGCTCCAAACCCAAAAAAGCTATAACACAGCACTAGTGCCAGCCAAAAAAAAAAAAAAACAAATTTAGGTGAGATAACGGCCTAAATCCCAAACCCAAGAACTCAAGCCATCAACGGCTAATAAAGCTTGCATTTCAAGCCAATCCCAACAACTGGGATTCACACCAGAAAAGTGAGAGTAAACTCAAAACCAAGAACAACAATGCCCCAAATTCCCAAATCAAAAACCCCAGAATAAACCCACGCCCCAACCTTAACTAAAGGATCCAATCAGAAACATAAACCGAAAGATCAAAATATCAAGAAGCCCAAACGAAATAACAGAAAAAGGGGGGGAAAGATAATCACTAACTAAATCTTGCGCTGGGGATCGATCAAAGTTAGCACCTTTAACACTAATCCAAGCTTAAAAAGAATACAAGAGCTCAAATTCAATCTCTTAAACAAGAATTAAACTAAAGCGACTAACCTGGAGGGAGCAAGCTGGATAAAGCTAATTTTCGCTTTATATTAATTTATTTTCTTCAATTAATTTGTAACCGAAAGAAGCTGCATATATACCTCGCGGCTCGCAGAGAAGTGGTGACCGGCTACACCAGTGACCCTGTCGGGCCTGTCCACAGATCACCAGCTGTTTTGGGTCAGAGAACAGACACGTGTCCTTAATAGTAAGGCCGTGTTTGGGATGAGGAAAAAGCAGATCAGTTGGAAGCGGAATAACTTTTGATGGGAGGGTTTCTTTTTATTCTTTAAAGAGATAATATATTCAAAAAAGAGCTATTTTTTAATTTTTAATTCTATATTTAACCCTTTAAATTTTTTATTTTAATAATTATCTCATCAAAAATTAGTATAACTCAAGTTAGAATATTATTTTTCTTAATATAATTAACAAATGGACACTCCTAATAAATATCTAATTTTAAAAACTTAGTTATTAAATTAAACTTTTTAATTTTTTAATTTTATTTAAAATATTATAAAAATGAAACAATGTTTAATTTATTATTCCATCTTTAATTTTTCAAGAAATAGGTTTAAAAGGTAAATTAATAGAATGTGAATTAATTAATACGAACATTATTTTATTTTTTAAAAAATGAATGATTTAATTAGATAATTCTTTTTTTTTTGTTTTTACATTTTAAAAATTTTCTGATAATTCATTATATTATGATCTTATCTTCGTATATTAATAAATTAATATGATATAAATAAATTTAAATTTTAAAATTCTTCATATAATAAAGACATCTTAAGGGGTAAAAGAGTCCTTGAAGTTCATTATCTTTGTTAAAAAAAAAATGGTGGACGAGATCTTTAAGGCTTAAGCAATGATCTATGGCTAGGGAATATTACTTTAGGTATAAAACTTTATACACCGGTTAAGGTTTTGGAGAGGTTTTGGAGATTTCTCCATCGTGATCAGCCTAAGGTTTTGGAGAGGTTCCTCGAAATCTGGATCGTAGCACCACAGCGAGATCAATGATCATTCACCATGGGTGCTTCCAATGATTCTTCATGTCGCTAACCTAGTTCGGATATGAAAATGGAACAGAAAATAACAAAGCATTACCAGGAACAAAAGCAGGTACATCACAGTTCATACTAGGAAACTTGAGGAAGAAACCTGTCCAATGTCTTTTCCAACAAAACGGGAATCTAAACCACTGAGACTTTCATTACTCTACTACAGTTTTTTCTATACAGAAAATAACATTTAATATCACTATTAATTCATACACTTTCCATATAGTTCCAGGCTCTAGTAAACTGTATGATCTATTCATATCAAGGTTGGATTGGACCTGAAACTGTCAAAATTTGTCCTGGAAACTAAAGCCTGATTGAAATGTAACCAGGAACCTGAAACTGTCAAACTTTTTCCTGGAACCTAAACCTGACTAGAACGTAGTTAGGGACCTGGACTCTACAAAGCTTCAGCTCAAGTTTCTCCAATATCCTATACAGCTCTAATGGTAGACATTAAGATAAGATAATCCAGATAGGAACTCGTTTGCTGCTTATTTTCTTTTTCACGATAACGTGCCTTAAATAAGTGTGCTTCCTACCCATAACTAGAACCGGGATAGGAGACCTACCAATCCTCCCTCTAATGATGACGAAATGCATGCCTCCATGATTATTCATAATTCATTTATTTCTAACACCTTCTAAACAAATAGTTGAATAAGAAGAAAAGGAAGAGGCTGTGTGTTTCCAGTTGGGTCAAGTGTTCGTCGAGAAAATAATAACACAATGAATAATACAATCCAGGGTAAAGTTCCTTTTGGTGAGGGCCTACGTAATTGGAAATAAGAGGATCCAAATCGAAGTTGGCAATCTGTTTTCCTTCTCAATTTGATTGAAATATAACGTGATTACACAGCAATCTAGCTCGTGATCACTCGGTTACAACTTGCAAACGAGTTCATTTCGTCTTACGTAATCATGTTATGTTACTTTAAATTTTATAATAACCTGACTTGACTTATGACCTACCATAGACATTTTGGGTGATTAAAAATTAATTTGTGAGATTTATAATGATACGGAATGAAGGGTAATTGAAATATGTCATATATTATTTAATTATAGTAATAAAAATAAGGTTGGATTCTTTTGTAATTTCACATATTATTAATATGCTCGTAATTTTTAAAAATTATGAATAACTCTCTTATAATTTTAGTTTTA
>JANSVA010000007.1:32944235-32957427 GCA_025504915.1 Erythroxylum reticulatum | reverse complement strand
CCTTTACTGCTTGAGAGATATTCTTCAACACATAACCCTCAGGATCAATCTGTTCTTTAAATTTAGAACTCATACTTCTAGAACACGATCCAGACTGAAGCAACCTAATATAAGAAGTAATTTGATAAATTGAAAAAAAATGAGAAACCTATATCTTAATTAAAAACAAATAGTCATTAATGTGATTTCACTTACAGAGTGCCATCAATTGCTATGTAATTTCTTCCGTTTGGTCCTTCAGCTCTAGGCTTATGGACGTCTCTGCATCCGATAAATCGGTATTGGATGATATATGAGTTGGGGATAGGGATACAAATGGTGTAGCATGTCCTGCAGTAGGTGATGCCTCATCTACAGCTGTAGGTTCGGGAGGGAGAGGAGGTGAGTTAGTGGGTGCTGCAGAATGTGCCGATCCACCCACATAGTAAGTGCCGCCGATCATGCCTTTACACCTGGGCTGCATAACCTCACATTGTCTCTTTGGTCTATACTTTTACCTCAAAATCATTATTTATCGAATTTTCTACTTATATAATAATTTGAATTAAATATTTGATACAATATTTTGCACTCTTCTAATTCCACATCATCTCCCTAATACAAAATACATCTCAATTTGCAACAATCAATCTTTTCAACAGGCAAACCAAGACCCCTAATAAGTTTCTTCATATTGTAAAAACTATCAACAATTGTATAATCAGAAGGCAATGATTCATTGTACCATTATAGAATTTTATCAAAACTATGATCTGAAATATGCCAGTAGACTTTATGTTCAATATTCGAGCAATTGAAAACAATTGGGTCATTATATCACAATTTGGCCACAATTCTCGGTCAACTGATTGTAGTAAGTCAACAAACTGTTTTGCTTATGGGTTAGGTTCTTCTTTAAGATTTTCCCTATTTTCTTTAAAGGTATAACCAACCCCATCATAAACCATTCGCATGTATGAATTTTCAGTTTCTTCCACATAATTTGTTGTAAATCCAATCCCCCTTCATACCCATTTAGGTTGACAGACGATTATGCTTGATTGCCCCTTGAGGTGCTAGAAATGCCGAGTTCCCCATGTCGTGTTCACTCAAAATAATTGGGGACAAATCCTTTTCTCAGCAAATGCCCATTAACTTCATCGATAGTAAGGAAACAGTTGTGTTTGCACTTTTTATATGGACATCTGATCTTTGTCCCATCCATATATGTAGGTTGAGAACATGCATAATGAATAAAAACTTCCACTCCCTTAACAAATTCAGGATTAATGAAACCATCAGTAGTTTTTCGTCTATACATCCAAGATCTATCCTGAAAACTCATTTATGGACAACTGCTAATTTGAGACAGTGAATCCATAGTTAGTATCATTCATGTTAGCAATAAATTTCAAAACATCTAAGATAAGATATATGAATGAAGATAACGAGTTCTTGTTGTGACCTCTAAACTCCTCAATTTTTCACCGATAAGCTTTACAGTTACTATGGATCACAAGTTATGGGTTAAGGTTTATGGGTTGAGATCTTAAACAGTTGTTAACTTAACATCTAACATGTATGTTTATAATCATATATGTTAGAAGATAATTAATGTTACAACTCCTATGTTAAATATGTACTAGCCTCAAATTTCATAAGTATTCATAACAATATGAATACTTATTTTAATAAATTGTTTTAACATATACAATTTTAAAAAGATACGTGTAATAATTTGCACATGAAAAGTAAAGAAATACCCAAATAAAGGTAAGTTCAAGAAAACGTAGTAACAAACAAAATCACTAACCTCAACCAAACGGTAAAAGGATTTTCCTGAAGTACATGAAGGAAGATGATGATGACAAACCTACAATGAGAAATAGACAAACTGATAGAAATGTCATTTTCCAATATGTGTCAAAAATCATTCTTGAAATCTATAGTTATTCTTAGTATGAATGTCATTTTAATACCTGCTAAAGCTTCTCTTCAATCTCCTTGAAAATATAAGTACTGTGAATAATTGAGATCCTACAAACTATTCCCAAAAATGCTCACAAAAAAAAAATTTGGTTGCCCACGAGGTATCTTAAGAGAGTTTTAACTATGAGAAGGTACCTTTAAGTCATCCACACCTAAATTAATCTCTGCTCGAACCAAATAGGTCCCTTGCGAAAGATAAAACTTTAATCCCAAGTTTTAAATATCTATATATATAAAAGCAAGTTTGAACTTACAATCTCACTTAAATAAGAACAGCCTCTTATTAACTCCCAAGTCGATTTTATATGTAAAATTCTTAAAGAGTGGATGGCATGACATAGTTTTGGGCAGGTGGAACAAATCAATGTTATTTATAGCATTGTTCTTATCATTTTATGTGGAGACAACAGTACAAGTACATGCACAGTTGCTACATGTGAGGGGACCAAAGTAATTAATTTCTAATCACTCTGATTTAATAATCATAATTGGTCGGTCTTCTGTCTCTAATCACACATCTGCCTCAAATCCCTAATGCCCCATCCGCTTATCTCTAGACTACCACGTTAAACTAACGTTTATGCAATCTAGTAATTACTGAAAAACACTGTTTACCACTTTAATCATAATGATAAGTTATAGGTTTAAATTGATTAATATCTACAAATTCAATATAAAAAAAGTAATTTTTAATTTTGATTTCAATTTTAACATTTTAAATTAATAAAAAACCTTATCGTCATTAAGTAGATTGCATTGTCTTAATCAAATCACGACTCCCACGTGCGAAGACTTCATCGAACGGCTGACAAACTGCCACGTTATCTCTTCGAGCGTGTCATTTGGCTCTTACAAGATTGTCGGTGGCAGAACGTGGAGTCAACCCAAGTCTAAAAGGGCAACTCCCCTAGGATGCCCCTTGATTTCACAACAATGATTTTGATGGTATAGATCGTTGCCACGTGTAATAATGTATGTGACAATTAAATTTATATTAATTATAATACTTATTTTTTTGGTACCATATGAACTAAACAAAGTAACATATAAATTAGGTTCAAGTAAAGTGAAGGAGTCAAAGTTAAATAATGGGTTCAATTTAATTAATATTTAAAAATTTAGTATATTAAACCCTAATTCTTTAAATTATTAAAGTGAGAAGCAATTCATTTTTAAATTAATAAGCACATGAAAAACAAACTTTATTAGTTAGATCATCCCTCGGAGAACTATTAAATTTTCTATGTTAGAAAGACAAACTAATCTAGTAACTAGCTTAGCATTGTTTGCCTTTAGCACTACATGTCTTACCTTGTCATTGTCAAAACAAGATCGGCAAAAATACCAAAATCGGAAATTATAAGATATCAGATCGTTTGTTCCATTTTTACTATTTCGAGATCAGATCGTTTGTTCTATTTTTACTATTTCTACTCTGTTGTAATTTATCTTATTTATACATTTATGTTTAATCCACTTATTCATAAATTTTAATTGAATAAACCTATTTATAAGTTTATTATTAATTATATTTACAATTTTATTAAGTTTTTGTGATATTTTTATAAAAAAATATAGTGTTAATATAATAAGTAAATTGGCCCTCTAGCTAATTTAATGAAATTAAAATAATTATTTAGACTTTAGAAGAATTGGTGAAATAGAGAATATATCATTTATAAAAATAAAATTTGTTTTATTTATTTGAGAGCCAATTAGAATTAGTAATTCCATTAATTTTGGAGTTACTAAAAACATTTTTATAATATAGTAAAATGTCAAAATTAGATTGGAACACGTGTGATCAAAGCGATGATGAACTCTAACCTCCACGTGTCCAACCCACCATCTACACTCCCAACAACTGCACTCCTATTCACAACACAATGATTGGATGTTCATGATTGCCCCTATTACTCCATGTGTCTCTGATACAAAGCTAGTCCATCATTTGTTTCCATAGACTAGCATACAACAAAACACTCATTCACCCTCTCCTCCCATTAACCTGAAACAGTAGCTTTGGCGGCTTTCGTAGTTACTGGTTTGTTGTCTACTTTCCTCTTTTTTCTTTTTCTTCAACAAAAAATTGTTTTTTTCTTTATAATAATTTTCAATAATACAATTTAATTACGAGAAATTTATGTATTTAAATTATAAATTCGAGTGTGTTTTATATATGTTGATAGTTCTCAGGTCACAATACCAGCTCGGTTAGCTGTCCATTCGTTTTTATATTCACTCCACGTTTTCCTCTCATTATCTCCTATTCTTGTTTGAAGTCTCCAGAGCAGACACAGAGAGAGAGAGGGAGAGGAGGTCGAGAGGCAATAATTATATTTTGAGATACCATTTTGGTTGGTTTTTGAATTTTTCGTAATTTTTGATGATTTTTTAGAGGAAAGTTTTCGTCTTTTTTATCAAAGACTTGACCTTTTTTGGTTGCATTTGTGTGGAGGAGATCTGGGCGGTGTAGTTTCTTCACCACTGACAATTGGCAGATTCTGGGTTTCGAGGTTTTCTTGAATTGGAAGAATTTGTAAGAATCGTTGGTTTTTCTTTAAAGAGACGCCATTTGATTCTACGAAGACGGAACAAGATAGTGGAAGTGCCACTTTTCCTCTCTCTCTCTCTCTACGCGTGGCTTTTGAGATTGGACTCGGGTAATGTTCGAGTCAAAGGTTTCTAAAACAGGGGTCATCAGCTGCTGTCCGAAACGGGTATTTTTGATTTCTAACATAGATCGTGTGGAGACACAGTTGTCGGAGATCTGAACCCTTTTTGTATCTTAAAAGTGCCATTAATTTTTGTTTCTTGTAACGCATTGGGAGAGGAAAAGAAGATGATGAGGATGAAGAACGGACCGACAGGGTTGTCGCCGATGAACGGTGGTGGCGTCGGCGAGTCTGGCGCCGAGTGGGAGGTTAGGCCTGGTGGCATGTTAGTACAGAAGCGAAAACCGGACTCCGATCGGGGCTCCGTCCCGCCACCGACAATTAGAGTTAGGGTTAAATACGGGTCAACGTACCACGAGATCAATATCAGCTCTCAAGCTACATTTGGTAAGCATCTCCTACTTGTTCATGCATTACATAAAGTTCAAAAGCTCCGTGATTTTCTCTAATGGTTGATGAAGATGTGATACTTTTCTAAAATTTCTGGGTTCAGGGGAGTTGAAGAAGATCTTAACAGGAAGAACAGGACTCCACCACGAAGATCAGAAGCTGGTTTTCAAGGACAAAGAGAGGGATTCCAAGGCATATCTCGACATGTCAGGAGTGAAAGACAAGTCAAAAATCGTGCTTGTTGAGGACCCGATTAGCCAAGAGAAAAGACTGCTTGAGATGAGAAAGAATGCAAAAATGGAGAAAGCATCCAAGTCCATATCAGAAATCAGCTTGGAAGTCGACAGGCTCGCAGGCCAGGTAAAAGTCTCAGACATCAGTAACAGTTTTTCGATACACTAACGTTGGATGTTGATATTTTTGCCTACATTGGTCAGGTATCAGCTCTTGAATCTATAATTACGAAAGGCGGAAAAGTAGCAGAGAAAAGCGTGATTAGCGTAATTGAGTTACTGATGAATCAGTTGCTGAAACTGGACGGAATTGTGGGAGATGGTGATGTGAAACTACAAAGGAAAATGCAGGTGAGAAGAGTTCAGAAATATGTTGAAACTCTGGATATGTTAAAGATCAAGAACTCTGAACCCAATGTTAGTAATGGAAACCACACCCCAATCCCAATCAGTCACCAACAAAAGCACCCAAATGGGCGGAGACTAGCACCGATTCAGGAACACCAAACAAAGCATACCAAGTGTTCGACGTCAGGGCAAGTGGTGGTAACAACACAATGGGAAACATTTGATTCAACTCCGGCGATCCCCTCATCATCAACATCTAGCACCACCAATAATGGATCCGCTCACCAATCAAAGTTCGCATGGGACTTCTTCGACTAATCTCTGTGCCACGTTGTAGCAATTGTATTTTTTTTTCCCCGATTTATCATGTTTAATTGTGTGTGGATGATGTGCGTTTGGGTTTGTCTCCATTTGGTCTGTTACTAGCAACATTCATTGATGTATTTAGATTTCTTAGCACACCCCCACAACCTTTTGATATGTTAATTCAGTTCAGCAGAGAAATAAATGGGGTTTCTGGTTATTCATCTACACAAAACACTTGAATGGTTCTGGTTGCATTAAAGTGTCAACTCTACATTAAAAATTAGTGGTTGAAGACAAAATAAGAAAAGGGTTCAACACCAATAATTAAAATACTATACTTTGCTTCCTGCAATGGCTGCAAGCTGACAAAAAAGGAAGGTGCAACATATACCATTGGAGTAACTAACCTAGCAATCATACAAATACCAAGTGCAAATTAAAAAGAAAAGGGAGTGCTGAACCCAAATGATGATTACGGACTAGTTTAGTTCTTTAATGGCGGATGTTGACGAGTGACCTATTCCAAATTCAGTAAACCTTCCTCTTTTAGCTACATAATACCAACTACTAAGTTGAGGATAAGGAGTGTAGGCTAAGCATGCTCGATCCAGCTGCCCTTTTATGCATATAGAAATTGAACTCCTAATGATTGAAGATCGAGTGCTTCAATCAAAAGAGAGAACAAGTTCATCATGCGTTTTGTCTTTATTGTCCAAAAGAAAGAGTTCAAATTTCTCCAATCACATGTCCCCATATGTATCACTCTCTAAAATATTTCTGAACATTTTCTTTTTTATGATATATTATTAATATTCTAATGTATATTAAATATTAAACTTCTGATGTATATTAAATATTAAACATATGTAAGTAATAATTTATTAATTAATATTTTGAAAATTAAATGATAATTTAAATTTAAATAATTATCAAGATCTGTTATAAATTTAACGTGTAACAAGTGAAAATATTTAATTACTCATTGTATAGATTTTTGTTAACTAAGCAAAGCATAGGAGAAGTGTCGGTGGGGTGATGGATGAACTGAGAAAGAACCTTAAGATAAAACCTCATAGCCTACGTGAGTTGGTAAGGAGCTCTCTTGGTTTAAGTGAGGTCGTGGATTTGAACCTCTCTTATGTATGCAGTTGTTTAAAATTTGGGGTCAGAGTTTTGTCTCTCACAAGGGACCTACCCGGCTCGAGCGGGGATTAATTTGGGTGTAGATGGCTTAAAAGTCTCTTCCCATAATTAGGACCCGCCTAGAACACTTCGTGAGCAACAAAAAAGAAACCCATAAGATAACAAGGCAAGTTTTAGTACAGTACATTAGTCTAGCTAAACCTTTTTCTTTTTTTTTTTATTACTTACAAAGTGTTCTTGATTGAGTCATCTACACTCAAACTAATCCCTGCTTAAGTTGAGTAGGTCTCTTACAAACGATCAGGTTCTAACTTCAAATTTTAAACGACTACATATATTAAGACAACTTGAACCTGCGACCTCACTTAAACTAGAATAATCACTTACTTACAAAGTGTTCTTGATTGAGTTATCCACACTCAGACTAATCCCTGCTTAAATTGAGTAGGTCTTTTACAAACGATTAGGTTCTAACCTCAAATTTTAAACGACTACATATATTAAGACAACTTGAATCCACGAACTCACTTGAACTAGAATAATCGCTTACCAACTCACATTGGGTTAAAACCTTTTTTGACTTTTAAAAGCTGCCTTGACATGTACTCGAAGGATTTATGTTCCGCAACTCTCTGGTTCTTGTCTTGTCCAATGTTTACCGACATTTTCATGTTGGCGTTCCTGACTCCTGGGACTGCTGATCTATTATTACTATTATTAGGTGTGTAATAAACATGAATTATAGATGTTAATGTATATTCTTGAAAATAGTACTAAAATAAATTATAGGATAAAAACCCATAAATATTCTCTACGTTTAAAAAATATTTCTAAAATTATCAAAACTTTAATTTTAAATCTTTTTCAAAATTTTTAAAATAATGACACAGATTACATAATATAAGCATTAGATATAAATTAATAAAATATTATTTACGTGACGATTTACCTTAGTTCTTAAATTCGACTAAATCTAACTTAAATTAATAATTAATTATAATTATTAATTAAAATTTTTAACCAAATTCTAACAAAACAACTTTTATAAAAAAACTAAAAATTAGAAGTTTTTTCGAGAATTTTAATGGTCAAATAATTTTTCTAAAACTTTTTATAAACTCTTTTATCCTAAATTATATCATATGAATATTTTGACAAGACTGTATTGCAAAATTTAGACTATATCATCCAATATAGAAAAGAAGGTCAAAATATTAAATATATTTATGTTTAAATGTTAAAAATATCTTTAACTAATAGTTATTATGTATATAAAATAAAATATTTAATGTCAATTTTAATAAATTAAGTAAAATTTTAAATATTTTATTTTTAATTATAATAAATAAATAAATACATTATATAAAAATTTAAAAATTATTCACAATTTTTAGAAATTATATAAGGCAACATTTAGAGTGTTAATACTAAATTTAATATGAGTTTTGACACTATATCATACATTCTGCTTTAAGCAACCCGTTAGAGTTTATCTAAACTCGAAAATAGAAATATAGGTCAAGCCCATTAGGTCATAAGCAAGCCCATACTTAAGTTCTACGGTGGGCTTCTTTAACTATCTAGCCTTAAAGACACGTTTCAAATCAATTTTTAAGTAAAGTTGAACTTGCAAATGTTGTGAAATGATTTATATAATATTAATTTATTAAAAAATTTAGAAGTTTTATTTAGTGGGGAATGTGTTTGGTAATAAATGAGTGGAAAAACAACGTAAATTGATAAAAAGATACAATTTAATCTTTAAATTAATTGAAAGATATAATATATTTATTGTAATAGTAAACTCAATTCTTTCTTATAGTCATTTAAATAATTTGAGATAAGTAATTATAATAATCATTTAAATTATTAGAAGTAAGAATTGAGTTTGCGATAAATATTTTAATTGGTGTTTATTATCTCATAATTAATTGATTTAATTTGATTTAATTTAATTAAAACTCAATTTTAGATATTCAAAATAAGAGACGAGCAGAATAGGCTCTATTAGGCAAACAACGGAATGCATTAATTGTTAACTGATTATATTAACTGTTTGGTTGAACTTTTGGAGGGTGAATAAGCATTGTTTTCACCGCAAAAGCTTTTTTTAAGAAAAATGTGTCTTTGACTATAAAATAAAAAAGTACTTTTTTAATATATATAGCTTTTTTGGCAGTCAAAATATATTTTTTTAAGAAACTCAAATTTGGAGCTTCTCAAAAAAATACTTTTTTAGGTCAATTTTTAAGATCAATTAATGAACCTATTTTTAGTCCCTTTTACTCTTATGTTTTACACATAATTTTCACAATATCTACAGACACATCTTCACGTTTATTTTAAGATTTATATAATATTATTTAGTTTGTTTATATATTTTAATATTTATTTTTTATATTAGTTTTACTTATATTTAGTTAGAAATATTTTTATTTATGTTTCATATGGTTTAAAATTATATAATAATTAATATATTGTGCTTTGCATATTGTTTAATATCCTTTATATAATATTTATATATATAAATAATTTTTATTATAAAATAAAATATATTTAAATTTAATAAAAACACTTTTTATTTTTATGTTGCCAAACAATCTACTATATGAAGCTCTCTCAAAAGAGTTATTTTTTTAATTAACAGTTAAACAGTCAACTGGCTTCTTAGAAAAGTTCTTCTGACACAAGCTCTACTGATATAAGTCCATTCAAACAGGTAATTAGTATTAACTATTAATGTGTAAAATGACTTATGAGAGTATGATTAAAAAAATTTATAAGGGCATGAATTTTATATTTTTTAGTATTTCATTGAATATTTTTATAAAAATTTAGATTTAGATATTTAATTTTACAAAAATTAAGTTTATAATTTTAATAATAATAATAATAGTAATAATAATAATAATAATCTAATATTAACTTCTCTATTAATATAAATGATATAACAAGTTATATTATATGAGTAATTTTCTTATAATAGTGTCATGTTTTAGCTTATTACACACTTCTTCCTTCTTGGGAGTGTAAAAGAGGTAGAGAGAGAGAGAGGTCGATAAGTGGCTTGTGGGCTTTTGTGATACTTAGAAGTTCGATAAACCTTAAGACTTATATGTACTTTTATTACCATCTTAGAGCTTCCATGGCAGTTAAAATTATTTTGGATGACTTGAACCAAATTTTGGACTACACGTTTCAATTCGACCAAATTTTGAACCGAATTCCAACCGTACTTGAAAGTTAGATTAAACCGGACCGGGAGCAGGCCATTCCAGTATGATGCATCACCAAACCTACCTTGCATACATGTAATGGCTAAGTGTAGATATATTACAAATATGGGTTTGTTGAAACGAATATGCATCTGAATATGGGGTCAGATTAGACTTGGTAGGCAATCTTTAAGTTAGGAAAATGTTCAATCAACTCCTCACCTTAAATTCCTGAAACAAACTAAATTGAAACCATATTTTAATAATTTTAAGCATTTTAAAATGATTTTCAAATGCATTAATATTTCTAAAAAGAGAATCAAAAAAATCCCAATTACATATTCATTATAATTCTTTTAATTAATATTGACTAAGTCATTTATAAAAATCAATAAATAATTTATATCTATAAGTAATTTAATTAATGTTAATCATTAATTATAAAATCTACCAAACTCTCTAACTTTATGAGACACCAAAAGTTGAAACGCAAGTTGAATAATTGAGGCCATAGCCATCTTCTTCAACTTCGACTTGGAGATCCATGTTCGTCAACTTCAAGACACACCAAAAGAAACAACCCACGTCATTGTTGTCTTGGTGTGGTTTATTTTCTTCAAGAAGTAGCCTACCATAACTGTAACTCCTCGGTTACTTTGTCCATTCATCGAACCAGCCTGAACCTAGGAACTCTTTTGTTGGCTTTGTTACGTGCAATGTCTTGTCTCTTCAAAGGGTGCCACCCACCTCTCGTTTGCTTGCTCTGTCATACTCAGTTTTCGGTGTTGGCCAAACTCTGTGATAATGACATTGATGGAAACCTTTAGTACTCTTAGAATTAAAGTTACCACGTGTTTTGTTTTGTTTCCATCAGCTTTGTGTCCAATTTCTCATGTTCCTTCCACGTACGTTAATGCCGGCATTTGTGCATGACCACAATTATTTCTGAGCCCCTACTTCCAAACAAACAGGATCATCTTGTGTGATGTTCTCCAATGATGTGTGAAGGGTTAGGTAATGAGTGAATCATGCAAAACGAGTCCTCCATTATTAGCACATCCTCTCCTTGGCATTTTTTAAAAATTACGTCAAGTGTATAATTTTCATACTGATAGGAATAATAATTGATGAGACTTATAACTCAATAATTAAGCTTTAGGTAAAGATATGATGCTCTTCTTCGTGCATGAATCACTCTTCCGACTATAAATAACAATTAAGGAAGGTATATATACAAGAGTTGACATCGACATACCTTAAGGTTTTGAGTACTAATATATTAGACTTTGGTTATCATAATTTTCTTAATTTAAAATAATAATTTATTATAATTTTCTTAAATTATTCATTTAAATCAAATTTAATTAGCCCAGGTTAAATTTAGAAGCTAAATTAGGTTATCATATTAGTGATATTTGATTAGTCTACGTTTAATATTTATACTTTGTGTGTTCATCGTTACTTTTTAATCAAAGTTTAATGTAGGAGTCTTTGTATTTTACTCTAGAACTAATAAATTGTGCTTAGTTAATTGTTGTGCTTATATTAATAACTATGATAATGAGTGTTCTTCAAGCATTTCCATTATAAATTATATTTATAATGCTAAATCATATACATTTAAAATTTTGTAAATTGTATATCTATGCATTGACATTTGATTATTTTACTTATAATCTAATTAGTATTTTTTATTAGTCTAAGCGTTGACTTTTGAAATTTCAATATTTTGTTCTTCAAATTTTATTGGAGGGTGATGTGGCTCTTAATGTCACGGCTTAAGTAAGCTTTCTCAAGTAGTTATATATATCTAATTGACTTAACTCATGCATAGTTATCTTCTCCCTCTTCAAATATTTTCCCTAAGTAATATAGTTTTGAAGGAGTTTTAGTTTGCCTCATTGTTAATTTAATACCATTTTAACACATCTAAGTCCAATTCCCAATAAGGGAACGTATTCACTTGTACTAAAAATTGTTGTGCCCGTGTTCTCTTTTACGTTCAATCTATTTATTTTTCTCTCTTCCAGGGAATAGGGATACAACATTTTTCGGTACAGTTGAATACGTTCTCAAGTAAGTAAGCATGATAATATAAATTTCCCATTTTATAATAAAACTAAAAAAATTTGAGGACCCTCCCTCTATTCTTAGTAGTTGCTCTTTGGATATTTAATAAGTTAATCTTCTCCAACTTTGATCCTTGGAAACCCTAAAGAGGCACGTAAGGTCTAGAGGGGTAGGGTTGGTCGATCAAGAACACGAGACCCTTTCAAGATTACGAAGGGTAAACCTTAAAAAAAAAAAAAGGATTTCCAATAATTTAAATACCACATTAGCAAACACGAGCATTATTATTATTATCATTATTCTGTAAATAAAAAAATTGTAGAGAATAAATATAAATTTTTTAATGAAAATTATTAATACATTTTTAATTAACTAATTATTATTAATTCAATTTGAAATCAAAGCATTGCAAATAGTATTAAGTA
The DNA here is from genome assembly GCA_025504915.1 of Erythroxylum reticulatum. Taxonomy (NCBI): domain Eukaryota; kingdom Viridiplantae; phylum Streptophyta; class Magnoliopsida; order Malpighiales; family Erythroxylaceae; genus Erythroxylum; species Erythroxylum reticulatum. Next base: position 32,944,654 of record JANSVA010000007.1, on the reverse strand, counting down.
AATGTTACCATTAGGAGAATATAGAATAAGACTTACAAAAATATTACTAATTCAAAGAAGAGATAGTGGTTATGTTTAATTGTTGACTGATCAGTTATTTTTTAACTAATTAATTTTATCAAAATTTTATTAGTCTTGTTTCGTTATTAACTGATTGAGTTGGCTAATTCAACCCAACCAATTTATTATTATTATTATTATTAGTTCTATATTTTTTATTAGAGTTATGAATTTAATTTTTGTAGAATTAAATATCTAAAATCTAAATTCATATAAGAATATTCAACAAAATATTAAGATATATAATATTAATTTGTTTATAATTTTTTTAAAGTCATATCATCATAAGTCATTTTATACATAAACAGCAACTTTTACTAAACATTAAATGAAAAATAGCTAAAATAATTTGTTAGTCA
>JANSVA010000007.1:32933008-32943991 GCA_025504915.1 Erythroxylum reticulatum | reverse complement strand
AAAGTCATATCATCATAAGTCGTTTCACGTATAAACAGCTACTTTTATCAAACATTAAATAAAAAATAACTAAAATAATTTGTTAGTCAATTGCTAATTCTATTAGCTGATTGTTAAATATGGTCAATATGAATTCTCGCACAAAAATGAATATTATAATTTCATACCAAAAATGACTTAATAAAAAAAACTACTTATTGACTTTCTAACTAAAGATTCTTAAATTTGTGATGACCTTAATTTTAAAATAAAAGTTATTATTGAGATAATCTAACTAACTAGATTGGCCGTAGCATAGGCACGTAAGCACGCGACAAGAAGTCAGAGTTCTCCCACAGTTTTCACGCCAAAAGGACCGAATCGCCCATCAACTGTTTAGGTCCCAGTGATGTGATCTTGGACGGTGGTTTGGTTTAAGCGTGTCCTAAAAATTAAAAACTCCCGCTTCCTTTGATCTTGACTTTCTCGTCTACTCAAATTAAGGTTCATGGGCATAAACCCTTTCAGATCCCTTTTCCGTCAGCAAACAATATCGAGATGCCTTCTGAGAGAGTTTCCCTCATCATCGATCAACCATCTATCAGGCATGTTTGGAGATTTAGGGCAAAAAGATAGTTTCCCATAAACGTTAAGAATAGAAGAGCTGCAAATAAGGAGACTTACCATGGACTAACTCCATTGAGCGGGGAAGAAAAAGGAGAACAAGCGAGGGCCATCGACTATACAATCGTAGGATATCACCCACCCCAAATCGAGAAGTTTCTGGGAGAGTAGAGAAAGTCGAAGCTGGATACCCTAATTGGAAATGTTATATCTAGGTATCTTTGCATTGTCATTTTGATCAAGTCTCTTAATACTTAGCTGGTCTTGTTTAATGGATGTCTCGTTTTGATCAAGGCTCTTGGTGCTTAGCTAGTCTTGTTTACTGAATGTCTATAATAGGGATCCTTGACATACCCTTGTATCAATTTATTTTTTAATACAATTTAATTTAAAAAAACATTAGTTCTACTATCAATTTATTTTTTTAATACAATTTAATTTAAAAAAACATTCGTTCTACAAAATTCAAATTTGACAATACACCTTTTAGACCTTGCTGCACTCTCAAAAATTATTATTATTATTATTATTTTTATAAGAATTATAAACTTAATTTTTGTAGCATTTAATATCTAAAATCTAAATTCCTATAAAAATATTCAATAAAATACTAAGATATATAATATTCATATCTTTATAATTTTTTTAAAGTCATGTCTTTATAAGTCATTTTACATATAAACAGCAAATACTAAACAGTTAATTTTACTAAATATAAAATGACAAACAATTAATGCAATCAGCTGGTTAAATCAGTTGATAGAATCAACTATTAGCTAATTACCAAACAGATCCTAACACCATCTTAAATGTTAATATTTAAAAAAAGTTTTTCAAAATAAAGATAAAGATTTGTTTATATTTTTAATTTTCTTAAAAAGTCACTTTTTTTAAGACTTTGGTTAAAAAGTAAAGATGAAACACTAGTAATATGAACCTAAGACATGAAATGATCAAATGTTATTTATATGTCCATTCAACTAAATTATTAAACTCGAATTTAATTAATTAATTTTAACTCAAATTAATAATTTAAATTATTAATTTAAACCAATTTTAATTAGTTTAGGTTGACTTTAAATATTGAATTTGTCTAATATATCAGTAAAATTCGATTAGTTCATATCTGATTTTTCATCTTATATGTACTTAGTCGTCATTTTTTAAAGAAAAGTAAATTTTTTGGAAAACTAAAAATTAAAATAATTTTTAAATATAATTTTTAAAAAATTTTAAATTATATAAGAGCCTATATCTTTACCTATTTCTTGAACTTAATACTAAAACAAAATTATTTTATGATTGAAAACAAATTATTCAAACCTCAAATTTAATTTATTAATTTCAAAATTGATCAAATGAACCACCTACAATTCTGACATAAACCTAATAAAAATGAGATCTTTTGTTTGTCATCATCTCCTCTAATTAGTTACAAAAGTTCTCACTTGTAAATTTCAGGATATAAGTGAGTTAATAAGGGGTTCTCTTAATTTAAGTGAAGTCATGGATTCAAACCCTTTTTATATATGCAGCCGTTTAAAACTTGAAATCAGAACTTTATCTCTTATAAAAGATTTACTTAGCTCGAGTAAGAATTAGTCTAATTATAAATAACTTAAAATGTATTCTCATAATTAACACCATCTTGAAACATCTAGTGGAAATCCAAAGAAGAAAAGTTCCCACTTGTAAGGCTGATTCTCTTATTCCATGATAAGTCGACCTAAGTAAAGGCAAAAAGCAAGAGATCTATTGAGGAGTCTTGACACCTGAGAGCGACTCGATCAGGTTGACTTTGCACGTTTTGCACCTTTTTTTTTTTTTTGGATATATTCCGATACGAGGTTGGAAGAGTAAGCCGACAAACTTCCTCAATTCAAACATTGTTTTTGTGCGAACACACAAAATTTAATGTTAATTACGTTTATTAAAAAAATGTGATAAAGATGCAGTTCCAACTTCCATTGCATTAGTTTGGATTTCATTAAACATATTTACAAATCTTCTTTTTGTTAAATTGAATCGGGTGTCAAGATAAGTTGAATTTATAATTCTCGGGAGTTGAGATTTAACGGGTAATATATTAGTATAAATAGGTTAAAAGTTGAATAAAATTGAAGAATTTAAAAAATAATTAAAAAAGTATACTTATTTATAAAAAAATAAAATTTAATTAAAAAAATTATTAAATCAAAATTAATTGGTTTATTTTATTTTATAAAAGTTGATTAGATTATAGAAATTAGTTAATTAATTAATAAAATTGTTAGTTTTTAAGAACAAAATTTTTTAAATCATTAAGATTAAAGACAAGTCGGGTTAGACTCGAACATTATAAGTTTAATTTGAGATTGAATCAGACCAAAATCAGAGCTAAAATGACAACTCTAGCAGCTTTTCTGTTTAGCTACATTTCGGTTTCCATGATCAAGTAGGAACTTCTTTGACGAAGTAATAGTAACAGCTGAGAGATGAATTTGAACTTCAGGAAGAAGACAAAATTAGATACCGTTCCTCAACCCCTCCTCTGTACATGTAGGAACAAAAGAACCATACAAAACAAGAAAAAACATTACTTAAACGAGTGAATTGTAATTTTGAACATCTGAATTATCTGACAAATTCAAAGAATGCTCCTGATTTTCAGCTTTAGTTAGCTTCTCTTCCCCAGTTACTTGATCTTCATGAACATTAACAACTGTTGTTCCCGTTAGTTGTTTTGCTCTCTGTGCTTCAAGTTCCCAATCTGTGCCACCCAAAACCACGATCATGGTGACTACACACGAAGCTTGTGCAGCCAACAGACCTAGCCATAGCCCTTCAAAATCAAACCCACCAAAAAAAGCTAACCATATAGCCACCGGCATGCCTACTAAGTAGAAACAACCAAGGTTGATGTTAGCTCCTACTTTTGGTCTCGCAGTGCCTCTTAGTACTCCACATCCTGTTGTTTGTGGGCAGTTTCCTAGCTCACAGAGACCAATTATGGGCAAAACAAGTGATGTTAAAGCGATTAGTTCTTGATCTTGTGTGAACATGCTTGCCCATATCTTCCTCACCGAAACTGCAAAACACAGAGCTAAGAATCCAAGAATGAAGCTGAAACAGAGGCCTAAAATGGCAGCGAACTTTGCTTTTTTTGGCCGGTTGGCACCTAGTTCGTTACCTACCCTTGTTGATACACTGAAGCTTAGGGAAGATGGGAATATGTAGATTAGTGAAGTGGTTTGAATCAAAACGCCCATGGAAGCAACAGCTGCTCTTGGTTCAAGCAAGAGACCACAGAGCAGAATCATGATCTCGTACCACCACCATTCAAGACACACTGATATGCAACTTGGAACTGCCAAACTCAGGAGATTCTTCCATTGTTTAAAGCACTCCATTGACAATCCTCCCCAAGTCTCTTCGTGAATGCCAGAGACAAGGATATAGATGATTAGAAGTCCAACAAGGTCGAAGTTAGTCCACACCCCAGCAAGAGCAACACCTTTAATCCCCAAGTTGAGGTGGGTGACAAGAAGATAGTTGATAGGTATGTGAAAAAGAATCGAAATAGTAGCACAACATGTTAGAGGTAAAGTAATGGATTGAGTTCTAAGATAGATTCTTATAGGGTGTAAAAAGGATTGAGCTAAGAGGTCAGGAATTGAGTAAAGAAGATAGGACTGAGCCTCTGTGGCTATGGCCACATCTTGACCACAAAACAGAAGGATCGTCTTCATGTTTAGCCACAGTAAGCAAATGGGCAGTGACGTTAAGATGAGCAGAAGTACAGTTCTTTGCAAAGTTAGTCCTAGAAGGTTGTGTCTTTTAGCCCCAAAAGCTTGACCACAAATGGGTTCCATACCCATAGCAAGCCCAGAGAGAACAGAGTAGCCAGTTATATTAGCAAAACCAAGAGCAAGAGAACCGCCAGCTAAGGTTAACTCTCCAAGACGACCAAGGAAAAGCATGGAGATCATCGAGCGAGAGTAGAGCAACAGACCAGTCAGTATCATGGGGAAAGCAATTTTGGCAATGGACATGGACTCTTGGATTGCCAGAGACAAATGGGTCTTTTGTGGTTTCGTGGTCTGTTTTTTCTGTTGGCCACATGTTGTTCCTTTGACAATCAACGGGTTAAGTAGGTTCTTCCTCTCTGGTTCCTCGTCCTCCATTGATGGAAGGTTTGTGTAGTGATCCGAACTTCCCTGAGAAGACAGAGTAGAAGAATTTGGTTGGCACATATCTCTTATATTGTAAAACAGTAAAGCAGGGCAACAGTGATTGTGTTAGAGAAACAGAGACAGAGAAAGAATTGTTTTTGATGGGTGTGCAAGTGGTCATGGAGATAGGATTACGCGGGGCTTTATAGGGAGACGGGGGTCAAATTTTCAGGTTTAGTGCCACCTTTTCTCTGTTTTGCCAGCTTGAGACTTTTGAAACACACGTTCTGGTTTTAGACTCTGTTCTTGTCTCCTAGTATCCAGCGAAAAACATGAGCCTCGTATGCATGATGTTAAAGATCCGATCTTTTAACTAAGATTTTGAGTTTTGATGTAAAAGAGTAAGTTCTGAAACGGTGAAAAGTGAAAAGCAGAGCAATTGCATAATTTTTAGGTTGCCACCTGGACAGATGGATTAGATTCAAAGCAGCCTCGGTTGTTTAAGTTAAATTAAAATTTCAAAATACGTACGAGTTAATGCATGATTAACGGATAATCATTATAGCTTAGGCTTAATCAAGATTAGTCAATAAAATCCAGTTTGCAATTAAGTATACTGCTCAGAACTTCAACTTCTGGACTGACTTATTCGGCTCAGCCGACTTGTAAACTTGATTGGACGCAATACTTCCTAAGTTCATTTCATCCTTTTGTTTATTTTCCTTGGGGTGATTTATGGGAAGGAAGGCATATTTGATTTGAAGACTTACTTTTATGAGTCGGATTAAACTTTATCTTCCGAAATAATTAATTTATAAAAATTAATTGATTAATTAATAAACTAATTATTTAAACAATAAAAAATATCAAACTAATAAATTAAAAAAAATTTATTATGTAATTTGTTTAAAGGAAAAGCTAAAATTGAAGCTCAAGTCGGTCGCTGCATAGGAGACGACTAAAGGACAACATTGGAGTCCATGTGGCTTAAAGTCGGCACCTTTCAGTAGGAACCCGAATCCAAAAAGTCTTGGTTTTACACTACAACTTGTGACCAACAACAATGTCTCCACTGCTAACCACCCGTCTAATTGCCATTGTTCACTAAACTTAAAGAGTCTCCTTTTCCAAGCACATAGTTTCGAGTTTTGACTGTAAATGTACCAAACTCCAGACCTTCCTTCTCGCGTAGAGAAACGAAAGTTCAACTCTTTTTGAGAAAGCTATGGATTGCTCCTAATCTAGGCTTGTTGAATAGAAGAATTACAGTATTCAAAGACACATGTTATTGAAAAGTCCAACTGAAAGTTCGGTATATGAGACAAAGATCGGTAAATCCTGGGATCAGAAACTTCTTAAACTCTTCACACGATTACCGACTAAATGGTGGAGAGCGAAGTGGACATTCTGAAAGCACGATGGAGAAACAGTCATGCCCACCGTCAAACACACTTGGCGATATCACCTTAGACTCATCTCTTCGAAAAGGGTGAAACTGATAAGAACAACATTGTTGTCTCTTATTTTTAATTTGTTTCTTATCCAAGTAACAGTGCCAAATTACTTCAGACATAAAAGTGTCAAATTACAACAGCAAATCCTAAGTGGCTTTATCGAAACATTTCGTGTAATAGACCAATACCCTTTGTGTCTTTTTGGTTGTGTGCTTGGTAAGAGACATAACTCACTAGAAACGCTTAACTTTAGCTATGCCAATAAGGATCTAACAAGTAAAACTCATAGTTTAAACCAATGGGTTTCAAGCTCTATCTTAATCTTAACACTTGTCCCAAAACATTGATAAAAAGCTGTCTTAAAAGTTGGTAAATACGCGATAAGGTTAAAGCATATCTAATGACTCATTCATACTCAAAAACATCAATCTTTCCACACACACACACACAACTATGCACATTCTATATTAGATATGTGTCTTGGTAGTGGCTTCACATTCCTTGGAAGTTAAAAGAGACGAGCCGACAAGGATGGCATCTGTGTAGATTCTCTCTAAATCTCAAATCTATTTCATTCGAAAAGGATATGTCTCTTAACCTTTTCTTGTCATTTAGTTGTCTTCTTCCATAAAATGCCACTCCCGTTCGGTTCCTACCTCGTAGTAGGACTAGAAAAGGGTTAAGCTGGCACGGGTTAATGGGTTTTTGCCACGTGTCAGATGATTTTATTTGAAGGAAGAAAGAAACAGTCGTACTATGCATTTGTACTTTTGGAAAATTACGTATACTTCATTTGAAGAAGCAGAAAAAGGGTTGTAAGTAACCTATTATTTCACTAACTTAAACTTCATCAATTGAATTGAGGTTTTGCACTAACACTTTGATCGATCACGTCTGAACGTATGAATTTTTACAATTACTTTCAACGATACACATTAAAAAAGAGAAAAGAGAGAAGATATGTTTCCTTTTCAACTTTTTCCCTAAAAAAGCAAACCAATCCTACTTTAGTCTACGGTCTTTAAATTATTAAAAACTACATAGAAGTTTTAACGTGCAGAAGAACAGTCTAAAGACTAGCATATACATACTGTGCAAATGTGGAGTAATATAATGCCCTTTAATTTAATTTTAACATCTTATATTATTATATAATTTTAATGTATAAATAAATATGGATAATTTAAAAATTTGTAATCAAATTTTAAATATTTAAATTTTGAAATGTATATTTTATTTAAAAGGTTTTAATTTGTTATGTTAAAAATATATCAGTTAGAATATCATAAATGAATAAGTAAAATTAGTTAGTAAAAATTTGGGATGAAAAATTAAAAAATAAGGAAATGTATAGTGTAATGTGTTTGTTATAAATGTATTAAATATATAAACTAAATTTTGAAACTCAAACAAAATAAGTTTAAAATAAATAAATATTGTGTAATTTAAAATTTCGTGATAAGATTTTTAATATTTAAAATTTTAAATGTATAATAAGAAAAGAATTATGATAGCATTATTCAATTTGAATTTAAAAATGAAATGGTAAATTTAGTTAGTAAAAATTTGAAATGAAAAAAAATATATAGAGATGAGATATAATCATTCACCTTATACAAAACTTAAGAATATATAAGTTAGAATGTTAAAATTCGATTAGTAAAATTAGTTATATGATTGGAAAAAATAAAAAAAAAAGTCAAATGTTTTGTTATAAATTAAATATTGTAGTTAATTAAGGTATAAAGAAAAGGTCACACGTTACATTAATCCAGTATATAATTTTAATGTATAAATAAATATGGGGTAATTTAAAATTTGTAATCAAATTATAAATATTTAAAATTTTAAATGTATGTTTTACTAAAAAGGTTATATTTTATTATATTAAAAATATATAAGTTAGAATATCATAAATGAAGAGTAAATTTAGTTAGTAAAAATTTCTTGGATGAAAAATTAAAAAATTAGGGAAATATATAGTATAATGTATTTGTTATAAATGTATAAAATATATAAACTAAATTAAAAAGCTTACACAAAATAAATTTAAAATAAATAAATATTGTGTTATTTAAAATTTTGTAATAAGATTATCAATATTTAAAATTTTAAATATATAATAAGAAAAGAATTATGATAGAATAATTAAAAAATATATATTTGAATATTAACAGTGAATTGGTAAATTTAGTTAATAAAAATTTGAAATGAGAAAAAATAAAAAATGAAATATGATGATTCACGCTATAGAAAACTTGAAAATATATAAGTTAAAATGTTAAAAATGGATTAATAAAATTAGTTATGTTACTGGAAAAAATAAAAAATAAAAAATATTTTGTTATTAATTAAATATTGTAGTTAATTAAGGTAAAAAAAAGTCAATTGTGTAATTTAAAATATTGTGATAAATTTATAAATATTTAACGTAAGTAAATACAAATATTATAATATATAAGTAAAAAAATCAATATCATCACTCAATAAGTCACACTAGTATGTGATATTATTTAATGTATAAGTGAATATTGTGCTTGTGATCAAATTAACAGTATTTAAATTTTTAAATATATGTTAAAAATTAAAAATATATAAGTTAGAATATTAAAAATGAATATCTAAGATTAAGTTGTAAAATTTTAAATGTATATTAATAAAGGAATTATGATAGAAATATTAAAAATATATAAGTTAGAATATTAAAAATGAATAACTAAAATTAGGCTATAAAATTTTTAATGTATATTAAGAAATGAATTATGATAAAAATATTAAAAATATATAAGTTAGAATATTAAAAATGAATAACTAAAATTAGCTTGTAGAATTTTGGAATGAAAAATTTTTAAAAAGTAGGAAATGTAAATTATGATGTATTTGAAATAAATGGATCAAATATATAAAAAATCTAATTAAAAAGTAAAAAATGATACCATCATTTAATTATTAATTTTGTAATTAATTGAATAATTTGATTATTATTAAATAGGCCAACATTTGTAGTGAAAAAATAAAATAATTTAGAATTTTATAAATAGTTCAGTCACATACGTAGCTAAAAAATTTTAAATAAATCTGAAATTATTTTTTATTTTTAATTTAAATTAACTTAGTATTAAACACAATCACGGGCCCGTGAATAAGAAAATTTAAATAAATATTTTTTAATTTTGATTTATGTGACATTATTTAATATATAAATGAATATCGTGCAATTTGCGACTAAATTGTCATGAGATATATAAAAAAGATTAATTCATGCATGGAAGTGAGTAAATTAATAAAGTAAAATTGTATATTAATAATTCCTGATAAGTTGCAATGCTGAGCAACAATATATAATTAATAAATATAATGATCATAATTAAATTTTAATTAAATTAAGTAGATATTGAAAGATACGCTTATGACTTTTTAATATACAGATTAACAGTTAACAAAACCATTGTGAGGAAAACGTTAGAAACAATAATAGTATAAAGTGAATAATTAAAATATAATAATAATTAACAATTTAAAACTAATAACTTTAATAACTATAATTAATAATCAGTAATATTAAGCATGATCGTGCATTACATAATATAAAATGAATAATTAACATATATCGTAAACAATTAGTAAATAAATATTAGATACTCTAATAATTATAATTAATAATTAATAATATATAGAATTAGTGATAATTGTCTTTAGTAATAATATAAGGGACGATTATAATATTTAATTAAAACAATAAAAAGAAAATAAATGCGGTAAAAATTAATCAGTTGTTTATAAATGTGTTATAAATAAAATATAAATTTATATAATTAGTAAATAAAGTTTTTTATGAACTCTTTATTATTTTAAATTATAATATAATTTAATTAGAAAACGACTAATTTAATTATGGCTGAATACGGTAGTGATTGACATACTGAATAACTGATTTAATGAAATTGAGAGTGAAAGTATGATTTATATATTAATATCGCATATACGAAAAAAATTTCAACTACTCAATAAATTTTTTTATTATTGTTTGTTATTTTTGTGTATCTTAATTTCAAATAAGATAAATAATGATATAAAAAAAGATTTCAAATTTACCATGAAATGTTGATAAATTTCAACTAATTCAAAATTGTAATTCATTATAATCCAATTAAATAAAGTAATGTTTTTATAATTATTTGAAATTATATTTTAGGGTAAAAATAATATGAGGTAATAATAATTTAATTTTAAATTGATGAAAACAATCCAATTATCAGGATTGTGAGGGAATTCCTAAATTCTACTTACGGTTGTGACCATGAAGAATACCAAGTTAAGTCATGGTTATGACTTCTTCAATCACAACCGTGAATTATGAGTTTAAGAGAAATTCATAATTAATTATCGTGTAATTTTTGTGGAAATCAAAATTTAACTAATTAATACGTTATAGATTTAATTGGAGACCATTATAAATGAAATTATACTTTATTTGATTGATTAATTAAAGAAATAATTATGATGTCATGTTAATTAAAAAATTAATTGATTAAATAATACAAATATCTATGTGTTATTCATTATCCTGCATTATTAATTATTATATAGTAATAATTACTTAATTAGTCATGCCTGTGACTTAATAGTTATTGGCATGATTGATAGTAATTAATTTCTTAATTAAATATGCTTTGAAAATTTTTGTTTTTATTTTTAATTAAAGTATAATTAATTAATATATAATTAGCAAATATATTTTTAGTCATTCTTAATTAAATATAATTTATATAAAA
>JANSVA010000007.1:32884379-32915149 GCA_025504915.1 Erythroxylum reticulatum | reverse complement strand
AGAAATAATGTTTTTGAGGATGAAAAAGGAAATTATCTTTATCACTCAAGCCCTTAATTTTTTTCAATTTTAATAATTTGACAAATATATTTCGACTAATAATATTTAAAAATATAGGATAAATAATTTCTTGTAATAATTTAAGTTTAACATAACCATTTTGTCATTTATTAATTTACAAATAAATTATTTAAAATAAACCCAATTTTATTTTAATCCCTTGCAATTTGTAAGTGAAATTTTAATATCAAATGAACACTAACCAGAATTATGCATAACAAATCATACCATGAAAATAGGATCTTTTCAAGTTCATGTTTCGGTTTCGGGTTGACTTTTTGCAGTTTGTCAAAAAAAGATTTTGTAAGTCAAACTGCTAAAACCCACTTGGCATGGTCTTTTTGGTTAGTCAAACGGCTAAAACCCACTTGGCATGATCTTTTTTTTTTCTCTCTTTGGAGCAAATTGAAGATTTCCTTATCACCAATTATTTGCATTTTTTTAGTATTTTTAATTCAATTATTATTGTGAAAGAGCCCTCATCTTGGAATTGACCAACTCCTTCTGTCAACCATATGATCTCTACCTCTAATTCATTTGCTTCTCCTTCTCTAATAATTTATGTCATTATTATAAATTAATTGTATATATAATTCATGTCAAATCAAATGCCCTTCAAGTTGATCATGTATGACTTACCAACAACCTTCAATTAAAAAAAAAAGAAAAACACAAAAAGGTTTCAAGTGACAATACGAAAGAAGTCAAGATAATTTATGACTTACTAACAATAATCAATAAAAGAAATGGAAAACACAAAAGGGTTTCGAGTGACAATACGAAGGAAGTCAAGATAATTAAATTTGAAATTAATAAATGAAATTAAGTTACGAATTATGTTTTAAACGTATTTTAAAATTTTTAAAATTTTGGTCGGTCATTAATATATAAATCATAAATTTAGCCTATATTATATTGAAAATATTTTATAAAATATTAAATATATGTGTAACCTAAATAAGTACTAACCATTATCTTTGTAATACGTTGTCGTGTAAATCACCCCTTTATCATTACCTTTTACCTTGGCCAGCTTATAATATGGATAAGACCCCTTAAACCAAGTATGATTCACATTGTGTTATGACATCACAAGACCGGAAGTGAAATTGAGGAACAGACAAGTCACAGCTAATAAATTAAGACAAAGAATTAGGAAGGTTGTGCCTAATACGTGTGCTCGCTGTAACCTCTCGCCTTTCTCAAGTCACGTCACAAACCATTGTATCCTTAATATATTTACCAAATCCAAACCGCAAAAAGCACTTAGGTCCGCGAATTCCCCACGCTTTCTTCGTATATAAAGCCTGACCGATTCATTCCTTCCAGCAGAATCCTTAAAGCAGCATTAGTTTTACACCTGCACGCTCTCTTCTTATGATGTTTTATGTTACATAAATATATGTTTTTTTTATTTTTATACATGTTATAATAACATGGCAAGTCCTGATGACAAACCACTGCCGAATCAAAACCCTTCTTCGGTACAAGTTCCTAGTCAGATTGTGCCCACAGAGGACCAATCCCCACGCTCCACGTCATCTGACCCGTCCCCTAGACCCGGGAGTAGTAGCAGCAGCAGGAGGACGAGTCATCCTAGTTACAGAGGGATTCGGAGCCGGAGCGGGAAATGGGTATCCGAGATCCGAGAGCCACGTAAGGCTACTCGAATATGGTTAGGTACGTATCCGGCACCTGAAATGGCGGCCGCTGCCTACGACGTGGCAGCTCTTGCACTCAAAGGCCCCGACACGCCTCTTAATTTCCCGGAGTCAATACTGTCCTACCCCATTCCGGCGTCAACCTCCGCAGCCAACATACGGGCTGCCGCGGCCTCCGCGGCAGCGGCAAGAGCGGCGAGTTCTGAAGTGGGTCGGGTTCCGTCCGAAGGTGCGCGAACTGAGCAGAGTGGTCAAGAGTTCATCGACGAGGAAATGCTTCTGAACATGCCGAATTTACTCGTGGACATGGCTGGTGGGATGATGGTGAGTCCTCCGAGGATAAATTCCCAGTCGTCGGACGATTCGCCCACCAGTTCAGACGCTGAAAGCTTATGGTCATATAAATAAACAACGAAACGAGTGATCCATATATATATATATGCTCATGTCATGATCCTTCTCTGCTGTTTTTGCAATTTTACACGGAAGATGAAGGTTTCTACGACGAGACGACCACCTCTTGCTTTGGTCTAGATTGCTAGATGTATATTTAAAACCGAAGTCGAGAATCGCCTCTTTTTTCTTCCTTGTAGTTTCTTGAGATAGATGAAGTTTGGTGTTGTTCTTCCTTTACGTTTTTGGACCAGAAAATGTGAGTAGGTGCAGGTATTACAACAATGGAGCACCCCATGTGATATATCTGCAGATTTACAAACACTTGGTCTTCTGTTTCAATCCTGAACTTCGCATTACAGACATTAAAATGCTTGGTGTTGCAGGTTCTTCAGCTAGAATTTCATCGTGTATAAACCTTCTGCAATTAATGTCAACGAGAGAGCCATTGTTTGTTGAATGTTAAGTTTTAGAGCCTTTCAGATTTCGTGAAAGAGATTGGTAAAGTGAGCAGCTTAATGAATGGTTTTTTCAAAGCTTTTGAGTTGAAAGTTGGGACAACAGGTCCCACGCCCACAATGAGAAGATTAAAATATAATTACAGATATGACCAATGTGGATTATTGAAAAGGTCGATGATTACTGTAATAAGATCATGTTTTACTACTTTTGGGTTCAGATATATACCTAGTGTATGGAGACTGCACAGTAAGGTATAATCCAAATAAATATAATTCCCAATTAATTTAGAATTAAGGAGTATTTATAAATATGTTATATTATCTAAAGCTAATGTATAAATGAATATTATGTAATTTAAAATTTTGTGGGAAAAATAGAATTGGGTGATTGCCTACAAAATTTTGTCAAAAGAGGTAAAAATATATACTTCAAACATTTAGAATGAATTATTAAAATAAGTAAGTTGAAATTAAAAATACCAAAATAACAAAATTTGGGAATGTATAGTAAGGAAGGAATTAAAAGGGTTTAAATTTATGAACGTGGATAAAATTATTCGGGATAAAATAAGTTAAAATATAAGAGTTAGAATATTTAAAATGAATTAATAAAATTAGTTCATAAAAATTAAGAGTGAAAAAATAAAATAAAATTTCGAAACGTATAGTATAATGTATTTGCTATACATAGTAAAGTCACGGGTGCCCTTGACTGAAAGAAAATTTAAAATCAAGAATTTGGCATCGGGATTATTTTGTAGAGTTGTCATAATCAGTTTTAACGTATCCTCACGAGGATTATCATAACTCTGAGTCATTCTTTTCAGTTTATCGTTAGTATCAAAGAAATAGAGTTGGATACCAAATACCTTAATAACTACCTTATTAGTTGTTGAAAGTAAACTGTCAAAAAAATGATAAACTTGACTTTGAACACGAAATACATAAAATGCCTTTCTTTCTTTTTTTAGTTATCAATCATACCTAACTACATATAAAGTAAAAGCTACATTGTTATTATATGTACAAACGTTTTTTCTGAAATTTTCAGATTCTTCGTCATTACCAATAAATAATCGTTTCAAAACATATGGTATTTAAGGAGCAAGAATGCAAATCTCTCCTGACAAACATCAAAATGATGGGGGTTCTAGATAAAATCTCTTTACATTACAATGTTCACGGTTTGGAACAAGACGAAGCTATAGGGCTCGATAGATAAATTTTGCAGAGATGTTAACTTTGACGAAGAACAATGACAATTTAACCCGCGAAAGGTTTAGAAAAAAGGTTGATAACTTTGTATAGTAATTAAAAAATGGAAAGAATACAAGTAATAAGATATAGACTTTGTTCTTCAACAGATATCATTGAGTTAGGTTGAATTGAAGAGAAAGATACAGTTGGGCAATCTAAATTATAACATGTGATATTAGATGCTTCAACTGCTGATGTTGTATGAAGACTTTCTTCTAAATTGACGACCAACTGTTTGATAAAAAGAAGACAAAGTAGCATTTCTTATTTTTACAACACGAGCTTTTCTATGTCGTTATAAACCATACATTTAACAAAAAAGGTAAAATTTGAAAAGGTCAACATAATAATATTGCTCGCATATAGTGTGAGATTAATAAAGGATTACAAGGAAAAAAAGGTTATTTTTTGCCAATATGATGTAACAATATATTAAAAGGGTAAAATTATATATTTAAACTATTGCTTTAACAATTGATATGGGTAAATAAAGGAAGAAGGTAATAATCATATTATTGAAAAGCTAATAAATGATACGAATCAAATAGAATTTTATATAAAATATATGTGGAAAAATAACATACAACAAGAAGAAAACCTAAAAAACAATATTTAAGAAGATATACTTGAAAAGTTAAATATGAAGTGTGTATAATATTTTGTAAGTTATAAAATTGTATAAATTATCTAATAAATTAGTGAATTATAATTAAGATAAAATTGATTTAATTAATATATTTATAAATTTAACATATTTTTAGTTTTAAGTAATCGTTTTAAATTAATAAAATAATATATGAATTTTAATCATAATTTTAACTTAAGACCTTTTAAATTAATAAATATATAAAATTAATTAAACAAATTATTGGAGAAGTAAGCAATAGATTAATTTTTAATCTTTCTGTCCTTAAACATAATTATTAGGGTTGAATGCGTTAACCAATTAGAATAAACGATTGAAATATTGGTTCTTAGCCAACTTGATTAGGGAAATAGAAAGCATTTAGTCGGCCATGGAGGACTTATAACCTATTTTGGTTGAAAAATATAGGAAACGCCTGCCATACAAAAGTTCTATAATCATGATTTAGTTGTTGAATCTGTAGTATATCAATTTGGGCAAGTTAAGTGTGCAATTAACGTATTAATCAAGCTTTAGAGAAAAGTCGGGACGTGATCATCCGTGTCAGTTTTGCAGTTCCAACTTTATTATAATCCATCTGGATTGGAACAAGATTACCCCATCATCCAAGGAATTGTCAACGAAAAATGAGGTTGTTTGATTTTTAATTATTACTTTATTTTTTATTTAAAATATACTATTAATACACTATTTTGTAATTTTTAAAATTTAAAAATACATGGGAGTTTTCAATTAAAAATTAATTATATTAATAATTTTCTAATAATGAATGATATTATAAAGATAATAGATCATTTTTAAAAATTAATAATATTAAACTTCTTTTTAATAAAAATATTATAGATATTCCTATAATTAATAAATTAGATGATCCAAATCACCGGTTCTTATTATCATATAGTTGTAATGTTTTATGAGTATTTATCCATTTAATTCTTACAAATCTCGTTTATTAAATTAATTGATGTTAAAGTGGAAACAGGTTATCTTATTCCCAGGCTAGATATTTGTAGTACGTCGGTTCGCCGACTTATAGGATTGACTATTTCGGTTTGCCTGAACTTGCCTGAGTTGACATAGGAACAAGTCTAGGTGCTCGGACACCCTATTCTTCATAGGTCTTTTCATATTAAATGGTCCTAACCTGCATAAATGAGGCTAAGCCTAATTGGCTAATTATGACTGACTAGGTCTTCATGTTTCCAAGTACACAGATCTTTCTTTCTGGGGAAGGGTGAGCCAACCAAGTACAAACATTCGAAAGAATAGACTCACTTTTACAGGATTGATGGGTTAGAGCTGTGGGGCAAGGGTTGGATCACCCTCTCCAGGTTAGGACAAAGTTCCAATGTGACATACTTAGGACATCTCTCCTTTTACTTACTGTTTTCAGTATACAGAGATTAAATAAGACAAAAATTTAGAGACATAATAGAAAAAAATTAAAAATAATGAGATGTTTGGTTGTGATGGACAAAACTGATAAAACTGTCTCTGTCTTAAGGACAAAAATATGTTTGATTGCAATTAATAGAACATAAAAACAGTGTCAATGACTAAAATATTACTGCAGTATAATATGATTGAAAATATGTAATTCATTTATTATTTTAAAACGAACGATTTATATGAGTAAAAAAGTTAACAAATAATAATAATAACAATAACAATCAAAAATTAATTTTGTATAATAATAATAATAATAATAATAATGATAGAAAAAAGAGAGGAAGAAAATTAATAATAATAAAGAATTTAATAATCATAATAATAATAAGAAAATTAATTATAAATAATAATGATAATAAAAATAATAATAATAGTTCCAATGTGAGATTGTAACATAAGGCATTGATAAATGAAAAATTCACAATATTTAAAATTTAATAAAATTAGAAGTTAAAACAAAATTATTTCTTAATTTTTTAATTATTGGAAAATTATATTATTTTATTAAATTTTAATACCAAATTCAAAATGTCATTTCTACTCTACATAATTCGTCTCACGGTTGCAATGTGAACGCAAAGATTGTAACATCCCTGAAGACGGCTCTGCTAAACGAAAGCTTATCAGTTAAGATAATTCGTCAAGGCCGACGAGGTGCTTATGAAAGTGTAGTTTCTTTATGTCTCCTTAGGATCTTTTATTAATCCCACGAGCTTGAGGTTGTCAGTGTCAATCGTTATAAAGTCTCCAGTGCCGACCGTTTCCTTAAAAAATCTTTTGACTACTACGAGGCATATTCATACTACAAGTTTTCAATTGTACGGTCAAACTCATTTTAAAGATACAGAACAATTTAAATTGTCAAAAAAATTATATAATTACCATTTAGTGGATCAAATGATAATTCTACTCGATCTTAATTTATTTATTTTATTAAAAAATATTTAAAAAGTAACGTAAAGGACTATTTTTGACATTTATTTATATATATATATTTATAATAGTCAAACACCTCATATCCTAAGCCTCGGCTCGACGGGACTTTAATTAGGTATTTTATGATCATGAGATTCATAAGAGTCAACTATTATTATAAGATTAAACAAATTAGAATCACACAATTGTCGTCTCTTAAAAATATAATACCTTTAAATAATGATGCACTTTTAGTGTTTATTTGGATGGATTTATATCTGTAGAATTTTTGCTAGTAAATAAATTTTTTTGACGAACATTTTTAAAAAACTGTTTGACTGTTATTTCAAAATAAGCTTTTTTTAAAAAACTTTATTCAATAGACTGTTTGGCAACATAAAAATAAAAAGTACTTTTTAATTTTAATTATATTTTATTTTGTAATAAAAAGTATTTATGCAAAAAAATTATTTAAAATATATTTAAAATATGCAAAGCACAATATATTAATTATTATATAAATTTAAACCATATGAAACATAAATGAAAATATATCTAACCAAATCTTTTTTATGGATTATAACATAAGTAAAACTAATATAAAAAATGAATATTAAAACATACAAATAGTCAAATAATATTATATAAAGCTCAAAATAATAGTGAAGATGTGTTTGTGGATATTGGGAGAATTATGTGTAAAATATAAGGACAAAGGGACTAAAAAATAGGCTCATCAATTTATCTGAAAAGTTTACCTAAAAAAGTATTTTTTAAAGAAGCTCCAAATTTAAGTTTCTTAAAAAACTGTATTTTAGCTGCAAAAAAAGTCATATATATTAAAAATGTATCTTTTTATTTTACAGCAAAATACTTATTTTTTAAAAGCTTTTGCAGCAGAAAAAAAGTACTTATTGACTTTTCAAAAGCTTAATAAATCAGGCACTTACTTATGTTCTATTTCATAATTATTTTAAAATTATTGATATTTTTAATTTTATTTCGTCACATTATTTACGTTAGTAAAAATTTTAATGTCAACTTTTTACTAAAAATTGAAAAGTTGAATATTTTAATGTTGCTTTTTAAATTTTAAGTAGGTAGTTTAAGAATTTTTATAATTAAAAATAATTTTAAATAATCAAAGTATATTTAATAAACCTACGTCACAAATACTTTAGCACTTATATAATCATATAAGATATTGGTATACCTTAATAGAAACTATTATACTTCTGTTCGTTGCCACACGAATAGTACTGAATCTAAAGAACTAAGTATTGTGATTTCTTTACTAGTTTAAGAAGTGATTGATGGAGATAACATGATTAGAAGGGATAGTCCAAGATCACAGTAGTACTATAAAGAGATGATGTGAAAAGCATCCAGACCTATTCTTTGACAATATACTTAGTTGAAAAGATGCAAAGTGATTATCAAGTTCAAATTCAATTCACCCGAGTCTGGGTTTCTGTTCCAAATGCGGCTCAAGGGGACCAAAATCAGTAGTAGGTCATGTATGTTTAAACAGGGTTTAATTTAGATTTTCAAATTAATCTAACCATATTAACGGACAGATTCATAACAAAAACAAGTATATTCAAGAGCACATGTTATTGAATATAAAACTATTTTAAATAAATAAAGTTTGTATTTTTAATATTATGTTAAAAATAATATAAAACTATTTACGATATTTTAAATATGATACAGATATTATTTTTAATGAATTTAAACGATAAAAAATAAATAAGTAAAGTTTATATTTTCTACATTTTTCATTTTTGTTCATGAATCGAGTACGACAAAGCATCGTCAAAAGTTATCCCATTACGTGGCCTAAGATTCATTAAACTTTGAAACGATCAACAAGAATTATTGTACGAGTTCATGGTTAGGGCCTTTCACGTGTAAGGCAAGGACTTGGATGTGAATTCAGTGGTTGTCTTTCTCTTTTATAACATAATTCGGAGGCTGAGGAACTTGGTCTGAAGGACTATGGCTGACTGGTCCCAAAGTCTCCAATTTGATGAAGACGAAGACTAAGGATTTGATTTTTGGGTTAGCGTAATGGAATTGATTGCCAACGGACTCCAATTAAGAGATACTATTGATAATACATAAATCAGAATGTATCTAAAGTTACAAGGAGGGAACCAGTTCAAACGCAACATTAGTGGGGTCCGAGTGATCCCACACTCTATCGAGAACCTCCAAACGTTTCCCTTCCACACGCACATCCACTTGGTGTTTGGACGCCGAGAAAGTTCGAGCAAAGAAAAGGTCTTCCTTCCCATTCTGTGTCATACACGGAAATTCCAGCACTGAACTGGTACCATCTCTTAGGACCAAGTTTCCTTACCATCTTCCTCCTCAATCCAGTTGCTTCAAAACCAGACAGCATAAAAGTGGGACACAGGTGAGAGAAATCCGGATAATACCAGAAAATCTCGTGGGGTCTCCTTGTCTAGACAACTAGGTCCATGTCTTAAAAGGCACGTGGTATACGCGCTTTCGCGGG
Source organism: Erythroxylum reticulatum (assembly GCA_025504915.1). Classification (NCBI taxonomy): domain Eukaryota; kingdom Viridiplantae; phylum Streptophyta; class Magnoliopsida; order Malpighiales; family Erythroxylaceae; genus Erythroxylum; species Erythroxylum reticulatum. Next base: position 32,905,786 of record JANSVA010000007.1, on the reverse strand, counting down.
AAAAAAAATGACAAAGTAGGAAAAAAAACGACCGCCACTAAATATCCACGTCCAAGACACAGCAGGGAGTTGGGGATTAACTGTCACGCACCCGTGTATTGGGACTACGTGACGTCATCCTGAAAAGGTGTCGTTTGGCACCTTAGTTCGGTTGGTTTGGCTGGTTGCCTTGAACTAAACGTGGGAATCGTTTAATTGTTTGGTTTAATTTTTAATCTTTTAAATTGATTTATTTTAATAATTTTTTTATTAAAATTGATTAATATATTAATTAATTGGTCAATTTTATAAATTAAAATTTTTATAAATTTAAATTAATTAATTAATTTTTATTTAATAATTTTTTAATTAAATTTTAAAATTTTCAATATATAAGGATAATTTTTAATCATATTTAAATTTATTTAATTTTAAACCTATTTTATGACAGTTTAATTTTAGTTGAACCTTTTATATCTTAAATTTCTTGTCTTACCGATTTAACTTCTAATTTAATTTTTAAAACATTACTTCTATTTTTCACAAATTGCAAAGTGCTTTTCGGCTCATTTTACTAAATCTTTCATTCTTTTATCCTTTTTTAATTTTTTATTAATTCATATTTAAATACATTTTTTAGTCTAATACATTTTAATAAGCTTTTATATTTGTTTTAAGGGTAAAAGGCTTTACCAACAATTAAAAATCCAAGATGGTTTGGCCAGTTGAACTATATAAATCTTATATTGACCAAGTTTTTGATTTACTTTTAAATTTTTAGTTTATTTTACTTTAATAATTCTTATTGTTAAAAATTTGATAAATTCCTATAAATAAAAATAAATTAAAATTTATTTTATATTTTTAATTAAACTTCATTTTTTATGAGTAAGAATAATATTTTATTCAATATTTAGTCGGTTTTATGATAGTTTAATACCGGTTAGACTTTTTGAACTTTAAATTCCTTATCTTACATGTTTAATTTTTATTCCGATTTTTAAAATATTAGACTTTATATTCATTATACTTTATTTGTAAAAAATATGACTCGAATATATTTTAAAATTGCTAGAATAATATCTTATTGGAATTATTTTAATATAAATGCTTTTACCTATAAGAGTCTCCAAAGAGTAGATTACAATATACTTAGTTAAATACCTTAGTTTCAATTATACTCTATTAGAGGTCAAAGTTGGGTCAACTTGATTACCGGCTTCTTTAATACTTTCGACTGATTCTATGATAGAGGCTAAGGATACACAATAACCCTCCTCTTAACATAACTTACAACTTTCATTGAATTGCATTTTACAATAAGTGATTGTCTTTCTCCACCCCCTTATTGCCCGACTTGAGAGCGGCCAACATTAACACTATGACACAAAAGCTAAGGGAGCAAACGAGATTAAATATCTCGTAGTTGTAAATGTTGGATATTAGGCGGTGTGTGTATCAACCCGTGCAGTGCTATTAGCTAACGTATAAAATAAGTATCCTACTTGAAGAGTACGCTCAATCACAACCGTTCCTATATGATAGAAAAAGATCGGACGATCTGAATCAATTCTTTGCTAATACTGATTATATGGAAAGTAAAATATTTTTGATTTATATTATTTCAAATAAAATATAATGATAAATTTGTCTAACACTTAGGATAAAATTATATAAGTTTTAAATATAATAATTAAAATGGAAAGAGAGGCGAAAGCACGTGGTGTTATTGTATTTAACGTATCTAAACTTCCAGAATGGAGTCAAATCAATACGTGTCAGCTCAGGAAAAGTTCAACGTTCAACCTCTGGAAGCAAAGCAACTTGTCCGAAGAAGATACAGCTGGTTCTTAGCCATGCCCAACAAACCGGGCTGCTTATCACCTTCTCCGTGTTCTTTCCGTCTATTGAAAACGTCATCTCTCGTATTACAAAACACTGCCACTCTTGTCACCACTTTATCCATAAATAACATATATATACGTAGACCATAGGTCCATGCCAAACCATTGACGCATACCCACTTCACTCAAGTACTCTGTTAGCTAGTTTACGACTAGCTTGACTAGAAAAACCACTGAAAGACTTAATCTTTAAGGTGCTATGGATGTTTTCTCACATGGGTCGATGGAGCAGTGGTCTATGGAGTTGCCGGGGACTGTGTCTTCTCCTATGTCAGATGGTGTTATTGGTTCTCGAGGCAATTTTTCAGATGAAGACGTGATGTTGGCGTCGAGCTATCCGAAGAAGCGGGCTGGAAGGAAGAAGTTCAGGGAGACTCGGCATCCGGTGTACCGAGGAGTTCGGAGGAGGAACTACGGCAAGTGGGTTTGTGAAGTTAGAGAGCCTAACAAGAAGTCGAGGATATGGCTCGGGACTTTTCCCACTGCGGAAATGGCTGCTCGAGCTCATGATGTGGCGGCGCTGGCTCTTAAGGGGCGGTCAGCGTGCTTGAACTTTGCCGACTCTGCGTGGCGGCTGCCGGTGCCGGCTTCCGGTGAGGCTAAGGACATTCAGAAGGCGGCTGCAGAGGCTGCTGAAGCGTTCCGGCAGCCGGAGTTAGAGTTTGCTCATGAATTAACAGAAGAGAGTAATACAACGACAGAAGCTACGACAGTGACAACCAAGCTGGAGGCAGAGGAGGAGGTGCTTTTCATGGATGAGGAGGCGGTTTTCGGCATGCCAGGATTGTTGGCGGACATGGCCAGAGCAATGTTGATACCTCCACCGCACTGCGGTGGAGAAAATGGGGATGACATGGAAACTAATGCTGACATATCATTATGGAGCTACTCTATTTGATTATCTATGTTATTGTACAAGTTTCAGTAACCGAAGTTAGAATTTAGAATATACCTTTTCTGGGAAGAATTTTACCAGAATGGAATCATGACGCAAAAAATGCCATGACTTGTTCCAAAGTTTGAGGAAAAGTATGGGAAATGTATATAGTAAATTGTATAAGTTTCAGTATCCCTTTTCTGGGAAGAATTTTACCAGAATGGAATCATGCCTCAAACTAATTTAGAATATACCCTTTTCTGGGAACAATTTTACCAGAATGGAATCATGACTTCACGAGGCAAAAAATGCCATGAGTTGTTCCAAAGTTTGAGGAAATACCTCAAACTTTGGAACAACTCATGGCATTTTGCCTCATAATTAATACCTCACAACTTTGGAACAAGTCATGGCATTTTTTGCCTCATGATTCCATTCTGGTAAAATTCTTCCCAGAAAAGGGTATATTCTAAATTCTATATACAATCATCTCTAAGAAGTAAGAAAATCTCTGTTATGGCCAACAGGTCAAGACACTTATGATTCTAATTTCCTTTATTGTCAGAGGAAAGCTACAAGCTCCAAGTTTCCGGCAGAAGATGATAATGTGGGACAATATGTGATCAAAATGCACTCTAGAATAATACACATCAGTGCAAGGGAACCTTCTCCGTAAGCACGTCACTTACCATCTGTCACGTGAAAAGTTCTAGACGCAATGGAATGAGAACGAAAGTACTCAAAATTCCAGAACACACTCCAGCAGTTCCTACAGACTATTACTGGTTGCCAAAATGAATTTGATAAATTGTAACGCCATACATTTCAAAGTGCTCCATTAGGAGAGCAATGTGGCTATACAAGCACCAAGACCAATTGAATTCAAAGACGATGATTCTAAGTCATTTCTGATCTCTCCATCAAATTAGTACAAACCGTGAAATCATCCTCTGAAGAACAAAAACCCCTACTTTTACAAAACAAATTGCTGCACCAAAAAAGGTCGCAGTGACCTAAAGGTCAAGTGCAAACGTGTATACCACAATTTCAGCGGAGTGTGGATATCTCCAGAGGCAAGTGCAAAATGACAGGACTTGACATGTAAACATTCGGGAAAAGAGAATACGGGAGGAAAACAAACTGCTTTTCAGCGGTGCAACAGAAAACAAATCGTCCGACTGTTCCTCACTGCAGGCACTTTCACAGAATGTCTACTTTGTTTTCTTGAGAAGACTTGATGTTCTAAACTCTGCATCATCTCTCACAAAACCCCACCAAAGATAAGCAAGTGGGATGGTAGTAACATGCCAAAGAGCATGAGCATCCACAAAACCCTTAAAAGGGGGAAAGTCGTATATTTCCAAAAGTGAAGCCAGAGCTCCGCCTACAACCACTATCCACAACTTCCTTCTGGATGGATGGTGACTAGTACCAGCCCAAATTGCCCAAATGAGAAGCTGAGCAACTCCCATGGCTAGACAAACTTTCATGTTTAGACCTGCAAAGAAATAGGGACCTCTGAGACCTCCAAAAGGACAAGTGCAATCCATATAGAACTAGTAAATTCCAAAAACCTATCCTGTTGTTGATCCCAAAATAAGATGACAACATTATGCTGGTCATTGCTCCTATCCAATTTTCATTTTGGTTAGGTTCAAACTTGTAGCAAAATCTTAAACTATAAGTTATTGGGATTTAATATGGCTCATTAACTAAAACCAGAATGAAAAAGGTTCATAAAACAAACGGGTCAAGACAAGAAAAATGTAGGATGCAATAGACCAGAATATTGTAAAACTGCTTATAATTAAACATACAACTGCATAGATTAACACCACAGAATGCAATTCATAATAGTAGGTTAGTGAATGGACAAGCAATTTAGATGTGCAAGTTATTCAAGTATTTTCTTCACGGTGTATGTTTCAGAAAAATACTGAAGACAGAAATTACCATAATCAAGGTTATAAAAGTTCAGATACATGATGTGTGTTGTAACAAATGCAAGCACTGGAGCAGCAACCATGACCCTAGCAGCCTCGTCTCTAACGTTGAAAGCTCGCAATATTGCTAGAATAAGGGAAAACCCAAGTAATGCCACAGCAGATGAATAATCTAGCTTCTCCGTCAACTCAACATCTCTGCAGCAAATTTAGAGAAGAAGTACAACGTAAGTAACAAATGGTGCCAAAAATTCCTTGTGTATGCATGCTATTAAACAATATACCTATCCATAAACGAGAACATCATCAATGGTAACATATGTGCAGATAATTGGAATATATTTTCAACAACATTTCTTTCCTACGAACCACCATGAATCAGTTGTTAGTCTGCTATCATGCTTCAAGGAAAATATCGGAGCCTAGTTAAAGTACATTCCGAGTATTATGACACTTACCGACTGTGGAAAATGGCACTCCAGAACCAGGCATTCATTGATAGGATTGCATAGATATGCCACAAGCCCGTATACTCGTAATAAGTATTCTTATTTGGCCTCAATGGAAGCTTGTAGTATATAAGAATGAAAAAGGATATCCAGCCATGAAACTGAATGGCGAGATTAAGTGCGGAGAAAGCAACAGAAACAGGTTCCTTGAAACAGTTACATTACATGTTAGGAGTGGTGGAAGACATAAGTACTAGAACAGTATATGAAGATAAAATTGTGACCAAATAAAAAAATAAGGTGAACCTGAATTCCATGAACACGTTGAAATGGCCATTTCCCATGATACTTGACAGGCTTGCCACCAAGTTTCATTCTTTCTTCCTCCCTGAAAAGCATGCAGTAGTATCGACAATCACCACGACAATCCCATTGTTTCCACTTCAGATACAGTGGCTCTTGCATGTACCATGGACCATCAATTTGTTTACCATCAGATGAGAATTTACAGTGTTGGAAGCATTTTCCCCCAACACATCCACTTTTCTCACACTGCTCCAAGCAGGCCCTGGAAAATGAATAACAGTCCTAATTATAGGAATGATAATGACCAATCACCATCGTAGAAAAATCATACAACGGAAAAGAAGAGATAGTAATCTAAGTGACACTCAATACTTATCTCCATCATTATTTATTTCCTAACAAATCCTCAAAATTTAGAATTCATACAAAGTTCGTGACCCTTATTCCACCACAACCAATTGAATTTACATTATTATATGGAGAGACCACAAACAGAGAAGTGGCTGCTTTCTGTTCAATCTAGAGCAAACTCATTTCATCAAATTTAAGTGCTTGCACCACTAATTCTCATCACAAAAGCCTTCTTTTGTCACCATTTCCTTGAATCCCGAACGTTGATGTAATCGGGGGAAATTATAGTAGAAAAGAACTCAACTTTACAATCAGAAACGAAACCAATCAAGTTCAATTACCTTGAAATGAATCTAAACGACCACTGAACCCCACGCTATGAAAAAAGACGAAAATTTAAGCGAGATAAAACAGTTAAAATACCCGAAAAAGAATAGGAAAAAGAGTAGCTTACTTGTAAATCGGATCCGCATCACCAGCACTCGCGTCAAGTCCACGTAACAAACACAGAAATGAAACAAAAATCAAAATCCACCGAAACAAGGCCATAGAACTAGACAAACAGCAGCATAAGTCCAACACTAATCAGTATACTTCAACAAAAATCAACGGCTGACGATTGACGTCCGCGCCATGATTTTGATACGCTGGGTTCCACGGAATCACAAGATGCAGAATCGAGTTCGAGATGAAATCGGTGAGAGAAAGACAGCGAGAGAGAGAGAGCGAGCTTGTGCGAGTGTGTGTGTTTGTCTTGTGAGATTCGATCGAATATGAGGCCTCGAAGAGTCAGAGGCAAGAGACCACCACCATCCCGTGAAGAGCTCATCTCTGAACTAAACATTCACGACGAGACACGTGTACGTGTTTTAGATTCTCCCTTAATTACCATTTTGCCCTCGCCTCCATCACATTTCAACCACTACATTTGTTTTCAGTTGGTTAAGGTTGAAAATTAGAGTCCGTACGAAACTTAATTCTTCAAAAAAAAAAAAGAAGATGATAATACGTCTTTGACTTCCATTAAGTGGTTTTGTGACCGTTGGATTAGAACAGATAGGATTTGGTCTTCAAATCGGACGAACAGTTTCTTTTTACAAGGTACGAGTGTGCACAGGATAGTAAATTCCTATTATAGAATTACGAATTCCCTATAACTTGGACAGTTCCATTTTATCGCGCCCGCATCATTTCTCATGGCCTCTGCAAGTCGCGCCTTGCTTCTCCAAACGAACGTCACGCGCCCCCCAGTGCATGTCCTCCACGCGCGTGCCAAAGATAAGCTCAAGCGCCACCAACTTTCTTTCAAGTCTCGGGGTTTGACTTCCACTCTCAGCGAATCGCGTCTTCTCCCACCACTCTCCGCGAAGAAATGGAGCTCCAAAACCAGCTCGATTTCTTGTGTTTACGTCACCGGACCGGCGTCCGACCCGATTGTCAGCGAACCAGACCCGAAAGTCGAAGCCTCCGACGACCGCTACGAGACGGTGCGGTCGCCTCCGAAAGCGATAAACTGGGACCTCCTCTGCGGTCTTTTGTTAGCGCATAAGCTCAGGCTAGCTATTTCTGCGTTATCGTTGGTTTGTTGCACTATGTGTACTCTCTCTATGCCTATTTTTTCAGGTATGGATCTGATTGAGTTCAGTTTACGAGGAAATCATTATAAACTCATTTTCTTTTAAGTTCGTAATTGTAACTGTTAGCAATTTCGCTGATTGTAGGGCGATTTTTCGAAGTGTTGATTGGCGCGAGACAGGAGCCTCTGTGGAGGTTACTAAGCAAAATTGGAATTTTGTACTCTTTGGAACCGATTTTCACTGTAATTTTTGTTGTGAACATGAACACTGTGTGGGAGAAGATCATGTCAACACTTAGAGCACATATTTTCAGAAGAATTTTGGTTCAGAAGGTGTAAACTTTGTCATCTTTTGGGTTTGTTTGATATTTTAAATTTCATACTGGATTTTCATGCGTTTTCTAAATGTTGAGTGTAGGTGGAGTTTTTTGATCGGTACAAGGTACGTGATACTGGTTTTGTTTACAGTTAGTTGAATTGTTTTTACATTTTTTATATGGTTAAGCCACGTCTGTGTGCTTGTGATAGGTTGGTGAAACTAGTGCCTTAGTAACGTCTGATTTGGGTTCTCTTCATAGCATTGTGAGCGAGAACGTCTCAAGGGATCGTGGATTCAGAGCACTTTCTGAGGCAAGACACTCTATACTATTGCGAAAGTGAGCTTTGTTTCTTGGTATCTTAAGTACTCTCATGATCAGAGAGTTTCAGAAGCAGATTGTTTTACGTCATTTCAATATGTGATCTGTTACTCGGAAACTGTTAACATATGTCTTCTGTCCTTCTCTCATTGTAGGTAACTGGAACTATGTGCATACTCTTTGTGTTGGCGCCCCAGTTGGCACCTATCTTGGGGATTCTGATGCTTACAGTGTCTGTATTAGTTGGTAAATATTCTCCTTTTGGAAGCATTCTGTTTTCTGATGCTTGTTCTTTTTATTCTGTTTATTCAAGGTTTAATTATTCTATTAGCATAATGAAAAAATATAGCAGTGTTCTTTCCCTATTGAATGTTTTACTACACTTTTCTGTACATTTTCTTATTGACTTTCTACTACAAGGACAATCAGGCTTGTTGTCCTTGTTTCTTTTTCCCTCACCAATGTTTTATCATCATTAATAATAATCAATACCTAAATAAGTTTGAATTCAGTTTTTGTACGCACTATTTCTTTTGAAACTGGTGCTACCTGGATTGAGGCTATAGTGTCTCTACTTGCTTGCCTTTTGCTGCCTCCTTTTGATTAGTTTTAAGTGTTCTGAAGCCATCTACAAGCGATCAACCATACCTGTATTTAAAGCTCATGGAATGGCCCAAGCATCAATATCTGATTGTGTGACAGAAACCTTTTCTGCTGTTCGAACTGTAAGTGTTTCAAATCAGTTTGATAGAAATTTACAAGGACAAGAAAGAGAAGTTTTTGACTTCAATGTCATGGAGGGTAATTTTTGTAGGTGAGATCATTTGGTGGTGAAAAGCGCCAAATGTTGATCTTTGGTAGACAGGTAAGATCTGAACCTAGGGTAATTGATTTTTTGGCCATGCGGATTTTATCTTGGGGCCACTTAAGTCTTTTCATCAATCAAATTTACATAAAAAAAGCTTGGCAGGTCCTTGATTACCAGAGTAGTGGAATAAAGCTTGGAGCCTTCAAATCTGTGAATGAGTCATTGACAAGAGTTGCTGTTTATGTTTCTTTATTGGCTTTATATTGTCTCGGAGGAAGCAAAGTGAAGGCTGTAAGCACTTGCATCTTGTGACTTCTTTTCCTTATTTAAGAAACACTAGGAGCATATGATGAGATCCAGCTCTGTGGATGTTAAAGTGAGAATCAGTATAGTCCTTGCAAGACGGGTTTATGCTTGATTAAATAAAATATGATTTCAAGGTGGGTGATCTTTTGTTTGTCCCCCAAAATACTTTTTGTGATTGGAGCATTGCCTTAACGCCATCTCTCTCAACTTCTTTAAAAAACTATTCATTTAATTTAATTTCTCTTTCTTGCAGGGTGAACTCTCTGTTGGAACTGTTGCTTCTTTTATTGGATACACTTTCACATTAACATTTGCCGTTAGTCTCTTTTTACTCTCTTGCTTGTTATTATATTTATTTCCTGAATATGGTACATAAGTGTATTTATTTTGCAGGTCCAAGGCCTCGTGAATACATTTGGAGATCTTCGTGGCTCTCTTGCTGCTGTTGAGAGAATTAATTCAGTTTTATCTGGGGTGGAAATTGATGAAGCCCTTGCCAATGGTTTAGAGAAAGAACTCCAGCAAAGAAAAGAGCATGATGAGATAACTAGATTGTTCTTTGTTAATGGCTACAGTGGGAAGAATCAGTACCTAAATATGCATTATATGTCAGCACTGAAATCAGCCAGCAGTGTGTCCAGCCTTGCATGGTCTGGAGATGTTTGTCTTGAAGGTATGATGAATGCATTGTCCCTTGATTTTTTTCACATGCATTGACACCAAATTTCCTGCATATCTTGCATGTCATGATTCTGACTCTTAAAGGCTCTAATTAGAGATCCATATTGCCGCTAGATAGTGGCATGAGCTAATGTCATCTTTGTCCCAAAGTTAATTTGCATGTTATTTTCACTTCATGTACCAGTCAAATACAATTTGAATACTAATATTTTATTTCCTTGAATAATAACCCTGTGCACTGAGTCTGTTACTTTTGCCTTCAGATGTGCATTTCTCTTATCCTTTGAGACCTGATGTGGATATCTTAAATGGTCTTGTTTTGACACTGAAGTGCGGAACTGTGACTGCTCTAGTAGGCCCAAGTGGTGCAGGAAAAAGTACCGTAGTCCAGCTGTTGGCACGGTTCTATGAGGTTCACTGTCTTTCTATATTGTGGTTTCAGTACATTTAGAGTATTGTTACTTTTAATCCCTCAACAGGATAATAGAAGCTCTATGGGTTACATGACTGCAGCCTACCATGGGCCGAATAACAGTTGCAGGAGAGGATGTCAGAACATTTGGAAAAACAGAATGGGCTCGAGTTGTCTCCATAGTGAATCAAGTAGGCTTTTGGGTCTTTACTTTCCTGGATTTAACCAATAAGACATAATTTGCCAACTATGTCTTGTAATTTATGGAATGGGTCTTCTACCTTATCAATGTATAAGTGAAAATATCATAAATATTGATGTTAATGATGTGATGTGAATTTTGGTTTAGGCATTGTTCTCCACCAACTGGCCAATTTCCTTGGTGATGATTTTGTCTTGAAGTATACATGGCAAGCTTATTTTATATTTATAACAGATTTTGGTTTGGGAACAGTTAAGCAACACTAGACAACCTCGTTGCAGATCAATTCATATATGGTGCTAGTTTATGCATTTCATTCTCGTTAGAATGCTAAAAGGACACTTGTTAGGACACACTTTTTGTTTCCCAATTGTGTTATATTAACATTAGGGTTTAGTTGAACTCTTAGTAGAGCTAAGGGCAAAGGAAAAGGTGCTGCATAGGTGCTTTTGTGGATGTAGTTGACTAAAGGGTCCGTTTGGGTGAAACTGTGTTTTCAAAACCACCCTCTTTGGGTCCTGACCTTAGGTAGCTTGAGAAATTTTTTCCTTTTAAAATCCTTAATTAACCTTAGGCTACCCTGAAATAACCGCTCTTTATCTTCCTCAAATTTATCCAGGAACCTGTGCTTTTCTCAATATCTGTTGGAGAAAATATTGCATACGGGCTTCCAGATGAGAAAATATCGCAGGATGACATTATAAAGGCTGCTAAAGCTGCAAATGCTCATGAGTTTATAATTTCACTTCCACAGGTTTATTATCCTTTAAGAGGGAATGTTGATTACTTGATGCTATTTTTGTCATTCTTATCAAACCTATATTTTAATTATGATTTGACTTCCAAGTAATTTGAAGTTGTTCCTGAACCTTGTTGGATACCATAGGGTTATGACACTCTAGTTGGTGAACGTGGTGGCTTACTTAGTGGGGGACAAAGACAGGTATGCAGTAAATTATTGTTGATAAGCATTTTTCCCTTTTCTGTTTTTCTTCTGGAGAGAAAAAAAGAGAAATCTTAAAAGTAATTGCTTTTGTTTCTCATCTCCACTTTTCAGAGAATCGCTATTGCTAGAGCACTACTCAAGAATGCTCCAATCCTCATTCTGGATGAGGTAGGTTCTTTTGTTTGCTTTTTCTGCGGTATTACATTATGCGTATCTTGGACGCCTTACTAGTCCGCATATTTCTCTGTGCAGCCTTAGTAATTCTCACAATGTTGTGTTTCAAGCCTTTTTTTTTTTAGCACTTGAAAAGTGTTTTGTGCTGCAGGCCACTAGTGCACTGGATACAGTTAGTGAACGATTGGTCCAGGAAGCCCTCAGTCTTCTGATGAAGGGCAGGACCACATTGGTGATTGCTCATAGATTAAGCACAGTACAGAATGCCCATCAAATTGCACTCTGTTCTGATGGAAGGATTGCTGAATTGGGTACTCATTTTGAGTTGCTAGCCAAGAAGGGTCAATATGCTTCATTAGTTGGAACTCAAAGGCTGGCCTTTGACTGATACTTTAGTCGCTAGAAACAAACATCTGATTGAACGAGAAGGAATTGCTTTGGTGTTTAGGTGAGTGTTTGGACTAGCCTTATTTATTATTAGTACTTCAGTTCTTGTAGCAAAAGTAGTTGACACCCTATTTTTCTCTGCACAGAAATACAAGACATACTGCAGCGAATGGCCATTATGAATTGATGATGGAAGTGGTTAAAGGCAGTCCATAAGTCGAAAACTAACAAATTCTCAGTTGACTCTTACCTGTTCCGTTCTTAGATCATTTTGAAAAGAAAATAGTGTATGCCAAAAAAAAAACTCATTTATTATAAATAAATGGAATAAGGTATTTTTCACCTTATCTTATTAACTTTTTGCTTCATTGCTATATTGCTTTAGTCAAATTTATTTATTTGTGCTTCAAAAGTATCATTAGGTTGCCTATAATGACAATATGAATTGCAATTATCCCAGGATACCCAAGTTCCAAGCCTAGTTGATATGACTGAAAGTTTAGGATACTTTTGCTAATAATATGGACTGTATACAGCCCCTTTTATATATTATTGTTTCATTATCATGACATAGAAAGCAAAATGGCGTATGTGATAGTGCAATAAACTGAACTGTGGACTTCAAGGAGCATCTGCATTGTCGAAGGTTATCTCAGTTTTTATGTTGGCAACATAGTCAGTTGGAAGATCAAAGAGCTTGGTTATGAAGTCATCATTCACAGTTTCAAGTTTGGATATTCCAACCAATCTGCATTTTCCTGCCTTATCCATCCTCTTCCCTTTTGCACTTCGTATCTCTCCTTTTGATTGCTCTGTTGTGAATTTAGTCTTCAGAGGCAGTGGAGGTGGTTTGTAGAGTCCCCACAGAGAAAAGAAGACCTGGCATTCCAATTCAAGATCAACCTGCAACAACATATAGAGCAGATACTGTAAGAAATAGATGATCTTCACATAAAACATGAAAGAAGAGGAAGGAGCTCAATTTACCTTGCCCGAATGTTCAATAGTTCCAAAAAGTTGTTCTGGGATTATGTCAATCTTCATGTATGGTGGCATTGGCCATCCCATGAAATTCACTGTATCTTTTGTCAATGGTGGAATTTCAAAATTGTCCGTATCAAAGGTTACTTTCATAATGTTGCCCAAGTCTTCAATTTGGCCGAATCCAGTTGCTATCCCACCTTTAGCATTGTATTTGAAGTCAGGAAATTTTGAAAGGGCAAGTTTGGAACCTTCCAGAGTCTGCAACTGAACCTTGGTACCAACCACATTTAATCCTTGAGAGGCAGATTTGATTTCTTTCTTGCTTGGAAAGGGGAAAGCTATTTTGCTTAGAGTGGGAGAGGATTTGGCTGCTTTCTTCCTTGAAAGTAGAGAAGCTTTTTTGCTTGGAGTTGGAGAAGAATTTCCCTTTTTCTTGCTTGAAAACTGAGAATATTTAGATCCTTTCTTGCTTGAAAATAGAGAAGATTTTTTGCTTAGAGAGGAAGAAGTTTTGGCTTCTTTCTTACTTGAAAAGAGAGAAGCCTTTTTACTTGGAGCAGGAGAAGCTTTGGGTCCTTTTTTGCTTGAGGTGGGAGAAGATTTATCTTCTTTCTTGTTTGAAAACAGAGAAGTTATTTTGATTGGAATGGGGAAAGGTTTGGCTTCTTTCTTTCTTGGAAACAGAGAAGCTTTTTTGCTTGGAGCAGGGGAAGGTTTAGATTCGTTGCTTGGACTGGAGCAATCTATTACACTTAGAGAGGCAGAGGATTTGGCTTCTTTCTTGCTTGGAATGGGGGAGGCTTTTTTGCTTGGAGCAGGAGAAGCTTTTGTTCCTCTTTCGCTTGGAGCTGGAGAAGCTTTTTTGCCTGGAGCAGTAGCACCTTTTGGCTTTTCTTTAGTTGGAGTTGGAGAAGTTTCTGGCTTTTGGTTACTTGGTGCTGGAGGAGAAGCTTTTAGCTTTTGTTTACTTGGAGCTGGAGAAGCTTTTTTGCTCGGAGCAGGAGATGCTTTTGAAGCCTTTTTGCTTGTAGCAGAAGAAGTGCTTTTCTTGCTTTGAGCGGATAAAGCTTTTTTTACAAGGGTATAAGGTTTTTTCATGGGTAGAGGGGAAGCCTTTTTGCCTGGAGCAGAAGCTTTTTCCATGACAGTGGAGGATGCTGTTTTGCTGGAAGCAGAAGAACCTCTTTTGCTTGCCTTTTTGCTTTGAGAAGAAGAAGCTTTCGTTAGAAGGGTAGAAGGTTTTTTGATTGGTAGAGCAGAAACAACTTTTTTTATGATGGTAGAAGGTTTTTTGATCGGTAATGGAGAAGCCTTTTCACTGGGAACGGCAGAAGCTTTTTTTGTGACAGTGGAGGAAGTTGTTTTGCTAGTAGCGGAAGAACCTTTTTTCCTTGCCTTCTTACTTTGAGCAGAAGAATCTTTTTTTATAAGTGTAGAAGGTTTTTTGATTGGTAGGGCAGAAGAAGCTTTTTTCACAAGGGTGGAAGGTTTTTTTATTGGTAATGGAGAAGCCCTTCTGCTGGGAGCAGGAGAAGCTTTTTCCATGATAGTGTTGGAAGAAGTTTTGCTGGTAGCAGAAGAGCCTTTTTTGCTTGACATCTTACTTTGAGCAGAAGAAGCTTTTTTTATAAGTGTAGAAGGTTTTTTGATTGGTAGAGCAGAAGAAGCTTTTTTCACAAGGGCGGAAGGTTTTTTGATTGGTAATGGAGAAACCCTTTTGCTGGGAGCAGTAGAAGCTTTTTCCGTGACAGTGGTGGAAGCTGTTTTGCTGGTAGCAGAAGAACCTTTGTTGCTGGACTTCTTACTTTGAGCAGAAGAAGCTTTTTTTATAAGGGTAGAAGGTTTTTTGATTGGTAGAGCAGAAGCAGCTTTTTTTATGATGGTAGAAGGTTTTTTGATCGGTAATGGAGAAGCCTTTTCGCTGGGAACGGCAGAAGCTTTTTTTGTGACAGTGGAGGAAGTTGTTTCGCTGGTAGCGGAAGAACCTTTTTTTCTTGCCTTCTTACTTTGAGCAGAAGAAGCTTTTTTTATAAATGTAGAAGGTTTTTTGATTGGTAGAGCAGAAGCAGCTTTTTTCATGATGGTAGAAGGTTTTTTGATTGGTAATGGAGAAGCCTTTTCGCTGGGAGCAGTAGAAGCTTTTTTTGTGACAGTGGAGGAAGTTTTGCTGGAAGCAGAACCTTTTTTTCTTGCCTTCTTACTTTGAGCAGAAGAAGCTTTTTTTATAAGGGCAGAAGGTTTCTTGATTGGTAGAGCAGAAGCAGCTTTTTTCATGATGGTAGAAGGTTTTTTGATTGGTAATGGAGAAGCAGGAGAAGCTTTTTTTGTGACAGTGGAGGAAGTTTTGCTGGAAGCAGAACCTTTTTTGCTTGCCTTCTTACTTTGAGCAGAAGAAGCTTTTTTTATAAGGGTAGAAGGTTTCTTGACTGGTAGAGCAGAAGCAGCTTTTTTTATAATGGTAGAAGGTTTTTGATTGGTAATGGAGAAGCAGGAGAAGCTTTTTTTGTGACAGCCGAAGAAGCTTTTTCATTGGAAGCGGAAGAACCTTTTTTTCTTGCCTTCGTCCTTTGAGCTGAAGAAGCTTTTTTTATAATGGTAGAAGGTTTCTCGACTGGTAGAGCAGAGGAAACATTTTGTATAAGGGTAGATGGTAGTTTGATTGGTAGAGGAGAATCCTTTTTTCCTGGAAGAACAGTAGGTATTTTGATGGGAAGAGGATGTTTTTTGAGTGGAAGATGATGTTTTTTGATGGGAAAATGATGTTTTTTGAGTGGAAGGGGAAGTGTTCTAATGGGAAGAACAGGCATCTTTTTTCCTGGATGAGGAAAATGTCGTCCACCTGGAAACATAGTGGCGAAAGCAATGTTTTTTTTAATACCAAAACTTGGTTTCTCTGTGAACATATTGCCCAGAAAGCTGGAGCTTGAACTTGAGCTTGAGGTGTTGATCTTCCAAACCATTGCCATTTCTTGGCCAAGTTGGTTTTCTGGTTCTGCTGTTAGAACACTGAAGAGCAGGAGGGGCTAAATTCTTGGTGGAGTTGAGTTGATACAAGAGGGGACTGTGAAAGCAACGAGTTTGGTGTTTCCATGAAACAAGGTTCACGGAACCAGACATTCGCTTTGTGTTTCTGACCTTTTCGAGAGTTTGGGATTTGGACATTACACATTTCTTGAGGGAAGCAAACTGTTATACTCCTACAGACAATGAATTCCCAGAAAAGTTTTTTCAGTTAGGTGTAATCTAATCCGTGTCATATATTTACATGCAACTACTCCTAACGACTCTTAACGATCAACTCTGTTAACAGTATATCTCTTTTATTCGATGATTCTTTTTACTATTGAACGTACTTCAGCCATGAATTTAGGGACTGACCGACTAGGCCTTGTGGTGGGGCTGATTCGGCCTAGTTTTGTGCTTTAACTTCAAACATATTGATTGGGTTTCAAAGATTATTCTAAGTTAAAGTCCAAGATTGATCGGGTGCAAATATCCAAATCCAAATATGACCTTTCATTTGGTTGGAATATTCTTTTGAATAAAGTCCAGCCCAATGTGTTAACTTTGATCCACAAGCCACCAACTTTGCTCCAAGTCCACCTCTCAATTGGCTCCTGTTTACTAACCATAACAGTACAGGATACAACCACCAGTTCCGGCTCTGGCTCCATCTCCGGCGAGACATGCACTTATCATCAACCCCATAAAGTTAACATCTTTTTAAAATCTGACAAATGGGTTGTTCTCCGTGGATGTACCACCAAAAACAGTGACCTTAACTAGAGAGAGACAAGAGTGCAGTATCAGGATCATCAGTTACTATGAACAAGAACTTGGCATTAACTAGTACTGCAGTTATATGTAACCTGGAAAACTTCATATCTTAGTTCCAACTTTATACAGGAGTGAAATGACTAAAGCTAAGAACAAACAGAAAATAACTCATGACACCAGCAATTTGACCGTGAACTTTAAACAGCAGATTTCAGCAGGATGAGCTGACAAATACGTTTGACAAGTGTATCACCTTGCAGATGCATTATTTCTAGCAGTTGAAGCTTTTTTTTTTCTCCCCGTTTTTAACTTCATAATAGCCTCATATGGTCAGGTAATCAGTCCTTTCTCTCTTTCAGCATACAAGAGAAGCCCTTAGAGATGGAGCAGTTGGAAGATTTGTGCAAGATGCCCAACGGATTACCGATTCTGTCACCAAGTAATCTAGTTGTTCACTCTCACCTAAACTAATTGTTCGGTTCCGCTTACTGTGTATGCTCAACATCTTAGAAGCAAGTGCTCCTGCTGCTCTCTTAATTTGAGCTGGCTTCTGATTGATTTCTCTAACTTCACGGTCAGGGCATAGAGAAGACTCTGGCAACATAAGATTTTTAAAGCTTGCCTCTGCACAATAGGCCGTTAAGAACTCAAGTCAGATTGTGTGCCAATGCTGAGGAGTCTAATACAGCATTCGAAGAAGAAAAGCAAAGTTACCTCTGTGAATTGCATCTATCCTGTCATTGATGCTGGAGAAATTTAATGCACAATTGCCTTGATCAATGATAGAATCTGGTCTAAAGAATGCAAAGCTGGGCATTGAAGGTACTGGGGGAGATACCTCCAAGGCCCTGGAATCATCATCGCTATGAAAGGAAAATCCACCAGATACAAAACCAGGAGGCGATGGCTCGGCAAGGAAAGTAGATAAAGATGATCTGCATCTAAAACTAGGTGACTCAACATCACAAATTACAGATTCTGCTTCATTCCCAAAGCTGATGTCCTGATTCCTGGCCACCAACGAGGAGAATGAACTGCCACGTGCATTCCAATCTTCAGAAATTTCTTCCTCTTCTTGAGTAAGTCCTCTGGGGCATGAACCATCATTCACCATCCAGTAATGATCTACAATAGCAGGTTGGAACAACAGAAACTAAGGTAAAGTCGGATAGAAGTTCTGGGAATAGAACTACCCTAAAATGGGGCTTACCTAAAACCTGCTGAGCAGTAAGCCTTTTCAAGGGATCTGTACATATCATTCCCCTGACTAACTCCTTGGCTGATTCTGATATGTGATCCCATGGATTTGACGGGAATCGCAGATCAGCGGCCCTCACTGCATCAAATATACGTGACTTAGTCTTACCCCAAAATGGTGGCATCCCGCTAAGGAGTATGTAAAGAATAACGCCTGCACTCCAAACATCAGCAGCCTGGTTATAGCCTCCTACAAATACCTCAGGAGCTATATAAAAAGGGCTCCCAACTGTCCCATGCAAACTCTGACCTGTTAGATCAGAATCATTCACAAAAACTGTTAAAACCCAAGCTTAATCTTCAGAAAAAAAAACAGATAACACATAAAAAAAGTGTGAAATAAAAGATGTACCAGGTGTTATGTAGGTTGCAAGACCAAAATCTGCCAATTTAATTGGGGAAGATGAAGATTTTGTAGCCAAGAGAATATTCTCTGGCTTCAAATCCCTATGAACAACCCCAAGTTCATGACAATACAGAATCACTTGCATCAGATGCCTGAAGAGCACCCTAGCATCAGCCTCGTGAAACCGCCCATGCCTTTCCAATTGGTGAAAAAGTTCACCTCCAGCACAAAACTCCATAACCAAATGAACATAATCTTCATCCTCATAAACTGCCTTCAGATCTACAACGTTTGGATGCCCAGATAACCTAGTCATTATTTCCATCTCAAGTTTAACACTTCTCGCATCATCTGAGGTTACTAATCTATCCTTTGAAATTGATTTGCATGCCAATACCTCCCCAGTTAACTTGTCTGTGCATCCTCTGATAACGCCAAACTGTCCCCAACCCAACTGTTCTCCAAGAACATATCTATCATTCAAGCTGGAGGTCTGGTTTGTGTTCAAAATGGAGCTAGATTTTGCTTCAGCCATACCAAAATCTAGCTCCCCAAGTCCGTCCCAAGAGTCAATAAGAATTTTAACAGCTGATTCTCTGGCTTTTGGGCTTTCGCCTTTCTGAGACTAAGTCGAGAGCCTTCGAGGAAAAGAGGAAAGAGAAGATTAGAGTTTGCAGAAATGCGAAGATTATAAGTCAAAACTGTTAGATTCTGCTCTCAAAACCTTTGACTTTGAACCAACAATGGATGCCAAATTCACAAGGAAGCTTCTTCTGGACAGAATACCAGAAAATGACATTCGCTTACCATGACGAATATAATACTATGTATCTGGGCGTTATGGCTCTTCACAGTCAACCTTTAAAAAAAAAAAAACACCAGAAACATGACATCAAAACCAGGAATTTCATCAAAAAGATTCACTGGATCACCTAGATCTGAGGCAACAGTAAATTGTAACAACCTCGGTCTTAGTTAAACGACAAGAGGACAGCCTAAAACAAAGAAAAGTTTCCAGTTATAATGGAATAAACCACAAACGTTTTCCACTGCCCACCAACTACTAACCCTAACCCACCAACCACATCCCACTACCTAAGCAAACCTGATCCCAGAATTTCCAAAAACCATAACTACCGCACAAAACGATTGAACCCACATCACCAATTCCCACAACCAAACTAAAATTACAAGTACAGGTATGTAGGAGCAGAGAAAAACAGAGAGACAGGGACCTGGTTAGTGTAGAGATGGAGAGACAGAGAGGACCACAAGAAGAGGCTGCTTGGAGCAGGAATTTCAGCCCCTCCGGTCCTTGTGGGCTCTCTTTGGTCTCCTCTTTTCAAATACCTGGAGAAAACACCAACATCCACTTAGTGTTGTCCCTGCTTTTTCATTTCCTTGGATTCAAAGCTCTGTTTTTTACTTACGATTTCAACTCGTTCAGGGTAAACTTATGTCTTATCGATTTATTTTTATAGGATTTACGTAGTAACTAACGGTGATTTGGATACTTGTTCTTCTTGTTGCAAGGAGTGAGCTGTCTTTCTCCGTGCCGTACGCTAAAAGTTGTTTTCATTAGTTTATTATTTCCTTGATGAATGTCGTAGGTCAGAGGCTCTGTTTCTCTACTTTTCTCAAGCTAGTTATAGGTGAGTGCGAGTGGCTTGTTAGAAGTGGAGGGGACACTCCATGACCTGTTTAATGACTAGTGTCTTTTCTTCTTGAATCCTAGTATTGAGAATTTACCATCGTTTCCTCTGTTCCCAATTTATTTTAACCAAAAGAAGCTTCGTTGCCCTGACATTTACTGAAGTAGGAATGTTCTGTGACTCTCTAGTGGGGTAAAAGAAGAAGCTACTGCAACAAGACAAAGCCATAATGTTGTGTATGTGTGTATAAGATGATAATAGCCTGAGCCAATGAAAGCCATTTAAAGAGATAAAGACCAATAAATGACCTTCGCAAGTCAGTGCACGGAAGATCTCTCTCACTATCCATTGAAGCAAAAGAGCATCTCTCCATGGAGTTAGTGCTTCAGGACAAAAGCTGGATGATGTCAACTGACATAACCCTCTAAATCAAAAAGTGAGGCTAGCTTGGGAATTTGGCATTGGGGTTCAGATATTTTTTTTCTTTAGGTTAAACCATCCAACATCCGACGTCACATAAACAATCGACTAATCCGAATTTGAGCCAGATAGGACCTTTGCGGGCGGCAAAATTCTTCCTTGCAAGTGTTTAAAACGACTTTATTTTCAAGACTCGAACTTGAGACAGGATGGAGGAGCCCATGTCTTGCCCAATCTCACTTGCAGCTGTTCTGTTCTTCCTTTTTTGTGTTTAAGATCAACAATGGATTTCGAATTAGGTTCATATCTTCAAATTATGTACAATTTAACATGAATTAAGTATAATTTAATCAAATTGAAATTTAAATATTCACATTTAAGTAAATTCAAATTTAATAATTTAAAATTTTAAAAATTATTTAAAAATTAATTGAATTGAATTTAACTTAATATAAAATATTTCAATCAAATCAAATTTAATTGAATTTAGACTTAATTCAAATTGAAATATAAACAAAATGAGATTAATCTCACACATTATCAACTTAATTATCACCTTTTATAAAATGTATTTACATTCCTTTCTATTGGTAATTAACAAATTATATCATAGATAATATCATCATCAAATTCTAATTTGTGGAATCCAAAAACACTTTATTATTTTTTATTTACTTATTTTATTTTTTGTTTATGTATGTACATCCATTTATATTTTTATAATATGACGTATTAAATATGAGTCTATCGGAAACAACCTCTCTATTATATAAAAGTAACACTGCTTATCAAACTTCCTCTAATTTCACAACTTAGCGGGACTTCCACTAAATGTTGATTAGGGGATCATGATAGTATTCTAATTGTCTGTTTGGATGAGGTCATATTAGTAGAGTTTTTCTAAGAAATCAGTTGATTATTTAGCTGTCATTTAAAAAAAGAGTTTTTAAAAAGCGCTTCATATAATAGACTGTTTGACAACATAAAAATAAAAAGCACTTTTAATTTTAACTATATTTTATTTTGTAATAA
>JANSVA010000007.1:32872944-32884279 GCA_025504915.1 Erythroxylum reticulatum | reverse complement strand
AATATTAAAACATATAAAAAAGTCAAATAATATTATATAAATCTCAAAATAAACGTGAAGATGTATTTGTGGGTATTGTGAGAATTATGTGTAAAACATAAAAGTAAAAAAGACTAAAAAATAAACTCATTAATTGATCTAAAAAATCTACCTGAAAAAGTGTTTTCTTGAAAAGCTCTAAATTTGAGCTTCTCAAAAAGTTATATTTTAGCTTCAAAAAAGTCATTTTTATGAAAAAAGTATTTTTGGATTTTACAGCCAAACACTTAGTTTTCTTAAAAACAGCTTTTACGATTAAAAAAAGTACTTATTTACCCTCCAAAAGTTAAACCAAACAGGCACTAATTATTTTTTGTTACATTCATGTCATAAACATTCTATGCCAAATTTCATTGTATTCCTCGTATTGCAACAATGATGTATGATGAATCTCAGAGTCGGAGGGTTTGGGTAAAGTACTTGTACATGCATTCTATGAGAAGGTAGCGGAATAAAGCACATACTAGGATCTTAGTTGTTTCTTGGTCTTGTGGGCTAGCAAGGTGGTGATTCTGATTATTTGAGAAGGGGCAATGAAGTAGTCTTATGTTTGTGATTCTAAAATGGCACTAATCAATAAGTACCAAACAAAGTGGTACTTCAAGAACTTCAAGTAGTCTTGGCACTGCTCATACATAAATTTCTAGGATACATAAAATGACATGGGTGGATACACATGGTTCCACCCATGTCATTACTAGTTATATATTTTGCACTCTTTAACTCTACATGCTTATGTTTGGACCACTCTTTGTAAATTTAACAAGACTCACTATCTATATCTTAGGTAAATTTCCCGTAGTAATGCATTTATTTCGCAATTGTTTTACCCTTCGTCTTTGATCTAAGAACCTCTCGACTTGTTTGAACCCGATGTTAACGTAGGGCTTGAGTTGAATAATTATTGTTTGTGGTGATATTAGCATTCTATTGTTTGTTGATTAGGAAGGGAAACTTTTACATACTAAATATTCATTGATGAGCCTCTTTGGAGTAACATTAAGTAACTAGTCATACATATTTGAGTACAAGGAATTATGATGTACATGTCCTCAACTGTCTACCTAAGAAATAAATCTGATTTGTTTAGTTTTATAGGTATTGCCTAATGTATCTTTAGCAAATATGATTCCTTGATCTTTGGAAGAAATCAGGTTGATGTAATTATGAAGAAAGAAGACAAATTGATTCTTCCTTAATTTTTTCATGAATAGTACAAGGATTATATAGGTCAATACAACCATAGATCAAAGACTTGCCATTTCTCTTGTTGTTGTGAAGTTTAAATGGTAGATGGTGGAAGGGGTGAGTTATGTATGGGGTTAAAATAATTAGAGCTTTTGAGTTTTTGAAATGCCAGCCGAAAAGTAGGAAGAGAAGGGGTAGAAATAGAGTTGGGTTCTCCATCAGAACCTTCGCCACCAGTGATGAGATTATGGGTCCCTAATTTGAAAAGTTGCGCTTTTCATACAAAGTTTGGAGGTACCTAAGGGGGATGTAGGTGAGGGTAATGGAAGATTTTATGATCAAACAACTCCATCATTATCAGCGAACTAGATTAGAGGAGTAACAGAAAACAAAGGGTGATGTGTAGTTGGTTGACTTTTGTAGCTATGTGAATGTGGGGTTGCTTCAGTTTGTTTAATTAGGGATTTGAAACTTCTACAAGGACAGAGATTGGTCTCTTTTTTTTTTCAAATCTCTGCTCTCTTCTCAAATCTTATGTTCTGCTTTTACCTTTTGGATTCTCCCACCCTTTTTCTGTTTCTGCCACCGCCTCAGTTGCCAGCTATCTAAATTTTAGAATCCTATGATAGTCCTGCGCAAGGATGATACATACAATTCGAAAAATGGTGAGCAGAACTTTGCATCATATCAGGTATAAGCAGCACTTTACAATATATCAGGTATATTTGTTAAAACCTTGTCTTCTAGACTTGCATCTCCTAATGAAGATATGTAACTTTTTTTTAAAGTTGTAATTTTTTATTTTTATTTAAAAAATATTTTTAAATTTTAATTATTAATTATTTAAATTTTCTATATATATATATATATATCTTTATATCACTGTTTTGCATCACTTTTTTATTGTCATAACTGCATGTGGGTCTTTCAGAAACAACATGTAGCGCCTCCTTACCGCAGGCTATACACCGGGATGCCCGAAGGTCATTCTGGTACATATCCTACGATAAGAGCGAGCTACGTTCAATCTCTACATTACTTCACATGGGATCATATCAATATTCAATCATAAAGTATCAATAAAAGTCCACAATATTTAAAAACCAATTCTTTTCGTCATTTCATTGCACAAAACTAAAGGTTTATATTGTGTTTTCCAACTTTTACTACAAGAACATCATCAGCTTAGTACAAAGGTATTATATGAAAGAGGAAAATCTATATATATACAAACAATCTAAGTCGTTCAAAAATTCTAGTTGACCGACCTTTGAGCCATGACCTCTCTTGCCAAACACAATCAACGCGGGGGGAAAAGCCTCTCAGTAGCTAGAGTCGTCTCTCGGTCCTAAAAAAATAACATTGCAA
Source organism: Erythroxylum reticulatum (assembly GCA_025504915.1). Lineage (NCBI taxonomy): Eukaryota > Viridiplantae > Streptophyta > Magnoliopsida > Malpighiales > Erythroxylaceae > Erythroxylum > Erythroxylum reticulatum. The sequence continues at coordinate 32,881,684 of JANSVA010000007.1, read as the reverse complement.
TTTTTGTGAGTTTTGTGAAATCAAATGAGGTAACCATCATCGATGGTTCTCCCAATTCATGCAACATATTATTTCACGTAGCATATAGACACATATTGCACTTTACATAATATCACAATTTTACTTAGGCATAAGCAAATTCGACCTTTCAATCAATCAGACATATTTAATAAAGATGCATACGAAATGCTTATGAGACACTTTTCAATTATTACATTGTTGTGGCCGAGTGCCTAAACTGTCCCGCATCTATTTTGGATACCGGACTCATTACTAACTGTTCCTTATCTGATGAGGATACATGGTTCATTATACATAGTGCGCCTTAGGCTCCTATTCACTGTTTGAGCTCGATGTTCTTTTCACTCGTTGAGTTTTAAGTTCTAATCAATGGTTACTCTGGTCACAACTGCCATTATCTGATTGTGCACTCATGTATGGAATACATATACCACAGTCAACCGCATTATAAAGCACTTCAATAAACATTTCACATTTTACAGTCATCGGACCTCCTGTCCGGAATCAACAATCAAACTCATTCATTCATCATTCAAGCATAATTTCAGCATACAATAATTGAGAGAAACCGTCTAGGTTACTCACAAGTTGCTTCCGAAGCTAATACCTGGAAGTTCCAGTAACATCTGGGGGTTGACAGTCCAGTTGCTCCTCTATATCAATTAACATACACAATATGACAATTTGTACAATCATAAGTGTTTAACATTGCACATATAAAACAAGATTTAACTTCGATGAATATTTGAAGAAAAGCTCTAGGTTTTGAGGAACTTTAAAGAAAGAAGTTTCAAGAATGATGTACGTGGGTGCATGAATGATTAGGGTTACGTGATTTTGGAGAGAATGGAGCTTCAAACAAGTCAAGTGTCCGCATTCAGGCGTTCCCAGAATTTAAAAGCAAATGATAATCTGGAGCGTACTGTGAGTAGACCGAGATGGTCTCACTTCATTATTTACTTTGTTTGAAATTTGTATTAATTGACTATTGGATGATGTTATGGATGTAATTGATTATGTTGATTTCCGGACAGGAGGTCCGATGATTATAATGTTTGATTTGGATATTGAAGTGCTACTTGAATATGAATTAGATGAACTATGTGTACTTAATGTGAATGTTAAATTTGTTCTAAATGTGATTTGGATTTGAATGTATATGAAGTGTGATTTCAACTTAAAGTTGAATGTCGAACTAAGGTCCGATGATATGAGAAAGTGATTGAATGAGATTATGCAATGTGAGTGATTCATTCAATCTCATGAATGCATGAAATATAATGATAATTGTAACCAAAGTAGCAATCGAAAGTGAAAACGAGCTTAAAGCTCAAAAAGTGAAAAGAGCTTAAAGCTTAGAAAGTGAAAATGAGTCTCGAGCTCAAAAGTGATTCAGAACCTCAAGTTCAACATTTAATGAGCCCTATATGGGACAGTTATCGATGAGTCCTATATGGGACAGTTTAGGCAATCGGTCACAACAAAGTAACATATGGAAAGTGAATCTCATGTACATTGCATATGCATAATATAAATGATTAAGTATATTGAATGTGAAATGTGATTTATGTTTTATGTGATTGGGTGAGCTATCGATGATAGTCACTCGTTGAGTTCGCAAAACTCACCCAAAATTTGCAATTATTTTTCAGGATCAGAAGAATATCCCGTTAGGCTAACGGGAGTATACCTACAACATACAAGTGAAGGATAGAGGTCGAGATCAGTTCGCGTTTGCATTGCATTTTTTCATTTTGTATTGAATTGCTTATTCTGCAACTTTTTGTATAAATTTGTATTTCGAAACGACTAAAGTTTTTTGCATTTGTGAAAGGGCTCCAAATGGCTACTGAAATTTTTGATGACTGTATTATGTGATTGAAATTTTTTATGAATGAAAGTGAACCCTATGTGATGATTGATTTCCGCATAATATATTTGTAGTTTTAGAAACAAAATAAAATTTTATACTGATTTCTGAGTGATTGAGTGCTCTAGCACGCCACCCTCGGGGGGCACGAGCTTGTACATCACACTTTGATATCCAGTTCGGGTCTTGCGGGAGTGGGGAGCATCTCTATTATATAGGGGTAAGATTACGTACTATCAGACCTCTTCAATCCTCGCTTTGTTGCGGAACTTCAGACTAGGTGTGATGATAATGACGCCAATGATAATATTCTAATTTCTAAGTCAAGATATATAATTAAGGATTAACGAGAAACAAGTTACTATAAGGGCAGAGTTGTAATTGTGTTAATGGCCATAGCGTTCTTCTTTTCTTCTTCTCCTACTCTGTCTGCAATGACCATTTACGTATCCAAGCCTCACTCTGAAAATTAGGGTTTACAATTCGCTAAATCCCCAAATATATTACGACAAAAGTTCGACATAGACTGAGATTTGAAACGCGATTAGGGTTTTTCTTTCCATGATCAGATTTGATCACCCGGGATCATTGATTCCACAGTGAGAGAAGACCTTTTCTTTGTCTCGAGTAGGGTTTTTGTGATTCGTTGAAAAGATGGATTTAGATGCCAACGGAGGCAACAGTCGCGTGTTTCATCGACTCGGAGCTCAACCGGGCGACCAACCGAAGCAACAAAAGGTTTGTGCCTATTGGAGAGCGGGAAAATGCAATCGATTTCCTTGTCAGTTCCTCCACCGTGAATTGCCTGGTCCGACGGTGAACACCTCCAGCGGCACCGGCGGTTCGTCAAAGCGTGGACTTTCCAGTGATTCGGGGTTCTCGGGGCCACCTACTGTGAGGAGAAGTTCGAATTTTAATAATGGGTCGAGATGGGGAAGACCTGCGAATAATAGAGTAGTGAGGAAGACGGAGAAGTTGTGTAATTATTGGGTTCAAGGGAATTGTGGTTATGGGGATAAATGTAGGTTTCTTCATTCCTGGAGTTTGGGAGATGGATTCTCTTTGTTAACGCAGCTTGAAGGTCATCAAAAGGTAGTCTACGCAAAATTTGAATGCTTTTTTTGTGTGTATGTAACGGTTTTGGGATTTGAATATTATTGGCTTAACTTGGGTTTATCTTGTTGAGCAGCTTGTTAGCGGTATTGCTTTGCCATCTGGATCTGATAAGCTTTATACCGGAAGTAAAGATGAAACTGTCAGAATTTGGGATTGCCAGTCTGGTCAGGTTGCTTTATTAGCCTTTTATTATTTTAAAGTTGAAACCTTTGTCATTGTCAAGTTACTTCTGCCATTTTTGTTATTCATGGGAACATACTTCTGATTGAGTTGTGATGGAAGTAGCCATAATTGTTTATTTTCTTTAATGTTTTACAGTGTGCTGGTGTATTTAATCTCGGTGGTGAGATTGGTTGCATGATGACTGAAGGTCCATGGATTTTTTTCGGTATACCAAATGCTGTCAAGGTTCGGCTGGATTTATATGCTGTTCTGTGATTTATGTTTGCTCAGAATATGATTGTAAACGTGTTATTCAGTATTAGTTTGTAGAATTTCATTTTATGTTTGTGGCGACTTTCTAAAAATGAGTCTTTTGCAGGTATTGAATACACAAACTAACACTGAACTAAGTCTAAATGGACCACTTGGCCAAGTTTACACAATGGTTGTGGGTAATGATTTGCTGTTTGCTGGTACACAGGTAATTTATTACCCTTATGGCCAAATTACAGATCATTTGCCTTTTTAACATGCTATCTGGGCATGTCTCACATATGCAATTGCATCACTATTTTGTTTTGATGATTTTACGTTTTGCATTTGAGAAGTCTTTGTTTATTCATCTAAAGGAGTTGAAAAATCTGTCACCCCAACTCCTCTTAATCGTATTCTTCTACTTGTTTCTTTTTCTATGTTTCTACTTGCCTGCAATGAGCATGTGAAGTTAAGCATCTCCTTGTGCAGGATGGGGCAATATTGGCTTGGAAGTTTAACGCAACCACAAACACTTTTGAGCCAGCTGCATCACTTAAGGGTCACAGGATGACAGTTGTTTCACTGGTAGTTGGAGCTAACCGACTCTTCTCTGGTTCAATGGACCATTCTATACGAGTAAGTTTTGACATTTTTGAGCTAATTTTGAATTATGCATATTCCTTGAATGATTTTAATTATTTTCTTGCGCTTCCTTTCAGGTATGGAGTCTGGATACTTTGCAGTGTGTACAGACCCTATCAGAACACACTTCAGTTGTGATGTCTGTTCTCTGCTGGGAACAGTTTCTTTTGTCATGTTCATTGGATAAAACAGTAAAGGTTAGTGGTAAATGATTGGTCATTAAGGAAGTTACAGTTCTGAAAAGTTCATGTTTGATGTAGTAGCTTCTTTTTTATATGTTCAGGTGTGGGCTGCTACTGAAAGTGGCAACTTGGAGGTGACATACACCCACAATGAGGAACATGTAAGTTACACAATTTCATGTGCCATCTATCATTCACGATGGATTAAAATTGTATTGTCAAGGGAGAGTAATAGTGGGTGAACACATTGGTAAATTTGGGCGTGATCAGCTCTTTGACCCATTTTTAAAAGCTATTTATTTGTTGGCTGTGAGCTAGTTGGGTTGGTTGATTCAACCCAACCAGCTAATTTTTTAAAAACTCCTTAAGTGTAGCGTTTGAGGTTAGCTATTTATCTAATGACAATATTGCCCTCTACTTTACTCTCTACTTTTACTCTGTGTGTTTTCAAAGTTGGCTTTTATTGATCATACAATTATGTCGTGAAGTTTGAAAAAATATAATCAAGGGGTTAATTGAACTTTTTATTTTTTTTAATTTTGTAATATTAGTTTACATTTAAAAATACCATAATATTAAGTTTTTGAACATAAAGAATGACATCAAATTAATATTTTTAGTATATAACTACCATATATCGTATTTGTGTCATGCTATAATTATAGATATTTTTAATTTATTAAATAATAAAATTCACACATATTATATGAAAAAATACTAATATGATGAAGCTCACTACATCATTCATATTAATAAAGAATTTAACGTTGGATTATTATTATTATTACTATTATTATGTTTTTTATTAAAGTTATAAACTTAATTTTTGTAAAATTACATATGGAAAATCTAAATTCTCATAATAATATTCAACGAAATACTAAAAAATATAATATTCATGCCCTTATAAATTTTTTTAATATGCCCTCATAAGTCATTTCACACATCAATAGTTAATACTAAATAGTTAATTTTACTAAACATCTTTAATAAACAGCTGATGTTATGCGCCGGTCAATTGATATAATTAGCTAACAACTAATGCAATCTGCTGTTTGTCAAAAAGGGCGTTTATCTTGTTTTGCTTTCAAATGCTGATCATCCTCTCCCTTGTGATGATGCATTATTACATGGTCTGTAATCTTTAGCTATGATATACCATAGAACGAGGCAGGAAATTGTATAGATATGGATGGTTTTATCTTTGCAAGGCTTTTGTGTCATACTGTTTGTGGATGGAAGTCATGGAACCAATGTTCCATTTTGGTCTGCGACAATGCACAGAAGAGGGATTGGATATAATTTCTTTGATACAAATTTACAGTCAGACTAGATTGGATGCTTGATTTTGCTGACAAGTTGGATTTAGGAAGTTCAGTCAGGAAGTGTCACTGTTCTTTGGGTTTGAGTAAATGAAGCTTGTTATGCCTTCTTGGACATATATTAGTATAAGGTGATAATGCACTCGATATGTGTTAATTTTTTTCTGTTCATATGCGGTGCATGTGGCTTGGTGTATTTGGTGTGTCTAATTTGACCTTGGAAACAAATCATCTATGTTTCTGTTTCATTGTATACTAATGAGCTCGTGACTTGCCCACTGCAGGGGCTGCTTACACTTTGTGGGATGCATGATTTAGAAGGCAAACCTTTGTTGCTGTGTTCTTGTAACGATAATTCAATCCGCATCTATGATTTGCCCGCGTGAGTATATTAGGCTTTGCTCGTAGCTTTTGTCTGTTTCCCTTTATTCTCCTTACCAGTCTTGGATTTGACACTGGAATGTTCTTGTCCAGTTTTTCAGAAAGAGGTAGAATTTTCGCCAAACAGGAGATTCGTGTCATTCATGCTGGTCCTAGTGGTCTTTTTTTCACTGGGGATGGAACTGGCCAAGTAAGAGTATGGAATTGTGTATCCGAGTCATCGTCTACTTCCTCATGAACAAAAATTTAACGTCTCAAAATGTAAAATAATGTCCAGCGATTCGATTATATTTCCTTTATTCTTGGTTATTACTGAACTGAGTTTGCGGGAGAAGTTATGGGTAGAGAATTCCAGTTTTGATTTTCCCAGTGTTAGCATGTATCACACTCGTAAAAGAAAGTGTTCTGTGGGTCACATCAAAGTTGTAAAAGTTACAAACCACTTCTCATTGCTTCGAGGCTTTGTTCATCCTGTGTCTTACACTCCAGTAATACGAATGTTCATAAATCCCAGCCTATTTTCTGCTTTGTGGGTGTTTCTGCTTCGCAAGAGATTCTGTGTGCTTTCATTTACTAATTTTATTCTAGCTCCTCTGCATATATATATAATTACAGTTTCAAGAATTGAGTAGTCGGAGTTAAAAATGGAAAATTAACATTCCTTCAAACATTAAAACTCTATAATATCTGAAACATGTACAAAGAATACATTGAAGACAGGTTTTGTTCCAGTTAATCTGCAGAAGTTGACTTCAATATCTGAAATATGTATGAAGAATACATTGAAGACAGGTTCTGTTTCAGTTAATCTGTGGGAGTGTACTTCACAGATTAAACCTCACCTTAATGGCATTTAATCCTCCAGAGCTGGTCCCGGTGGCTTCTTCAACATCCTTTTGTGAGAATCCGCACCTGTGGGTTCGGGGGACTTGGCACAGCACAGCCAACTCGGACCTGGCATTACCTGTATTGAATTTGGTCCGAAACCTAAATTTTGTCCTGAAATTCGATCGACTCATTGCTGATCCTAATTGTAGTCTAGATACAGATGATAAGCTGTAGACATCTTCTTTAACGATCATGAACTTCAACTTGGCAACAAAAGGATGATTTATGACACGAAAGTGAACTGAAATGATACAAAAATATTTGGAGAACATGTGATACAAACGTGAATATTTGTTGAAACTCAAAAGTCCTATTGGCCCAGCTCCCATCACCAACACATTTGTATCTGGACCAATATTAGCTGGGCGACATACGTGGACACAGACACTTAACGGTTCACACGTTGCTCCTTCCTGCAAGCTCACATTATCTGCAAGCTCGAAACAGAGTCTACAGGATGCAATACCTGTTTAACAGAAGAACATCATATTCAACATAAGTTTATATTTGCAGATTACTTGATTCCAGGGTTTATATCAGATAATTCTTCAGTTAAAGATTCAAGGACACAGAACTTGTTGATTCTAGGCTTTAAACACTGCATAATTTCTTGAGGGAAATAGATTAACGATTCTGTACCTACCTTGTTCTATGAGTATTCATCCATCCAATAAATGAGACCCACTGAAATTGAATGGATGAATGCTTATAAAACAAGATAGATATAGAGTAACGAGAACAAGTGATTTGGTCCATTTCTTGAAGTTGTTGATGCCAAGAATATATGTACTAATTAATTTTATTAAAATAATTTAACAAATTTTTTATTTCTAAAATTATAAAATATTTTTTAATAATCTAAAATAAGTTAAAACTACAAGTGTCTAACAAAATAAATAAAAAATTTTATGATAATTAACATCACTAGAACTTAACAGTTATCTAACGATGCTATTTTTAATTACAGAATTTCTTTATGATTGAGTTCATATGTTATCACCAAGATCATCCTTTAAATACGTATCGTAATAACTCGTAAATTACATGCTTTTGGTCAAGCATTCGAGCATAAGAGTAGTGCTTCAGAAAGAATTCACGAACCAGTTGGATCACTCATACTTTTGTGCCACTAGTCATTCGTTTCTGTTCAATATTCTGAGATGGTGTTAGGCCTAACTATACGATCTCCACATGCTTCAATGGAATACCAACCAGAAGGCTATTGCACATCAAGATGTTCCTCCATCGTCTCAAGTCATCATCCAACCTATGTAAACCAGCATAAGTGTTGGACACCAGAACAGAATTGCCACTGTTAGAAGCATCATTGTCAAGAAGATGGTTCAAAGCTATCTCAGCCAGATCCAGATTCCTATGCAGCTTGCAACCACTTAAGAATCTTTTCCATATTACAATGTCAGGATCTACCGGCATTCGCTGTATGAACTCATAAGCTCTGTTTAGTTCGCCTACTCGACTCAAAAGCTCAACAATACAACCATAATGTTTCATATCAGGTTTTTCTATACTTCCAAAATATTCTAGTGCTTGATCTACCATCCCACTATGGGTACAAGCTAGTAAAAACCCCACAGAGCTTCCATGAGTTGGATGAACACCATCTCTCAACATTTCTGAGAAAATCTCAAGGGCATGACCTGCAAAACCATTTAAAGCAAGGCCAGTGATGATTGATGTCCAAGAAACATTATCCTTCTGTTTTATTTCATGGAAGATCTCTAATGCTTTCTCACCAGCTCCACAATTACAATACATATGTATTAAAGCATTCACCAGATGCATATCTACTCTCATCTCATGCTCGTTAATGTAGTCATGAACTGTTTGTCCAAAATTGCGTATACCCAGATGACCACAGGCTGAAAGCACACTGGTTAGTG